>OY747720.1:41750909-42135909 GCA_963556495.2 Valencia hispanica | reverse complement strand
CAGAAAAGATGCAAAATATTGGGGATTAATATGATGTTATCACTCCATCACTGAAAACAAATAAACAGAAAGAATAAACTTACCTCATTAGTGACTTGCTGGTGGCATGACACCTGCTGCTGCTCAGCCTCAGTGTCACTCTCGGAATCATATCTAAGAAGGGAATCAAATGTTGCTCCAGAAGTGCATGTTTTCTGAGCTAAAGCTGTGGCATGCTTCTCATGTGGTGGTGTAGCCACCTCTGTGCCAGACTGCTCCCTCGAAGAGGCACTCTGGAGGCCCAGAGCTTGTACTCTCTTCTGCACAATGGACCTCTCTTCTGGTATCAGGAATTTCATTTTACGAAACCAAGGGTCAAGTGCAGCTGCAATGACTTGTTTGCTTTGTGTCATCTGTGACGGTGACTACTCTTGACCAGTGTCGAGTTAATTCTGCAGAAGCAGCATTCAGAAAATCCTGCACTGGGGCTACGTCAGAAGGAGTGTTACTGGACTTTAACAGTCCTTTGAACAGAGCAGGCAGAGAGGAAATGGTCACATATATTTCACCACTCAAGAAAACAGTGGCACACTCGCAAGTGCCTTTGCCAGTTACTCTAAGAGGGTCCACTGATGAGGTTTGAGGTCCAAGTACTGATTATTTCTCTGGGTTACTGTTGGGTCAGACAAGGTTGCAGTTATAGGCCATCTCTGTTCCAGTAGGCGGGTAATCATATGGTAGGTGCTATTCCACCTAGTGGACACATCTTGAATCAGTTGGTGCTCTGGAGATCCCATTGGGCTCTGTTTGGTCCTCACTTGGTTTGAGGCCAGTTCGCTTCGTTTAAAGTGCTCTACAAGAGACCTTGCTGCGCCTAGTGCTTTACTGATTTGAGGCTGTTTCAGTGCATGATTTACCACCAGTTGCAAACTGTGGCCTGTGCAACGTACAGACAACTACCCATGCCTCTCGTGTAAGATGTTATCAGCCAGCACAATGTTGGCAGCATTGTCATGCACAATGCCTACAATCTTGCAAGGAGGAATTTCAAACTTCTTTAAAGCTTCCTCAATCCAGTTTGCAATGTTGGTGGCAGTGTGCTTTTCCTCAAGTGGCATTGTGGTATGTTTTTTAACACCCATTCATTAAAATAGTGACAAGTAATGCCCAGGTACGCCTCCGTGGAAATACTAGTCCAAGCATCTGCTGTGATGGCAATCTTCACATTAGTTTTTAGAACTTCTTTTATATTTTTCTTCCATCAGTTTGGTAAAGTGAGTTCTTGAAGGCAAAACATAGTCCGGATTAAACATCTTTACCATCTCCTTAAAGCCCCTGCCCTCAACTATTGACAATGGCCTCATATCGTACACCAGCATATTGAGGATGCTACCAGTGAGGGCTTGGGCTATTTGGGGGGTGCAGACCCCTCTTCGCAGCACAAAATCATCCACTCGTCTTTGCTTTGAATCTCTATAATGGCAAGACTAAAACAGAAAATGAGACTGTGAAGTAGACTGCTTTGATGCACATCCCAATTGAAAACAATGAAGAGTAAAACTTTTTTTTAACACTAGAACGGCCATGATTCTGTAACTACTATAACGTCCACCAGTGGTCATTTTGATCGCTACATTAAAATTATGGTAATTCTCTTTAAAAGTGTATACAACTAAAAATAAAATCAACTGTACTGAAATAATGCCTTACAAAACGTAGTTTACAGAAACAATTGTAGCCATATTTGCCACAGTAATAAGCAACATCTAAACTTTAATCTACATTGCTTTAATATTTAAAAATAAAAAAAATAAAAACAAAACCTAATGGGGGTGGATAAGCCTAAAGTGATAAGGAACACAGACAACATGTGAGAAGTAGCCTAGCCTAAGAGTTGTGTGATATGAAGGCAAGACTATTTATACCATGATCAACATGTAGGCTTCACCATTTACCCAAAGGATAAAACAGGATTTAATCATCACATCAGCTCAGATCATGTCTCTGCGGTAGCATTTAGTGTTAAACATCTCCATGATAAAAAACACATTTGAATTCACTAAATGAATTACGTCGGAATTTTAACGTTAACTTACCCGTTCTGAGTTCTGGGGAGTGATGAGTGTTTTCTTTTTAAATGTTCCTGCATGGCCGTAGTGCTCCCGTGATAGGCCAATCCACCTTGGCATAGTCCGCATTTCACTTGTTTTTTGGCACTGTCCAAAGTGAAATGCTGCCAAACCTTGGATTGGTGAGGCCTTGTTTGATCACTACTTGTACTTGAAGACGTTTCGTTTGCTGCCGCCATCAGTCTTGAATGCTGGTCTTGAACCGAAGTCTAGCTCTTTCTACAGGAGAACGCAGACACTCCAAATGATGTACTGCCCCCTACATTTCCTGTGATGTATCACAGTCTTGAGTCTTGTTTGGAAACGGGCGTAACCTGTTTTACCTCGCACATTGTTTTGTTTTCAAAGCCCTTATGAACACACGTTTATAATGCGACGAGTCAACATATGAATTTCACGTCAACGCATTTTTGTGGTCTACGTCGACGAATCGTTGCAGCCCTAAACAATATGCAGTCTGTCATAAATATGATAATGAATTATCTGACTGACCTCAGCAACTCGTTCAAAACAGTTACTTTTACTTACAGGTATCCCTTTTCTCACATATTCCTAAAGACTCAGACACCAATTTTGGAATTCCCCATGGTGAACTTTCTGCTGGACAAACGATAAAGACAGTGGAGTAATCCCTAGAAATTTGCATCATAAATCACATTCAGTCAAGTAGGAAATGATCAATGGGAGATCAATATCCACAAAGATTTTTATTATGAACAACTTTTTCTCTACCTGCAAACTGGATTTCCTGACATCCATGACATCATCAACAAAAGATAGTGTCTTGGCCATTCAATTCCTGTTAACTCACCTCTTCCCACTGTGCATAAATTCATTCAATTAACAACAAATATGTTTTAACCAAATATACACCAGACACAGGCAGACACCTACAGTTCATTAAAGGAGACTACCTGTTTCCACACAAGTGTTGCTTTTCTAATGCAATTTTCTATCAGTTGGTCTCGTTGCATTTTGTGGTCAAGTGAATATAGAGTAAACACCATAAATTGTCACTGGAGGAACTTTCTACCTAGTTTCCTACTATAAGTATTGGAATTAAAATGTGTTATTTTGTCATTATTTATTTGTATATATTTTTTCATTATAGTCTTTAAAATATCCAAATTTGCCAATACCTTTATAATTTTGTCTGTCTGATGACATTTTAAAAATCTTCAATCAGATGTTACTAAGTACTTAAGTAGCCTTTTTACCAAATCTTTGTTTACCTTTCACTCAAGTCATTTTTAGACAGCTGCTTTTTACTTTTACTTGAGTTAAAATATGTTGAACTAGTGCTACTCTTACTTGAGTACAAGTTTTGTGTACTCTACCCACCTCTCAACATTTCACGCAGATTGATTATAACCAGGATGTAAATACAGCTTCAAAATGCAAAAAGAAGACACTGGAAGTAAGGACAGCATAAATAAAGTAGGTAAATTATTGAAACCTGCAGTTAACTCAAACAGAATGTTCATCAGCTTAACCCCTGCTTTCCACTGGAGACGGAGGTGCATAACGTTAAAGACGCATTTTTCCTGTGAGCTCTGCAGCTTCCCACGTTCCGTTTTAGACACGTATCACCTGCAAATGCGTTCCACACAGCTGGTCCTAGAAGATCACAACATCCCAGGAGAATTGCAATAGCATAACTGAAGGGGTAGTATGTAGAACATTTTTTTAATTCCATGTCAATAAGTATCATAAACTCACCATCCACTCCCAAAACTGCAGAGACGTCTGTCTATGCCTTCTCCTTTTTCATGTTGTCCTTGTAAAAATGATCACGAGTATCATATACATTGGCCGATTTACCATTTCAAGCATATACTTCCTGTCATCTATGACAAAAACCAACAAATTAGACCCACAGACCGACTGATTTCAAACCTGGTGTCAGGTAATGTTTTGCTTTTACCCGGCATGTAAATTTAGGAGAGGACAGCAACACTACGCTCCTGGGATGCGCCTGATTCGCGTTGGTTTGTTCCCAGTGTAAACTGACCCATTGACTAAACTGTTATAGTTTATCAGCTGCGTATAATGCATCGCGGACGGTACGTGCTGCTTACACGTCTGGTGGAATTGAGGGTTTAGTCCAAAAAAACAGAGTGTGTGTTAAAAAAAGACTGGTGTTTATCCAGTAGTTTTTGTTCTAGTGGGCTGTTGGGGACACTGCTCCATGGGGTGAGGATGGAAACCATCCAGACGTTTCCAGTGAGATTTGGATCGGGTGAACATTCTGAATGGTCCAAAAGGAAATAATTCTCCTGGGTGTTGTGAATTCCAGTGTTGCCTATTTGATAGACGCACTGATCACCACACAGACAAGGGTCCTCAGTCCAGAGCAATGCCCACTGCAACATCTCCAACTAGCCAGGAAATAATTCTCCTGGGTGTTGTGAATTCCAGTGTTGCCTATTTGATAGACGCACTGATCACCACACAGACAAGGGTCCTCAGTCCAGAGCAATGCCCACTGCAACATCTCCAACTAGCCAGTTGAGGTTTGACACCCCGGCACAACTTGAAGCTCAATGGTTCCATTGAGGGAAGTAAAGCCGATCACAATAGAAGACTTGTTTCAGAACCTTGGTTCCCCAGTGCACACCTAGGTCTGTCAAGTAAAGACATCCTTCTCTAGCAATATTTAAAAAGACTGGGCCCAAAACTCAATAACAGTTTCGAGATTGCATCAATCATCAGTTCCTTTGCAGTCCATTTAAAAGTTTCCTTTCTCTTATTTATTAACAATTTGGAATTGAACCATAGTTTGTTTAAAGGTTTTATTTTTAAACTTACTTGAACAGCAATATTTTTAACTTATTTCTATTTTGTGTCATTTTTTTTTAAATATGGGGATTTAGGAATTTCTATAATAAATATTCATATAAAATTGTTTACCCTCATTTATCTTCAGTGGCCTTGTTTTGCAATTCTACCCACACAAAAACCAAACCGACACTGCTCAAAAAAATGAAGGGAACACTAAAATAACACATCCTAGATCTGAATGAATGAAATATTCTTATTAAATACTGTTTTTTACATAGTTGAATGTGGTGACAACAAAGTCACACTAATTATCAATGGAAATCAAATCTATCAACCCATGGAGGTCTGGATTTGGAGTCACACTCAAAATTAAAGTGAAAAAACTCACTACAGGCTGGTCCAACTTTGATGTAATGTCCTTAGAACAAGTCAAAATGAGGCTCAGTAGTGGGTGTGGCCTGTATGACCTCCCTAAAAAGCCTGGGCATGCTGCTGATGAGGTAGTGGATGGTCTCCTAAGGGATCTCCTCCCAGACCTGGACTAAAGCATCCGCCAACTCCTTGACAGTCTGTGGTACAATGTGGCGTTGGTGGATGGAGTGAGACATGATGTCCCAGATGTGCTCTATTGGATTCAGGTCTGGGGAACGGGCGAGCCAGTCCATAGCATCAATGCCTTCTTCTTGGAGGAACTGCTGACACACTCCAGCCACATGAGTTCTAGCATTGTCTTACATTAGGAGGAACCCAGGGCCAACCACACCAGCATATGGTCTCACAAGGGGTCTGAGGATCTAATCTCGGTACCTAAGGGGCATCCAGGCTACGTCTGGCAAGCACATCGAGGGCTATGCGCCCCCCCCCCAAAGAAATGCCACCCCACACCATTACCGAACCACTGCCAAACTGGTCATGCTGGAGGATGTTGCAGTCAGCAGAACGTTTTTTGCGGTGTCTCCAGAGTCTGTCACGTCTGTCACATGTGCTCAGTGTGAACCTGCTATCATCTGTGAACAGCACAGGGTGCCAGTGGTCAATTTGCCAATCTTTGTGTTCTCTGGCAAATGCCAAACATCCTGCATGGTTTTGGGCTGTAAGCACAACCCCCACCTGTGGACGTTGGGCCCTCATACCCCCCTCATGGAGTCTGTTTCTGACTGTTTAAGCAGACACATGCACATTTGTGGCCTGCTGGAGGTCATTTTGGGCTCTGGCAGTGCTCCTTACAGAAAGGCGGAGATAGCGGTTCTGCTGCTGGGTTGTTGCGCTCCTACGACCTCCTCCACGTGTCCTGATGTACTGGCCTGTCTCCTAGTTGCGCCTCCATGCTCTGGACACTACGCTGACAGACACAGCAAACCTTCTTGCCACAGCTCGCACTGATATCCTGGATTAGCTCCACTACCTGAGCCACTTGTGTGAGTTGAAGACTCCGTCTCATGCTACCAATAGAGTGAAAGTACCGGCAGCATTCAAAAGTGACCAAAACATCAGCCAGAAAGTATAGGAACTGAGAAGTGATCTGTGGGCACCACCTGCAGAACCACTCCTTTATTGGGGTTGTCTTGCTAATTGTCTATAATTTCCACCTGTTGTCTATTCCATTTTCACAACATGTGAAATTGATTGTCAATCAGTGTTGCTTCCTAAGTGGACAGTTTGATTTCACAGAAGTGTGACTGACTTAGTTACATTGTGTTGTTTAGGTGTTCCCTTTATTTCTTTGACCAGTGTATTTCATTCTATCAATCAAAACATACTGAACAGAACAATAACATTATTTAATGAAAGTACAAGCATAAATATTAAGATATATATCAGGATTGTTTTTATTGCCTTATTTTCTAACTCAATAGAACAAAACTGTTGTCCTTTTTTTAGCTGCCAGTGCTTGATGTATGACATTATTTTCTTTAAAGCAATAATTAAGATCATTATTAAGTAATTTTTTACAACTTTTGCACACAAAATGCTAGCCATTACCTTTCGCTTACATCGTTTATTCTAAGATGAAGCCAACAGACGTCTGCCAGATTAGGAAAATGACTCGGCTGGTTGGTTAATGCATTTTCTCACTTATCTCACTCTGGGGAATTTGGCAACAGACTAAATTTCACTTATGGGTGGAATATCCCTATAAAGGGTTTACTTTATGTAGACCCAACATCAGCACCCTCCAACCCCCTCCTGCTTGTGCTCTTGCATAAAAAGTTCAGTCATCTGATGGGCAACAAAAGGATTAGTTCAAGCCAAACAATACTAACCCCATTATCTACCTGCCTCTACCCCCCTCACAACACGCAGAGACCTTTTTGTGAAAAGAGGTGAGAGAAATGCTATCAGCACCTTCTGTGTAATTACAGCGACTCAGGTGACATCTTACACCAACTAAAAAGACAGAAAGATTGTGTGTGTAAGTGTGTATGCGTGTGTATTCCATCATGTTTGTGTGGACTAAAGTCTTTTCATGGGGAAGAAAAGTTGGACAACAAAGGAGATGGAGGGTAAATTTTAGGGAGAAGAAAGAATGAGTCAGCATGTCGACTTTGTAAAGACCTGAACCTGATCCATCCAAGCAGGTGTTTGTGTGTGCATGAGTGTGTGTACATTTAAGAGATGGTATTTTCAAATATGCACATGTGCTTGTTGATGGGCACAAGTTTCAGCTTTAGGTGATTTTGTTTGCTTGTATGCCTTTTTTGCAGAAAAGTATCTTAAAACATTTTATTTAACAAATGCTACATTAAAATAAAACCATAGAATAAGTGCAAAGATCCTCAGATCAATCCGCTAATCAGAATTAATTTCAGAGTGACTGTCTGGCAGGGTGACCACATCCCCAAACAACAAATGTGGGACAAAGACAACTTGAATGTGGGACAATGTGAGATTCCAATGCATCAGGCTAAAAGTGTAAAATAGCTTTCAAAATTATAAACTTTCGATTCTGCCCTTTAGCTCTAATTGTACATAACATCTCTCTCTCTCTCTCTCTCTCTCTCTCTCTCTCTCTGATGCTACATTTTCTCTTCTTGTGTTGATATTATTTTTATTGAATGATAAATTAAGACAGAAATAGCTTTAAATAATTACTTGTGTTTCATGTCTTTATGTTTACATCAAGTTTGACTTTCATCTTGTGAGTCTGATGTCTGTCACTCAGTCTAGGCCCCGACCCCTTTGTATTAAAGCCCTGCTTTTATTTTGACGTGACACCCCATTTAGCCCTCTTTGAAAATTTCTGCTGAAAAATCTCCCGATAGCTGAAGTCCATGAAGTTCTGGTGCTGCTAAAGAGAACAGCAAAGCAGTTATGGGCCAGGAGTGAGCTTGTAATGAGCACACAAATTTTTTTTACTCCGAGGCGTTGTGGAGCTGTATTGAGAGACGGATCAATGGGGAGAAGTCGACGGATGCCATATCTTTTTTTAAAAAGAATTTTTAAAAAGCTAGATATTTACAAAGTTGGAGGATAAGCACGTAGGCTGATAATTTTAACCCTTTAACCAGGACAATTTTATATTAGGTCGGTTATGATTACTCGTTTTCACAAATACTGCTGTTGATAACATTTACATAACAATTTGCAGGATATGTGAAAAGTGATGAAAATGCAAGGCTGTTCCATATAAAACGGGACATCTGCAATCTGGAAGCTGAAATGTTTTATATCTAAATAAATACCAACAAAGAAACAAGAATAAAGCAAAGGAAAATGTAAACTGATATTATCCTATGTGGTACTAAACTTTATTCAGTGCTTTAAAGGTTTTTATTGACTTAACCATTGTCACAATGCATCATGTAACGAGGCTTCATACACAGTTGAAGCCAGTTATTTATATACACTGTATTGACAAACAAGATCACTTAATTTTTTCACTGTCTGAAAAAAAAAATCTGACTAATATTTTCCTGTTTTTGTCCATGCTGGTGAGAACAGGATCTCCTGATCGCAGTGGAGCTAACAGTCTCACATCATGATGCCTGTTGTAATAGTTCTCTTCTCTTCTCTGTTCTTCATCTTTTGCTTTCATGTGGTGCTAGTTTAACCAGTCTGGATACAAATTTTTGATCACAGTGGGCAGGATTGTTCACATGTTTTGGCCCAATCAATGTTACAGCTGGGTTGCTTTGTGCAAAAAGGATCTTTGGAATGTATTTGTTTAAATATGGTCTCCGCTATTTGCACTTCAAGTTCAGCAAGTCCATTTCACAACATAAGGGCCTAGGTCCAACCGAACTTGTCTTCTCTTCATCGAGCTAACCCACCTAGATAAGGGTAATAGAAAGCCAAATTTCTCTGCATGTAAACAGCAGAGGCAGCTTAGTCCGGCTATTACCAGCCTAGGCACTCCACTTTCTGGAAGTTATGAGATTGCAGAAGTGGGAATAACAACACCTGTCCGACAACAGCAATAATACGTGTAGCACAATCAAACTGTACAGTACTTACAAATTACTGTACTGTACTGTGCTGCAGTGTTGTTGTCGTCCATGTCTGCTCATTCTGCATATCCTGCTTTTACTCTGTCTTCCAACCAAAAGAATGCCAGCGCGAAAGGACGCATGTCATCACCTACCGTTGGGGAGTCGAACACACTTTATTCAATAATTAAATTTTCTGAGTGACTTGTGAACTGGGATAGAATCTCCCATTCTGGTTAAGGTATTAGCTCAAATTTGGCCAAAAGCTCGATTTAGATGCACATGCAAACATACTAACTGCGTGAGTAACTGCACCCCACCCCCAATTCTGTGACTGATACCACCTTCATTTTTGCGACTTAGTGACTCCCCCTGTCTCTAACCATGCATTGTATATTATACCCATTTGGCCAGGTCACCGGGGGGTTGGTGCCTATCTCCAGGGGTCATGGGCGAGAGGCGGGGTACACCTTGGACAGGTCGCAAGCCCATCAAAGGGTGAAACAGAGACACACAGGGCAAACAACCATGCTCACACCCACGCTAAAGGCAATTTAGAGTAACCAGTTGACCTAACAGTCATGTTTTTGGTGCTGTGGGAGGAATCAGGAGTACCCAGAGATAACCTATGGCCGTACAAGGGAGAACATGGAAACTCATTAAAGAAAGACCCCAGAACCCAGCATTTTTTTGCTGCAAAGCAGCATGCCTACCATTTCCTGGTTCATTTATCAGAAACAACAATTTTAGATATATTCATGTCTAAACTACATGATATTTTAAATTTCCCCCATGAGGTATGAATAAAGTATTTTTTTTCTATTCCATTTTTCTTTAAAGTAATTTCTTAGAACAATAAATCAATACAATCATTGATCAATGAATAAGCTGAAGCATAAATTCACTTCATCACATAGCACGTCAACATAAAGCCCTTGACTTGAATACAGAACAGACAAAGTTGCTTGGTTAAAGTTAGAATGTGTCTGTATCATATTTACATGTCAAGAACAATAGGTACATATGTATGTATGTATCAAGTTGTCCATGAGTGTGTTTGTGTGATTTCTATGTCAACCCTTCCTCCCGTAAATAGACATCCACTCATTCAGTTTAACCAGTGACTGATGGCTCTGTATAATGAATGTAAAGGCAGTATTGTTCATTTCAGCAGCATTCACATATTAGTGTCAGGCCCTGGGGTGAGCAAGAGGGCTAATGCCAGGCTCAGCTTTCTACCTCCACTTCAAAGACATAGCAGGATGACAAAATGAGTTGGGCTCTAGTTAACAATGTATTCACACTAGATCAGCACAAAGTAGAAGAAAACAGGTTTTCAGGATTATTGAACTTTAGTTTCTTGAGATGTTTTACACTCACAGACTGTATAGTATAGTCTCTGAATAATACTTATTTTGGGGTCTTTTCCAAATCTTAGGGAGGAGAGGAGTCTTCATCCATCACTTGGATGACATGCAGTCAAGTGAATTAGCCATTTAGAGTCCAAATTATAGTGTATGGTGGCGCAGTTGGTAGCTCTGTTGTGTTGTCGAAAGAAGGTCCTGCAAACTCCATGCAGTTTTGTATTTTGCTCTTCCACAGTCCAAAAACATGACTGTTAGGTTAGTTTGTCGCTTTAAAATGCCCTTTGGTATGAGTGTGTGCTTGGCTCTCTGTCCTCTCAGACTCGTTAAATAAACTATCTAGAATGCATCTCTCGGTTTCCTAAGAAAAAAATTGTATTACCACTTATTAAAAATAAAGGTGAGATACAATGTTTTTTTGAACAGGACTGGTTAGATTATTTCTCTAAATAGAACTTCTATTAAGAGTAGTGTTAATTAATTCTTTCAGAGGACTGGATGTTTCTCCTGTATTCAATTTATTGCATGGTAACTGTATTATGTAGCCCACAGTTTTGGTTTTGCAGATAATGTGTTTTGCTTTGATGATCTTGCCACTAATATGGTTTTTAAATGATTTTACATTTTAAGTATATTGACAGTTTTTGAAAGACCCACATTTGATATTACCTTGTAGGCTGTGAGTAATCAGGTTTTTTTCTGGGGTTTTAGCTTACTGAAAGGTTGTAACAACCCTGTCTCTTTAAAAATGCTAAGTGAATTGTGGTCATTTTGAAGGATGTGTCAATGTTTCAAAATCATTTCTTTAATATTCATTAATTAATGAAAGCCACAAGCTAAAACCACAAGTGCCACAAGTTAGTCTGTAAAGTTACTTCCTCGTATTTCAGTCTTCAGCTCACCAGATCTTTGACCTTCTACATGCACCTTGGGAGCCACAAGCCAAAACCACAAATGCCACAAGTTAGTCTGTAAAGTTACTTCCTCGTATTTCAGTCTTCATCTCACCAGATCTTTGACCTTCTACATGCACCTTGGGAGACGGTAAAGTTGTACAAGTTCTGCAACCAACTAACCAAACAATTTAGAAAATGTTACCAAAAGGAAATCACTGTAATTTTCATGTGAACAAATTAGTTACAACTGGCCCAAACCTAACACAAATGCTATAAGCCCCTATAAAGCTTGTCCAACATAGCAGACCAACTTTGCCAAAAATACTTTAAATGTTTAAAAGACAAAGGCAAAGAATATGAACAGCCCTCAATACACCTCACAGCCTTGAAAAAGCCCTTAAAGCCAAGTTGTCCAGTAGGCACTGCATGTTTCAACATACACAATGTTTTAGCTCTCTTGCTAATGTACACACAAACACACACACACACAAATGCATACACGCACGCACGCACATGCATTCCATGAAAACAAAGCGAGAGGAGCAAAGTCCTGCAGAGTCAAATGCCAAACGGCTCTTACCTGATGTTTGCTAAACACTCCTTTGGTAATGACTTCAAGCACAGGAACAAAACATACCCATTGACAGATCAAGAGGGATAACCCTAAAGCTCTTGTGAAATAAACATTTCCAATTAGTATGATTTTAGAAACAATTAACAGCAGGTGAGGAAGATCTGTAAATGTAGGAGGAAAGTATGAAGGGGAAGTGAAAGGTAAAAACAACAAATAGAAGAGAAAAAATCTGAAATCAGGAAAAAGAAAATCTAATTTAATAACCATCGAGCTTCTCTAAATTAGTTTGGATTATTCATAAACTTAAACATAAAATTAAAACAACTTTTATCAACTCTAAATAAGACTGCCTGAAAAAGCTATACTTGAATATTTTTCTATGATCCAATGTGTACAGGAGGTGCAGAGTGGATAAGGCTGTAGCCAGATGAGAAAGCCTGGCTGAAACATTGATTCTGTCATGCTGCCCTATTCACTCCTCATTGTCTGCACCTGTCCAATCAACCACACCTGATCCTACTCACCTCCTGCCTTTAAAACCCATCACTTCCTTTCACTCAGTGCCGGCTCATTAACATTGTCGTATCCCATGGTGTGTCGTCTTCCTGTCTCTCCGTTCCTGCCCGATGTCCAGTATTTCCGTTCCTGCTGTCTTCACCACCACCACCATCACCATCATCATCATCATCATCATCATCATCATCACCTCCACCTTTTAATAAACATCCTGCACCTTCCTTCAGCATCTGCATTTGGGTCCATACTCTACACACATCCCTGACAGATTCTCCAGTGAAGGGGAATAACTTAAAGCCTGTGCAAGTTGCTCTCTGTTACCAGCTGGACATCTTCAATCACTGGGGGGAGTTGGAGTCAGTTCCATTCTGGTATTGCTTTTGGTGAGAGGTGACAAGGTGGGGCCTGGGTTTCTGTCTTGGGTCACCTTTTGCATAGGAAGTGATATGGCCTGCACTTACCATTGGAGTCAAGGAGAAGTTTAATCTCCCATTTAGCTAACACTTTAGATAACAGACGTTTACATATTTATATTTGTTGAGGCTATGGCCTTTACTGAACGAACTGGATCTCCCAGCATCCTTCCACTGAACGAACTGCATCTCCCAGCATCCTTCCACTGAACGAACTGCATCTCCCAGCACCCATTGCGCTGCCCTCGACCCATTCTCATTGGTCTGTGGCCAGTGATGACATCACAGAGTTGATAAAAGCAGCGCGAATATTGAAATCAGCGTCTCTTTTGGTCCCAGAGCGGTGCCTGTGAGGAGACGCTTTAATCCACTGCTAGCATTTTCCCTTTTTCCGTTCAAACCTGCTGGACCAGGAAGAACTTCCCTTTTATACTTCGAAGTGAATCGGCCGATCAAACAGACTCCCCGTCAGCGTAACCAGGGAGTCAGCTGGCCATCTGAGCTCTACTGAAAACAGGCCTGATCCCTCAGCGCCTAAAAGTCGGACGTCCGCTTTTCCGACCTCGGTTTTGCGCAAACCGCTCCTTTAAACTGGACACTTTCTACGTTCTTCGTCGTGGACTGTGGAGAGCTGCCCACACCAAGTAGGATTAAACTGATATATATCTCTCGGTCTGGGTTGAGGAGAATTAGGTCTTGACGGTTAATATCCTTTTTCTGTTGGTTAAAATAAGTCTGTAAACTTGTTAACCACTGTTATTCTTGGTCGTCTGTCGCTGTACACCGACCCTGAATGTGCATGCTTTTTGTGTTTTATTATGTGACTTTGGTTGCAACCAGAAGCAGTATATTATATTGTATTATTTCCTTGTTTGTTTATTGTCTGCTGCGGTCGGCACGTGTCTGTTTAGACGGGTCGCGTTGCCTCAGTTGATCCCCTTTCTCCGTCGCCCTCGTTTCCTTTGTCCAAGCCACCATTGCTAGTGAAACTAGCGTTTTGTTGAATTGCCACGCGGTCTTCTTTTGTCTTCCTTTGTGAACCAATTGATAAGACTTGAGTTATTTATCGCATTGAGTGTGCTAAACTGAACCCCCCTCATCCGTTCGCTGTCTCCCACACACACACAGCGCTGCACACACACACACACAGCCGCACACACACGCCCCCTTCCCTTGACATTAACTTTGTTCTATATTTTTGCATGCATTAGAATAGATGGAAATTATGAATGAAATGTAATCTGTAAAGTTGACCTATTTCATTAATAAATTCCCTTAAGTAACGAGAAGTTTCCTGTGCTATTTCAGTGTGTGCTGTGAAGTTTGTTTTAATCCCGCAGTCGATCTACGCCTTTTCAGAGAGACTGACTGGTTTAATTAAAATTATCTCATTTATGAGATTGATGCCCCGAAATCTTTAATAAACAGGTTAAACTCGAACGTCATCAATAATTATATTAATATTAAATTATTGATTATAATTATTGATGCTCAGAAAACCAGACAACAAATATTTATTATTAATAGTTACAACATATTTCACTGAGATAACAACGCTCTGAAGACTCATTTTACAACTTGACAACACTTTGCTTCAGATACCTAATACCAAAACAGGGATTACTGCTATAGCACCAACCACCTTGGGGTCACAACTGCATACAGCATCAGTAATGGCAGCCTTTACCACTCCCCAGCTACCTCTGGAAAGTTGAAAAACCTATGGAGGATGGTGGAGTCTGCAAGAAGTTCTCAGCAAGCCCTAACATTCGTGAATCCACCAGCTTTGCTTTATATTTTCTCATACCATCTGATCCAGTGTACTATAACTGATTATGTGGTAAGTGTCTCTTTCCCTCCAAATTTCCAAGATATATGGTCTCAGGTTGGAAAATTCAATTACAGCCTTAAACCATTTTGAGTAAAGAAATCTAACGGTAAAACAACACTCTGGTTAAGGCCAGGAAGACCTGTAGACCACACTGTCTTAAAGTCTCCCAGTACACCAGCTGAATTTCTAGATGGATATTTTAGGATTTCACCCAAGGAAAAACTGGTTAGCCTGAAACGCTTTTAATAAATATGCAAAAACAGGGAGAATCCTTTTCAACAGGGTAGTAATACCAACTCTAGTGAACAGACTGGGACCACCCTCTTATGGTCTTATGGGGGGGGAATTGGAATTGGCTTGGGGTGGTGGCGGCACGTCGGTCATTGGGTGGCCATTGCCCCTGCGGCCTGGCGGCCCTCATCCGCTAGTCCCTGCTGGGCAGGATCCGCCCTAGCGTAGCCGGTTGCCGCGGAGCCTATGTGCTCGTCACTGCGCCCCCCGGGCTCCTACATTGTACCTACTGGATGTTCCTCTAGGGCTCTCCTCTGCTCCTCTCTTGGGGGTGTGGTGAGCCCTTCGTTGATCCACCTAGGGCTCCTCTACTCTGGGGGTCCTTTGGGTTTTTATAGCTCCAATCTCCTTCATGTCTGCGTCGATTCCTGGGAGGCGGAACGATGGCTCCTCACACCAGTTATTGAACACTCGTATGGAGAAACCTAATATGCACCAGCATGCTCATACACACACAGGTGTGGGGATCCCGGCGTTTACAGATACATTCCTGGACTAAGGTGACCACTACTAAATCTTGTAATAATTGGTACCATGAGCTCTTCAGTGACGCTGTTATTGTATTCATATATCTATTTGTGGGTTGTGGTTGTGTAGTTCTCAGTTTGCATTGTTTAATTTTTCATCGTTTTTCCCCTCTCCCTCCTGTCCTGCTGGTGTGGAGGGAGACTGTGATGTTTATTTTGTTCCCCTTCCTTTCTTGCATCTTCAGCTCACCCTCTCCCACTTAACCTTTTTTCCC
This sequence comes from Valencia hispanica, assembly GCA_963556495.2. Classification (NCBI taxonomy): domain Eukaryota; kingdom Metazoa; phylum Chordata; class Actinopteri; order Cyprinodontiformes; family Valenciidae; genus Valencia; species Valencia hispanica. Next base: position 42,119,966 of record OY747720.1, on the reverse strand, counting down.
TACCGCTCCTCATCTACTTTCTTCCCCTTTATTTTCCATCTCTGTGTCCCTGGTGCATCAAAAAAACAAACAAACCCAGAGTAATTTCTAAAAATGAATTCTTAGACATACACATCAAGCAGAGTACTGTAATAAAAGCTGTAGTGCTCCAGTTGTGATAGTAAATCTGTCGGGCTTGTAATTGGTAGTCAGACACCAATTCCAAGCTCCACACTGCCAGACAGGACACGGAAAAAAAATAACTGATTCTGTGGCTGGATTAATCTAAACTTTCACAATGTAATACCTGTAGATACACTCACTCTTCTTTTTAAACTCATCGTGAAAAATTTTGGTGCATGGACTTTTCTTTGGCAGATAGCTACACATACAAAAAACATTTGGTACTTTGTTTGGTATTCAAGCACTTTTGAGTCTATATGATTTAATCTAGGGACCTACCTCAATATTGTCATCTTTATTTGATTCTGTCTTTGAAAACTGTAAGCTTTTAGAGGTTATGTAAAATTGAATGGTAAATCACCTTGTTGTCAAATGCTTTAGTAGTTTTATAACTCATTTCATTTCTTAATTCAGTACACTGGTGAAATGCCCTAAGAAATTCAGTATTTCAAGGATCCATTAGTACGGGGGAACCATGATGTTCTGTGGGTGTTCACTGGTGTATTCAAACTTTGGGGTCCATTTTTGTAGTTTCGGGTTCAGCTCTAATAAAATTGTGACCTTGATTTCTAATAAAGTCTACATCACTCTAAGAACTTATTTGAATAGCATGCAATTAACACAACTCTAATGGATGTAAAATTTGATATTAATATTAGACAAAATGTGCCTAAAGTGGATACACTGCATCTGGAGATAATTATAAACCAACACGTTTAGAAACTCATTAATTGGTGGATGCTTCTTGCTTAATTTGACTTGGGTTTATAACTCATGTACTATGTTCCTGAATGAAGCAGCTTCAAAGCATGTTCACGACTGGTGCTGGAGTCATTTCACTACCATTCACAACATCACCAGAGGTGCACTCAATTTTGGGCCATCAATTGGAAATTGGAAACAGTACAACAGATGCTCATGCTGCAACCAGGCCATTTTGGTAAATGGTAAATGGCCTGCATTTGTATAGCGCTTTTTCAGCCAGAGGACCACAAAGCGCTTTACACTACATTCAGTCATTCACCCATTCACGCACACATTCACAAGCTGATGGTGACAAGCTACTACATTGTAGCCACAGTTGCCCTGGGACACACTGACAGAGGCGAGGCTGCCGGACACAGGCACCACCAGCCCCTCTGACCACCACCAGCAGGCAACACGGTTAAGTGTCATGCCCAAGGACACAACGACCGAGACGGACAGAGCGGGGACTTGAACCAGCAACCCACCAATTACGGGATGACTTTCTACCACCTGAGCCACAGTCATTCCCATTTTCAAAGTAATTAAAACCACACTCCTAGATCTTTTTAGTTTTGCATTATTTTCACAACAAAAAAGAGATCAGCTTTGGATTCAAACCTATTTGGTATGCATCCTGTGTGGGGGGACTATACATCCATTTCACAAGACAAGACACAATATTGTGTTCACAAGAACAAGGAACACAGGATGAAATTTTAGCAAAATGTTTAGAAAAACTGAGAATTCCAAGTTCTTATTTTCACAAACAGAAACACAAAGGATTTAGAAATTCAAACTATCTTTTAAAGATCTGTAATCAGAACAGTCCAGTTATTATCAGTCCAATAATAGGGACTTTTATCCTTGTTTAATTCTAAAATAGGCCTAATCCCAAAAAGTGTTGAAAATCCTCACTTTTTGTATTTCTTAGAATTTCTGTTAGATGTAGTTTTCCAAGAGTAAGTTTAATCAATTTCACTAGATTTGAACTAATCCATTCCTGTCCAGACTGAAATATTTATTTACCACTGATAGAAATCTTCAAAGCAGAATCTAGCTTTAGAGTTGATAGTAGCTTACAGTTAGCCATTTGCGTTTTTGATTGGCTAAAAGCATTGTTTGTGTATTTTAATAAGTACAAAATCACTACAACAAAGATGATCTGAAAGTGGTGGAGCTCTTTTGGTGTTACTGTAACTGAGGCCCTGTTTACACAAAGGAAAAACGCAGAAATTTCCCTGCGGTTTGGCCTCTCATTTACACGAAAACCCGTTTTTATCACAGAAAACGATTATTTCTAAAAACCCTGGCCAAAGCGGAGATTTGCGTTTTCTTTGTCTTAAGTGTTTGCGTGTGGACAGAAATAACCGGAGTTTTCAGCTCCGCAACGTCACTTTCCGGGACAAAAATGCTCCGACATCACTTGTGCTATCTGTGTTTACACTCAGAAACAGCATTTATGCCCTCAGAGATGTGGCATCATCGATTGTCCAAGCGCTTTTTGCTTGCTAGGTTTTACAAGCTCATGTAGAAGTTAGAGGTTAGGACATAGAAAGTTACGCTGAGTGGATAGGAGTTGGGGGAACTACTGCCCCCTACAGGTTTGGCATGTCTATAAATGTGCTTAACAACACACTTTATGCGGTTAGGTGTGGACTGAAATTTTTTTTTTTAACGAGGTGGTGAGGATATTCGTTTAAAAAAAACCCGGCTATGTGTGCACATAGCCTCAATGTTGTAGGTGACTGTCCTCACTAGAAAACACAGCATGGCAATAGGAGAAATAAGAGTCTTAAGCGTAGTAGGTACATTCATTTTGATGAGACATAGTTTGTAACTTTGTACTGCATCTCTGCCAAAAAACAGTAAAACAAAACAAAACAAAAAAAGATCCCAGTTTTAAGCCAGGGTTGAATGCTCTACTTTGAGCTCTACAATGTCAAAGTGAAGTCAAAGCAATTTTATTTGTATAGCACACTCAACAACAAGGCAGTTCAAGGTGCTTTACATGATTAGGGGGTAAAATAAAAATAGCAGTAAAACACAGACAAAGCATATAGAGTAAAAACAGCAATAAAGCAAGAAGCACACACAAAACATATGATACATGAAAATATTACTCAGAAGCAGCTCTAAACAGATGAGTTTTTAGTTGTGATTTAAAAGAACTGTGTTTCAGCGGATTTGCAGTTGTCTGGAATTTATTCCAGATTAGGGGAGCATAGAAACTGAAAAGTGCTTCTCCATGTTTGGTTCTAATTCTAGGGATGTTGAGTGGACTGGAATTAGAGGACCTGAATCATCTGGGGGGTTGGTATAGTAGCAGTAGAACTTCCAACATACTTTGGTGCTAAGCCATTCAGTGATTTATAAACTACTAGAAGTATTTTGACGTCTATTCTCTGAGCTACAGAAAGCCAGTGTAAGGACTTTAGAACTGGGGTGATGTGCTCTACTTTCCTGGTTCTAGTGAGGACACGAGCAAGCCGCATTTTGGATCAGCTGGAGCTGTCTAATAGACTTTTTAGGCAAACCTGTGAGGACGCTGTTTCAGTAATCAATCCGACTAAAGATAAACTCATGGATGAGTTTTTGTAGGTCCTGGCAACATCAGTCCTTTAGTCTGAGAAATGTTCTTCAGGTGATAGAAAGCTGATCTTGTTATTGCCTTTATTTGATCCATTACTACATCTAAGTTTCGGGCCTGATCGGTATTTTCTAGCTGAAGCTGTGTGCTGACTCGAGATCATTCCTCTTTAGGTCCAAAAGTAATTACTTCTGTTTTGTTTCTTTTCAGCTGCTGAAAATTATGGCACATCCACCCATTGATTTGCTCGATGCATTTACTTTGGGTTTGGATGGGTTCAACGTCACCTGGTGACATCGTAATGTAGAGCCGAGTATCATCTGCATAGTGCTTTACGATGGTCCAAAAATACCAGCTGCTGGGAACGTCTGGCAGAGTCAACTGTCAGAAGGAGTTTCAAATCTCACCTCCGGCAGAACTTCGAACATGTCCCAGGAGAGGCGAGGGACAATGAGTCCGAGTGGGCTTTGTTCCATGTCTCCATTGTCGAGGCGGCTGACCACAGCTGTGGCCGCAAGGCGGTCAGTGCCTGTCATGGAGGCAGCCCTCGAACCCACTGGTTGACACCGGTGGTGAAACATGCAGTCAAGCTAAAGAAGGAGACTTTTCAGGTCTTTTTGGCCTGTGGGACCCCGGAAGCAGCTGATTGGTACCAGCAGGCCAAGCGGAGTGCGGCTCTGATGGTTGCTGAAACAAAAACTCGGGTGTGGGAGGAGTTTGGAGAGGACATGGAGAAAGACTTCCGTGCGGCTTCTGGTCCACCATCCGGTGTCTCGGGGGGAGAACCACTCCGCCACCAACACTGTTTACAGTGGGGATGGTGTGCTGCTGACCTTTACGTGGAACGTTTTGGGTCGGTGGATGGAATAGACCTCCTCAATCTTACCAGCACGCCTTTCAATCTGGAAGCAGAGTCTGGGGACTTTGGGTCAGGCTCTCCAATCTTTGGGGCTGAAGTCACAGTGGTGGTTGAAATGGTCCTCGGTGGCAAGGCTCTGGAGGTGGATGAGATTCACCCGAGTTCCTTAAGGCTCTGGATATTGTGGGGCTGTGTTGGTTAACGTGGCTCTGCAATAATACGTGGACATTGGGGGCAGTTCCCTTGGATTGGCAGACCGGGGTGGTGGTCTCCTGAGCCTCCCTAGTAAGGTCTATTCGTGGGTTCTGGAGAGGAGGGTCCGATGGATAGTCTAACTTCGGATCCAGGAGGAACAATGTGGTTTTTGTCCTGGCCATGGAACACTGGACCAGCTCTACACCCTCAGCAGGTTCCTGGAGGGTGCATGGGAGTTCACCCGACCGGTCTACATGTGTTTTGTGAACTTGGAGAATGCGTTCGACAGTGTCCCTCAGGGAGTCCTGTGGGGGGTACTCTGGGAGCATGGGGTACCAGGATCCTTGGTATGGGCTGTTAGGTCACTGTACAACCGGTGTCAGAGTTGGGTTCGAATTGCCGGCAGGTGATTTACAGCTTTTGCTGGAGCGGTTCACAGCAGAGTGTAAAGCAGCTCGGATGAGAATCAGCACCTCCAAATCCGAGGCCACGGTCTTGAACCCAAAAAGGGTAGAGTGCCTTCTCCGGGTCAGGGATCGGGTCCTTCCTCAAGTGGAGGCGTTTAAGTATCTGGGGGTCTTCTTCACGAATGAAGGAAAAATGCAGCGGATGATCGATAGACAGATTGGTTGGGCATCTGCCGGTCTGTGGTGAAGAGAGAGCTGAGCTGAAAGGCATCGATCTACGTTCCTACCCTCATCTATGGTCACAAACTCTGGGTAGTGACCGAAAGATCAAGATCGGGGATACAAGCGGCTGAAATGAGTTTCCTCCGCAGGGTGTCTGTGCTCTCCTTTAGACATACGGTGAAAAGCTCAGAGTATCCGGGAGGGGCTCAGAGTAGAGCCGCTGCTCCTCCAAATCGGGAGGAGCCAGTTGAGGTGGCTCTGGCATCTGGTCAGGATGCCTCCTTGGTGAGGTGTTCTTGGCACGTCCCACCAGGAGGAGACCCATGGTAAGACCCAGGACACGCTGGGACACGCTATGTCTCTCGGCTGGCTTGGGAACGCTTTGGGATTCCTCCAGAGGAGCTGGCCCAAGTGCCTGGGGAGAGGGAAGTCTGGGTCTCTTTGCTTAAGCTGCAGCCCCCACAACCAGATAAGTGGAAGAAGATGGATGGATGGATGAATGGATGGATGGATGGATGGATGGATGGATGGATGGAATTAGATCAGACCCAATGACAGGGAAAACTTTCTTAAGAAAAGCTGTGGGGAGGATAAGTATACAGCAATAGGAGGAGCTTAATTGGCAGGTGCTTAATTGGTTAATGATTTCTTAAAGGTTTTTTGGTTTAATACACGAAATTATAATTTTTTTTACATTGGTTTTAGTTGGGTAGTCAGTTCGGTGCTGTGGTACAGACCGACCGTCTAATTGTTAGAATCTTTTCAGTGAAAATTTGGCCAATTCATTGCAGACCCTGGTAGAATTTAGTTCAGGGGCTACTGTCACTAAAGGATTAGTTAGTCTTTCCACTGTTGCAAACAGAGTCCTGATTATTAATGTTTCTGTTAATGATTTCAGAGAAAAAAGTTTCCCTGCTATGTTTTAAAGTTAACTGATATCTGTTCAGTCTGTCTTTGTAGATCTCACAGTGAACCTGGAGTCGAGTTTTCCGCCATTTTCTCTCAGCTCGTTGACACACCCTTTTTTCACTAAGTACCAGTGGATCGCTTGTCCACGGAGTCTTCTTTCTACCTGGGACCACTTTCATTTTAGTTGGAGCAATCGAACCGATGATGTCTTAGATTTTCGTGGGAGGGTTAATAAGTTTAAAGCTTTCAACTGAACTGTCCCCTAGAAAACACTTTTTTGTTGTCTCACTGTGGCTAGATATTTTAGTAGAGATGGTACTTTCAAAGAAAATACAAAAATGGTCAGATAATGCAATATTAATTACCAAGATGTCAGATATGTTTAAACCTTTGCTTATAATTAAGTCCAGAGTGTGTCCTCTATTGTGTGTTAGTTGTTTGACATGCTGGGTCAGGCCGAAGTTATGAAGAGTGTCACTTAATGTTTTTGCTAGTCTATCCTGGGGGATGTCAGTATGGATGTTGAAATCCCCCACAATGACTAATTGGTCATAATCGATACATATTACGGAAACAAGGTCGCGACATCATTACAGAAATTAGAGTTAAGTTTTGGTGGTTTATATAAACTTAGAAATAGAGCTTTTTTAGGCTCATTTACTTATTTACCTCCCAGAGATAACCTACTAGGTTATCTCTGGGAGGAAAAAGTCTTCATGGAGAAATTCCACACTGGTGAGAAATGAAAAAAGCGAGTGTCTGAAAGCCGAGGGCAGATGGAGAAAAACAAAACTTCAGGTTCATTATGGCATCTATAAAGAGAAACTTCACTCTTATAACTTACAACTGAGGAATGCAAGGAAGTCATATTTTTCTGACATCATTACCAGAAATAGTCATAGTGCTTGCACATTATTTGCTGTTGTCGACAGGCTAACAAACTCTCCTGCGTCAGTAGCACCTGAACTCTATTCCACCAAGGCCTGCAATGACTTTGCCAAATTCTTCACAGACAAAATCCAAAATATTAGACAAGCGGTTGGTTCATTAACGGCAGGTTCAGGTTATGTACAGTGTCCACGGAAAATCAGTTTAAACACCATGAAACAGTTTTATCTCATAAACAGCAAAGATCTGGTAGACATCTTACGTCAACTGAACTCCTCCTCTTGCTGCTTAGACATCCTGCCCACAGGCTTTTTCAAAAAGGTCTCAAAGATCTTGAAGTCAGATCTGTTACAGATTGTGAACTCATCTTTAATGTCGGGTGTTTTCCCAGAACCCCTGAAAACAGCTGTAATTAAACCCCTTCTAAAAAGAGACAATCTGGACAAGACACAAATGAACAACTACAGGCCCATCTCCAATCTTCCATTTTTAAGTAAGATCATTGAAAAGGCTGTTTTTCATCAGCTAAATGACTTCTTAAGACAAAGCAACTGCTACGACGTTTTTCAGTCAGGTTTTAGACAGCACCACAGCACTGAGACTGCTCTGACCAAAGTCATCAATGACATCCGTTTCAATACTGACAGTGGAAAAACGTCAGTGTTAGTTTTACTGGATCTCAGTGCTGCATTTGATCCAGTTGACCACATTATTTTAACAAACGACTGGAGAACTGGATGGGTCTCTCTGGCACTGTACTAAACTGGTTCAAAATGTACTTAGAGAACAGGAAGTACTTTGTGTCAATAAGTAACTTTACATCTGAGCAGACGGGAATTACATGTGGGGTTCCCCAGGGTTCCATCCTGGGACCTCTTCTGTTTAACATCTATATGCTCCCACTGGCACAGGTAATAAATAACAACAATATAAGTTACCATAGCTATGCAGATGACACACAGATATATATTAGAATGTCACCAGAAGACCAAGGGCCTGTACAGCCTCTTGGAAAATGCATTGAGGAAATTAATGACTGGATGTGCCACAATTTTCTGCAGTTGAACAAAAACAAAACGGAGGTAATTGTCTTTGGAGCTAAAGAGAAAATATTGAAGGTCACCACGGGGCTTCAGTCCATACACCTAAAAACCAACAACCACGTCAGAAATCTGGGTATAGTGATGGACTCAGACCTAAACTTTGAAAAACACATTAAGGCAATCACAAAAATCAGCCTACTATCACCTTAAGAATATCTCAAGGATAAAAGATCTGATGTCTCAGCAGGACCTGGAAAAACTAGTCCATGCATTCATCTTTAGTCGGCTTGATTATTGCAACAGCCTCTTTACAGGTCTACCTAAAAAATCAATTAGGAAACTGCAGCTCATCCAGAACTCTGCTGCTTGAGTTCTCACTAAAACCAAAAAAGTGGACCACATCAGTCCAGCTCTGAGGTCTTTACACTGGCTGCCTGTCTGTCAGAGGATAGACTTCAAAGTTCTGCTGCTGGTCTATAAAGCTCAGAATGGTTTAGGACCAAAATACGTAAGTGATCTCCTGACCCAGTATGAACCTACTCGACCCCTCAGGTCATCTGGATCCGCTCTTTTATCAGTTCCCAGAGTCAGAACCAGACATGGAGAAGCTGCGTTCAGCTTCTACGCTCCACATGTCTGGAACAAACTCCCAGAAAGCCTCAGATCAGCTGAAACACTCAGTTTATTTAAATCCAGGTTAAAGACCCACCTGTTCTCAGCTGCTTTTGATTAGATTTTTATTCTAAGTTTTAAATCTGCACGGCTTCTTTTAAGATTCTTTCAAGATTTTTTTTTCTCATTTTAAATCATGTTTTTTATTCCTGTACTTTTGCTTTTTCTGCACCATGCTATAATGCTTTTGATTTTTTATGTAAAGCCCTTTGAATTGTGTTGTAACATGAATTGTGCTATACATATAAACTTGCCTTGCCTTGGCTATTGTAACAGGTTTATTTTGTAATATACAAGATTATCTATTTCTATTTAGATTTTAAAGTTATTTCTGTAATGGTTGACTTGTAAAAGCTGATCTGAAGATTTTTAAATTATTCTTTCCAACCACATAGTGCAGGAATACTTCAAGTCAAAAGTCTTCTTTAAGTAAACAGAATATGATTGATGTGTTTAAGGATTGGACCAAGTTTTCTTTTTTATGGAAATCAAAATAGGGTCACCCTATGTTATATATAAATTGCTAACACACATTTCCTTTATCTTACATTGAACATGGGAGGTTGATATGATTATGAAGCATATTTTGGACATGTGTTGGTTTGATTAGTTGTTTCAAATAAATAAAAGACAGGACATCAATTGGTTTGGATACTTCAGTTAATGGAAACTTCTTTTTTAAGAGTAGAAAGTAGCCATGAAAGGAATGAAGAGAAAAAAACTTTTATTAGGGAAAAAATATGTAGCAAAAATAATCGTTTTATAATCGAATCGTATAACCCGAATCAAATCGGAATCTTAAGACACACAAGATGGCACACCCCTAGTAGAAAGAAAGTTGAGAGTGCGGTGCAGCAGATTCGAGAAGTTGTGTTCACTGACATGTACTTGTAGTGGTAAAGTTGACTCATCAAAATATAATTTTAAGCATTTGTAATGTCTTTTTTACAACTTAAATTTGAAACAACTTTGTTAGAAAATTTACGACAGGTGAAAACTTTACACACGTTCAAATTGATTTTACATGTATTTTTTTACCATTTGATAAGTAAACATTTAGTTGTATGAGTGCGGATTCAAAATACAAGCGCGTAGATCCAAATTACAAGTGTGGATATTTTGAAACATATCTACCTTCATATTTAAGCTCTCTGGTTTTCTTTGTTCTCTGCTGGTTCCTCGTCTGTACTCCCCAACTCAGATTCCTGTGAACCCTCCAGTTTTTGATCTTGTTAGTTGTCCGTTTGTTATCATTAAATACATTTCATATAATCAGTATCTGCGCTTGGGTCCTCCTTCAACCACCAAACATGAGAGTAACATGAGATATTTACACAGAAAGAAGATTTTTTTATCTATTACCTCTACCAGTAGGTAATGTTTTCGTGCCTGTCTGTCTGTCTGTTAGCAACATAACTCAAAAAGCTATGGACGGATTTTAATGACATTTTCAGGAAATATCTTTAGTGGGACCAGGAACAACTGATAAAATTTTGGAGTTGATCCGAAATGAAGCGCGTATCCACCCACCAACCTGCGGTACTAACCTCCTCTCCTGCGTAGGAGCCCTGAATCTCCGCTCTCTGCTGAAAGAGCACAGCCATGCATCATATATATACACTCAACAAAAATATAAACGCAACACCTTTTTTTCTGCTCCCATTTTTCATGAGATGGACTTAAAGATCTAAAATTCATTCCAGATACACAATATTACCATTTCTCTCAAACATTGTTCACAAATCATTCTAAATGTGTGATAGTGAGCACTTCTGCTTTGCTGAGATAATCCATCCCACCTCACAGGTGTGCCACATCAAGATGCTGATCTGACATCATGATTAGTGCACAGGTGTACCTTATACTGCCCACAATAAAAGGCCACCCTGGAATGTGCAGTTTTGTCTCACAGCAAAATGCCACAGATGCCACAAGCATTGAGGGAGCGTGCAATTGGCATGCTGACAGCAGGAATGTCAACCAGATCTGTTGCTCGTAAATTGAATGTTCATTTCTCCACCATAAGCCGTCTCCAAAGGCGTTTCAGAGAATATGGCAGTACATCCAACCGGCCTCACAACCGCAGACCACGTGTAACCACACCAGCCCAGGACCTCCACATCCAGCAGGTTCACCTCCAAGATCGTCTGAGACCAGCCACTCAGACAGCTGCTGAAACAATTGGTTTGCATAACCAAACAATTTCTGCACAAACTGTCAGAAACCGTCTCATAGAAGCTCAACTGCATGCTCGTCGTCCTCATCGGGGTCTTGACCTGACTCCAGCTCGTCGCCGTAACAGACTTGAGTGGGCAAATGCTCACATTCGATGGCGTCTGGCACGTTGCAGAGGTGTTCTCTTCACGGATGAATCTCGGTTTACGTTGTTCAGGGCAGATGGCATACAGCGTGTGTGGCGTCGTGTGGGTGAGCGCTTTGCTGATGTCAATGTTGTGGATCGAGTGGCCCATGGTGGTGGTGGGGTTATGTTATGGACAGGCATCTGTTATGGACGAAGAACACAGGTGCATTTTGTTGATGGCATTTTGAATGCACAGAGATACCGTGATGAGATCCTGAGGCCCATTGTTGTGCCATGCATCCATGAACATCACCTCATGTTTCAGCAAGATAATGCACGGCCCCATGTTGCAAGGATCTGTACACAATTCTTGGAAGCTGAAAATGTCCCAGTTCTTGCATGGCCAGCATACTCACCGGACATGTCACCCATTGAGCATGTTTGGGATGTGCTTGACCGGCGTATACAACAGCGTGTACCAGTTCCCACTAATATCCAACAACTTCGCACAGCCATTGAAGAGGAGTGGACCAACATTCCACAGGCCATTGACAATCTGATTAACTCTATGCAAAGAAGATGTGTTGCACTGCATGAGGCAAATGGTGGTCACACCAGATACTGACCGGTTCTGAGTCCCCAGACCCCCAATAAAGCAAAAAACTGCACATTCCAGGGTGGCCTTTTATTGTGGGCAGTATAAGGTACACCTGTTCACTAATCATGATGTCAGCTCAGCATCTTGATGTGGCACACCTGTGAGGTGGGATGGATTATCTCAGCAAAGCAGAAGTGCTCACTATCACACATTTAGACTGATTTGTGAATAATGTTTGAGAGAAATGGTAATATTGTGTATCTGGAATAAATTTTAGATCTTTAAGTCCATCTCATGAAAAATGGGAGCAGAAACAAAGGTGTTGCATTTATATTTTTGTTGAGTATATATATATATATATATATATATATATATATATATATATATATATATATATATATATATATATATAAATATAAAACAACATAGGGATGGGGATGCGGGTTGGTGTGTGGCCCTGGCGGAGGTCTGCACTCTCTTAGTACTTTCCTTGGTTTTAATTTAAGACTTCCTTTTTTTTCAAACTGCTCTGGTTCACATCTAGTTAGAGAATAAAAAATACTTTAGGCTACCAGAAAAGTAATCGGTCGCTATCTTCCTGTTCCTTACTAAAGCCACTGAAGTCGTGTTCCACAGTGTCTTTATGTCCTCTGAAACATTTTGTCGTATTTTTACACTAACCTCAGTTCTTCCAGCTGCCTTCTCCAACGTCTCACCATCCATTCTTGATGTAAAGCTTAAGTGCAGTAGCTCTGTTTCCTAAGCATTTCTTTTTGTGTTTTCCATGATGAGGGTGTGTGCATGAAAGCATAATCTTTCCCACATGTCTGTCTCACTTTTGCGCTCTCTGCTATAGTGCTCCCAGGAGGTCATTAGTCAGTAAACATCTATAAGTTAGCTGCATCGTTCTATAGGACGCAGGGTCTATAGCCTGTTAAAAAAGTAGTGGCTTTTAGTCTGAAAATTACAGTAACTTCTAATTTAAAATAGTAAAGTATTTTTGAACTGAATTAACTTCAAAACCACCATGAATGAGTAGACTTTCTTCTTTTCTAAACAACTCCTCAAAAAGGTTTTATTCATGCTGTTTAGAATTATCTAGTTAATACATACATTACAAGCCAACTATGTTTAAACAGTAAACTAGAATGCAAATGGCTTTGTCAGTGCAGTCCTTTTACCATTAACTGCTGGTTATTATAGAATATTTATTTTGGTGGTTCTTTTTTTACTTCTGGGTGACTGCTCATGTGTTTGGTACTCTCTAACTGATATACTGTCATGGTTATCGGTTTTCAAAGAGGACCCAAATGCAGAATATTAAGGAACTTGGTTTTAATTAAATAAGAAACAACACACTTACAATAATCACGGGGTAACCAGGGAACATTGAGACCAGGAAACGCAGGAAGACAGACCAGGGATGAATGGCAGGCAACAGGGAAGGCAGGAACCAGGCAGGGAAGAAATGACAACGAACCAGCGAGTAGTGACTGAATGAGTGTAGAATATATAATGAGGAGGGAATGAGGAAGTGACAGAAAAGACCAATGACCAATTAGTGCGAGCAGATGCAGGTGAGAGGGAGAGTTCAGGTGGAAATAATCAACAGCTGGGACAGAAGGTAGAATGACTAGGGAGACAGAAAACTCTAAAGGGAGGTTTTTCCTCTCCACCGTCACTACATGCTTGCTCAGTATGAGGGAATGCTGAAGGATTGCTGTGGTTGGAAAGTCTGCATAAACGGGGCCCAACCTCACGCCAATGACTGACTCAATCTGCTGGGATTCCTTAAATAGGAAACTTTTTAACTGATTGGAATGTTTGTTTAAATGTATTGAAATGACTTCTTGTTAAGTGCCTTGAGATGACATCTGTTGTGAATTGGCGCTATATAAATAAACTCAATTGAATTGAATTAAAGAAACTATAAAGTAAAGATAATATGTCTAGGGAGGAATCTTAAGGAAATACTGGAGAACAAAAGGGAGAAATAAATAAGGAAACTATCTAAAGAGAAATACAAATAAGGTCGACGCAGAAGCAAAAGGGTGAAAAACATCTAAGACAAAGGACAAATACAGAAACAAGAAAGTGCCAGAAATAACTAATAAAGACAAGGAATAACCTAACATGATAATAGAACTAAGGAAAAGAACTAACAAAACACAAACACCTATGACATACTATGGCATACACTATGACATGTACCTTCTGTAATGTTTTTTCTTTTCTTTCTGACCATCATCTGTATTAACATGTTCTTCCTTCCATTTTTCTGAGGAAAAACTGGAGATATTGCATTGTCTAGTTGTTTTGGAGAGTTTTCCACACCCTGAATGGATGGAAAAGGCCCTGGCATTTCCAACAACCTTTATTCTCCTCTATTTATTCCTGTTTATTTATTTCAGCCACACTACTCCTGAAGTAAAAACATTTTGCTGCACATATGCAAATCCACTTTTCTCCACGTCAAGATGTGACATTTCTGAAATGCGAAATAAATTGATATGGCCCAATTAGATTGAAGGTGCAGTTGGCTCACCACCCCATCCCACCCTCTGCCTCTCGCCTCATTGCAAATTGCTTTACATTTGCCTGCTCCCATCCGGAGCTCTTAATTATATGGTGTTGTGTGGTGGCTTTTTGCTGTAACAGTGAGGAGCTGCAGACAGCTGCTATGTGGCAGTTAGCCGCCACAGCTAGGATGCAGCTAAAAGCTTATCCCGGCAGGGGAGAGGAGTGGAGCTGGAGGAAAGGGAGCAGGCCAAGTCGGTGCTTTAACAAAGAAGAAACCTTCAGGCTGCTTAATAGAGAACTAGGTGCTTTGTAAGAAAGGAACATAGGAGAGGAGTGTGTGTTTGAGCTTCTGCATAAGTATCCAAGTGAAAAATCAATCCAGAAACAATGGTAGAAAGGGAACAGCTCAAAGTACACCCGACTACACTGTTTTTGTTTACATTTAGAAAGTGTCAAAAAGGCTAAAAAAAATTAAATGACGAATAAGTAACAGCTTTATTTCCATTAAACAGTGAAGTTAATAAAATAATGACTTAATCAAAGGAGAATTTTTAATTTGCAACTAAATTTTTTCAATAAGTCTAAGCCTTATTTACATTGTACCTCTCAGAGTAAAAATGGTATACTGTTGGCTGCACCTGTGGACAGTCATGTGATAGGAATACTTTAAGGTTCTACTTAGCTAAATAAATAAACCTTCTGAAATATAACAGCAGATGGGGAATGTTTCTCTAAACATGGAGAGATTTAAACTTTGTGTGCTTTTCTTCAACAAAGACAAGAAAGCTGGTTGCAATTGATAGAAATCAGGATAGAGCTAAAAATAGGACAATCCTGAAAGAAAATGTCTTAGAGGCTGTAAAACATTTCCAACAACTTCTAGCAGGACAACAGGTCTGAACCAGAGCCACAACAGCATATACATGTGTTATTATGATTCAAAGTCCTGACCGGAATCAAATTGAGAATCTGTGAAAAGACTTCAAAACTAATGTTCACAGGGGCTGTCCATCCAATTTGACAGAGATTGAGCTATTTTGCAAACAGTAATGTATCAGTAAAGTATCAGTCTCTAGATGTCCAAAACTGGTAGAGATATACCTAGGGTGACCAACCACTTTTCCCCGGACATGTCCACTTTTCATGTGCTGTCTGGGGGGATTTCCTAGATTTATGAAAATGTCCGGGTTTTCATAATTTTAAGGGGACCAATAAGAATTCTTAAACTGACTGGTGCGATGCATGCAATACGACATCCTTTGTCTCATGTGACGTCCTCTCCGAGCTGCTGCCTTCTGGCTGGCTCTGATCCGTTCCGACGGAACAGACAGTGGGGTGTGATACGCTGTGATGTGTTCCACCGTAGCCATGCGCAGCACACAACTGTTTACAAGATATCAAAGCCCAACTATAGACAGAACAGACAGCGGGTTGTGTTGGGCTTCTATTCACCACTCCTCGTTGCGCTGTGGCTGTTTACAAGATGTCAAAGCGCAAGTGTAGCTTCATGAACGAACATAGCCGATAAAGCTTGCATAAGTGTTTCTGTGTGTGACGAAAATGGCAAAGATCCAGTAGAAACTAAAACTATAATGCTGTGCAAAGTGAGAGTTCATCTTTAAATTGGCTAAGGAGGATCAAGATGGAAACTGAAGACTGGGGTAGGCACGTTTTTATTGTCTTTTTGAGACTGCTCCTTTTTACTTTTAACATGAGGATACGTGTTTTCTCAGATTATTATGTCAGATTTTGTTTAGTTTTAGTCCAGTATGACTTAAAAAGTGAACTATCATTGTTACTGGTAAATTTTCATTTTTGGAAGAGTAATTATTTCTAATATTATTTAATTTCCAGAGATTTTAAGGTAATTTAAGTAAAGTAAAGCCTATCTGAAGTTTGTTATTTGACCGTTCCAACCACATGGAGAATGCATACTTTAAATATGTTAAAATCAAAAGTCTTGGCCCAGTCCTGATAGTATTTCAGGACTGGGAAAAGTAACCTCTTTTTTGGAAATCAAAATATGGTCACTTTAGAAAGTAACACACAGAGACAAAGTTTTGACTCAAAATGGGCCAAATCCAAATGGTCTTTTATTTTGTGCAAAATCTTCACAACAATGTAGCTTTTACCTTTCATTTCACAATGATGTACTACTTTGTGTTGGTCATTTACTTAAAATCTTAATAAAATTCACTGAACCTTGGGGGTGTAAAGTGACATCATGCAAAAATATTTTTACTTTCGAAAGAAACTGTTCATAAGATAAGGGAGTCGAGTCCTCCTTTATAACTTATAACAAACCAAAACAGAGCAAAAAATTGATAGACAGACAGACAGACAGACAGACAGACAGACAGACAGACAGACAGACAGACCTGCTCTCAATCTTCTCCTTCTCCTGTGTGTACATAACCACTGTGCTCCCTCCCTTCCATGCCAGTTCATCTTTGTTACAACCATTGAGGGTTCCAGCCAGTTTTTTCCAAACTATTTAGCCTCTGTGCTTTTGACTCTGCCCACCGATTTGGATGCCTCCACCCTTCCTGACTGATTTTCTGACTTCTTGAGCTCTAAGCTGTCATTTGAGTCAAGCCTGTCTAGTTTTCTATCATTCATACATACATATTCACATTATATTGTGATAAGTGTTTAAGTTTTTGAGGTGACAGTTATTAACCTAAGATAACAATTTGCTTTTTAAATGGCTTATTTTTTCCAAATTCAATTTTAGGAGGAATGTATATTTTTACAGCAAAAAACAACAATGAAAACAAAAACATTAAAACCTTGCACTACATGGACACATCTTTGACGTTTTCTTAGTTTCTTGTTTCACCTTCTAAAAACCAATTGAGCATTAGACATTTTTCATAAAATCCACCCTCCACCTCTGATTTGGTCGATTAATCTTTAGTCTGCCACAGTTAGCCTTGGATAGAAATGTGATTGTCTGCTGACAAACATGTGCCAGTTCATAATCCTATCATCAGTTCATCCATGAAAGAGAGAGACTTCTAACAACCCAACTTGTATTCTTTTCTTTCAGGTGTTATTAACAGAACTAGAGTTGTTGTACTAATGATGAATCAGAAAGCACAAGATAAAAAGGCTGCTTAATTTTCCAGAATGAAGAGTCCAAAATGTTGAATTTCAACTTTTCGAAAAGTGGGAAAAGTTGCTTCACTTGATTCTTTGTTAAGGGGCTTATAAAATATGTATTGTAAATATCTGGATATGGTATTCCTTAAAGGTACAGTATGAAAGAATTCTACAGTGAAATAATCACACAACAGTCTAATGTCTCAATCATGTTGGAAGAAAGGTTACATTGAAACAGATTTCCTTCTCATCAGGAAGTGAGCATCACAGCCATCCTTGCATTCAAACATTACCATGGTAGTATGACACATTGCTATTCAATTAAATGGAGCAAACAATAATCAGGATAGTGGTAGAAATGGAAGAAAAGTAAGTGCTCAGATTCTTCGGCTGAGAGAACAGTTCACAGGGTTGAACATAAAGAATATAATAACTTTAAGTGTCAGTAAGTGTTATTATATGTTAGTCCTTAGTAGCTGAAGGTGGAGAGTTCCTTCCTTCTATTTAACTGTATCATAAAACTTTCTTGCAAGTGTTACCAGTTTTTAGTAAAGTTCATTTGGCTGCTGTTTCTTCGTCAGACAAGTATTACAGTCGATCTACTGCATAATTCACCAATTTACAACAAACAAAACTATTTAGCCATTCTATGGTAGTTAGAATAAGCCCGATGCCAATAGATGCTACATAAATATATACAACTTTGGTACATAATCTTTAATAGATAGAAGTAGGAGTCAAGGTCCTAACACTGTTAGGGATAATACATAATTGAACAGTAACTCATTTCACACCTATTTGCAGTATTTCTTTGTCAGTAGGCCCTTAGCTGCAAATTTAGTAGCATTGTTTTTAGAGTCAGGAAATATGATCAGCTTTAACTCTTTTAATTATCATGTTGTTTGATTTACAAGCAGAACTTGTCTTGCTGCAAGCCTTACTTGTTACCTAGTTTTGTTAAGCAGTGTGGAGGGAAGTGTATTTTCTTCGTAGTTTTGAAGCAAGGTACAGGACCTGTCTGAGCAATGATGCTGATGTGACACAGTATGAATGTTGTGAACATATGGACAGAGAGGTGGACAGAGAAGTCATGAGGACAAAACCTGCTGTTAGGAGCTGCTATTTCTACCTGAGAACTCAATGAACTCTGTTCTGTAGAAGAGAATGTTTATGGTTTTTAAAACATTCCACCTAGTGCTTTACTTCAAATTTTTGAGCAAGTAGAGGCTGATGAAAGTCAACTTAATGTATTATCCTTTCTTCTTTGGTTATTTATTTTAAAAGAAAAAAAAGACAAAAGATTTGACTTTTTTAACTAAAAAAGTAGACATAGGAATTTTTACTTTTGCCAAGAATGTCATGTTTTTGCCAAGGATTGTTTGTTAGTCCGTTTGTCTGTCTTTTAGCAACATAACTCAAAAAAGGTATAGACAGATTTTGATGGAACCTTCAGAAAATGTCCAAAGTGGGACCAGGAACAAGTGATTCGAATATTTTGCTGCAGAAATTAACTTTATGGATTGTAAACAGTTACACATTTAACTTTTCAGTTTTATCTAATATCTCATCAATTTATAAAACTAAATTTTTTAATTCTTTATTTTAAGAAGACACAGTCAGAAGGGTAAAATAAGGAAAAGTTGTTTTATTTTATTTTGTCTTCTTGTGTCAAGAAGAAAATAAAATAGTAAATTTAAATAAATACTGCATTGATCAATGTTGTGTCATGGTTCCTAGGTGTTTGTGTTTTTGTTAGTTATTTTCCTTATTTAGTTCTATTAACGTGTTTAGTTATTCTTTGTTTCTACTAGTTATTTCTGCACTTTCTTGTTTCCATATTTCTCCTTGTTCTTAGATGTTTTTCACCCTTTGCTCCTTTCTATTTTGTATTCCTCTTTAGTATTATCCTCTGTCTAGTCCTTATGTTTTGCTCCTGGTCTTCCTCCCAGTTTCCCTAGCCATTCTGCCTTCCATCCCAGCTGCTAATTAGTTTCACCTGCTCACTCCCTCTCAGCTGCAACCGCTTCCCTTAATTAGTCCTCAGCTCTTTCTGCTCACATCCTCACACTCCCCTCAGTATAAATACAGTCCACTCACAGTCACAACTCGCTGGTTCGTCGTCATTCTTTCCCTGTCTGATCCTGATTCCTGCCCAGTTCCTGTTGTTCCTCCCTCATCTCAGCATTTTTTGATTCTCTGAGTTTTGTAAGTTTTTGTTCCTTGTTTTTGTTAATTATTAAATCATTTAAGTTTAATTGTTGCTGCCTTTGGGTTTTTAAAATACACAAACATGACATGTTGATTTTTCCCTCCATTAATTCTGTATCTCAAATTGTATAACCAATGTTTTTCATCATCTCGTACGGAGCGTGTTGTTGAGCTTTGTTCCTTTTTAAAGAGGGCCTCAGCCTAAAAAGTTTGAGAAACACTGACCTAAAGGCATTCATTAAATGGATATAAATATTGTTTAGGTCTTTTTTTCACAAAATCTTATTTAGTGTAAGGGTCTACACTATGTCCCAGCTTATTATATAACTTTAACTTAAATATGTTTTGGTCATGAGATTATGTGGCAAAGATTCTGTTTCTCCTAGTAAAGATCTAAAGATGAACATTTGAGTGTATTTACATTAACAAGTAAGGGATTACATTTACTCCTGCTTTCTCATTTTCAAACTGTAACTCAATTTTAACTCACAACTGAACCGTAGGGCAGCTTACAAACACCATCACATTGCTGACAAAACCTGTTGATACTTTGCTAAGTAACAAGAATGTGGAGATCTGTGTGTGCTTATGGGCAAAAAAGAGTTGAAACTGTAACTGGCTCTGAAAAAGTCAAAATTAGTAAAAAGTTTCAGATGGATGGAGGACCTCTAAATGGACCTGATCAAAGAACCATCAAATATTTTGCAGCAAATAGTAAACAGGGTCCCAAAAGAGAGGTAAAAAAAAGCGTACTTACCGAAATAATAATACTTAAACTGTTAAAATGATTTCTATTTCCATTTTTTTGTATCAGCATATCCACGCAGGGTAGCAGGGGTGCTTGAGCCTATCTCCAGCAGTCATGGGCGAGAAGCGGGTGGACCGTAGTTTTCACCCCTAGGCCTTCAGTGATTTCTTACTTAGTCCAACCTAAATTAATACAACTCATTAAACCACCAATAGGACACCACAGCTCGAAAATCCGTATAGTCACACATACAAATTACATCACGCTTAATATAGGCTGCTCAAGCAACACTTAGTTTCCAGATTTTTGAAAATCAATAAGCTCGCATTCACAGTTAAGAGTAGGAAACTAAGATCACGGATACTGTCAAATCTAAAAAATAACAGCCAATTTTAAAAATATTAGTCAGAGTTTAAATAATTCCACCAAAGTATGATATGTGAGCTTAAACAGGTTTGTCCCGCACTGGGACAGAGAAGACGGATGAGCTCCTGCTGAGATCTCGCGAGAGCTAGGCGTAAGTAATATGGCGGTAAACTGGTAAAACAAACAAACTCGGGTAAAAACAAACCATAACATTTGAGCCAAATATAGCAAACGTTTAATAATAATGACCATTATTTTGTATTTCTCCATAAACGAACTGGACGAGGAAACCTTGCACAGCCTGGAAAGCTACTTGGACGAGTGCTTTGACAACATTGTTATGGGCAAGCCACAGTAATCCACCTCTGCTGTGCCGACAAGCACACCATCACAAAACACACCCGTTCTGAGGCCAGCACCTCCACCATCTCTCCAGAGAAAAGCTACAGCGATTTCCTGGACTCAATAGATAAGAAGCTAACCAGCCTAGACGCTCGTCTGGGCCTGGTTGAGGTTCTCCATAAAGAATTTCAAGCTCTAAGGGAATCTCTGGAGTTCAGCCAACAACAGGTAGCATCGCTCGCTGCAGAAAACCAAACGCTTAGGGAGAGTGTAAAGAAACTCACCAAGGGGATGACGCAGCTGTCCGGAGAAAGTAAGAGGATGAAAGAAACTATCTTGGATATACAGGCCAGGGGAATGCGGGACAATCTTGTTTTTTCCGGGATCCCAGAACAGGCTGAGGACGACGCTGAATCCACCGTCCGAGATTTTCTCCAACATCAGTTAAAGCTTCCAAGTGACACGGTAAAAAACATCACTTTTCACCGCGTCCACCGCCTAAGGGTGAGAAGCCCAACAACAGCCAGCCGCGACCAATTGTTGCTAAATTCGAGCATTACAAGCAAAAAGAGCAGGTCAGAGGCCAGGGCAGAGAGCTGCGGGGAACGAATTACAGCATTAATGATCAATTTCCGAAGGAAATCCTGGAAAGAAGGCGCGTTTCGTTCCCAATCAGAAAGAAATTTATCAGTGAAGGCACCAGAGCTACAGTAGCGGTAGATAAACTGTATGTTAATGGGCAGCTGTTCAGGGACCCCCAACTTACTCCTTGGCTTTATTAGTCATGTAACACTGGTCAGATAAAAGTTGTTATATCAGTCAAATATAATGTAATGTTAGCACAGCTCTGTAAAGTTGTTTACATTACTCAATGTGGGCGGGGCCAGGGCTAAGCAATGGGATACTGGCTCTTTTTTCTTTTCTCATCTTCACATGTCTATCACCAAATGTCTTTGTCACTCCATTTTCCTTTTATCACTCACACACACACACAGAATTTTTTCATATAACTATTTCTTTCTCTCTCACCCTCACCCTTCACACCTTCACAACTTTCTTCTATTTCTCTCTTTCTTATATCTCGGCTTTTGGATTTTCAATCAGGCAACCCCAAGCACAAACTAATAATACACCTGTGTTTATCTGTTTCTATGGTGATATGGACTTTAAAACTTTTATCTAAAAACTATGAGTACTCTAAGGTTTGTCACGTGGAATGTTCATGGAGCTGGCACCAGAGAGGAAAGAGTTAAGATTCTTAACCAGCTTAAAAGATTGAAGGCAGATGTCGTCTTATTACAAGAAACCCATAAATCTACCTCAGCTGCAGATGATCTTAAAACCCCTTAAAACCCACTATGTTTAGCTTAGCACCAAAAACAAAAGGAAAAACTCCAGTCAGACAGAGTAACTCATGTTGCATGATTTAAAACGTCCTTTGAAAAAAGTTTATACCCAAACAATTGAAGAAATAAATCTTACAAATGCAGCAAAAACCGTGAAATAGACAATCAAAACAATCCTTTGTTCCATTGTTTATCCTAATCTAATTTATCTCTGCCCAGACACAACCTTACTTGAACAATTCTTAGATCTCCGTAGCAGGGTGAATCCGTTGTCTGGGGGATCAGCGGCGTGAGGTGCTAACAGTGGTTGCCGCTATTAGTGAGGTCCTCGTAGGTGCGTGGAAAGCGAGAAACTCTCAGCTCATGTAGAATACAGCAGCGTGTCAGCGAGGCTCTATCTCTCTCTCTCTCTCTCTCTGGTGGAGCCTGTAATTCAAAGATTCTTTCTGCAGGTTTTGAACAAGTCAGGTTCAGGACTTATTCTATCATCTGGATACAGTTTACTTGATCAACGATCAGCAGGCTGTAAAAGTGTTTTGAATCCAATGAGGTTCATCCAAAAACTTGCCTCACCCGATGCCAGCTGGGCTCCGACTTGAGCGTAGAAAAGAGAGTTGACAGAGCCTATGCTTGTACAGAGGTGATGAGGTCTCATGAAGCCCTCTTTTCCTGTTGGAACTGAAATGCATTGTGGGAGTGGTTCTTACGGCTGGCGGTCTGTGTTTGGTCCAGTAACCATGGCTGTAGTCAGTGTCCGATTTGTAAAAAAAAGCAGGATATTTTTTTTCACATTTATGAAAATAACAACATGCTTGTGTATGCTGACTGCAGGGTATTTTGTAGATAGGTTTCCCCTTTCGAAACTGACAGAAGGATATAAAAAGAATAATAAAAAAGAAGAGTCAGTGTACTGTTCCCCAGATTAATATTAACATATGAACATGTGAACCACTATATTTGTTCCCCATTAAGATCGATTTTTATTGCTGAAGTAAAAAAATATATTAAAATAATAATAAAATAAAAAAAATAATTCACATGACTTATTCAGCCTTAGCAGAACACTCTGGTTTGGGGTGGGATCTCTGCTTTTTTTAATCTTGTCCCTGTGGTAGCATCAGCAGCACTGTGTCGGCCCTCTCTGACCCACGACTCTGCATACTACTCTGCAGGGAAAACATCCACCTCTGGACCATTCACAGAGATGAATAGAAGATAATTGATGGTCGTTATCATCATCCTATTCCTCTCCTCCATCAAGATTGCGTTTATTGCGCTGAATCCCCTCTTGCACTCTGCTGTGGAAACTGGGAGCATGGAAACGTCCATAATTTTTTTAAGATGTTTGCCTATGTTGCCTTGGTACTTGTACTGTCTGAAATTCCTTCAGTAGAAGCACGGGGGTTGTGGAATTCGTGTGAGGGCTTCACCCAAATTAAGCACCTCGGTGTCGCTGAACAGAGCGCGGTCCTCAATATCAGTTGGCCACGTGGATGGATTCAGCACTGCAGCAGTGGACAGGACATTACTCACATTTTCCAGTCTCTGCATGCTGTGACAAAGCTGTCACTAAAATGCATGAGGACGACAGCCAGCAAACGGCAAAAACTTTCCCTACTCTTTTTGCTTGGATACCAAGTTTTGTAGCCACTCCTTCCAGTTCCTGCATGTGTTTAGGACTCAGAATAACATGAATACAACAGGTCTATGAACATCTGGAAGTGACTTGCTTGTATGATTTCTTTGACTGGGTCATGGACTGCAAGTTCCACTTGTCATGCAATGCATCACCACCATGTCAGTGTTGATTCTCTCTAGCATTAGTGTAGCAACATCTTTGCATCTTCCAATCATAACAGAAGTGCCATCTGTAGAAATTCCGATCAGCCGAGCCCGCAGAATATCCTCAATTTTTGAAGATGGTGTAGGCAGTGTACAAGCAACACTCAGTTACTTTTATTCTGTTTTCGTTCTCTTTTTTCCAAGGCTCTGCTCCGTCTTCTATGGCCCGTTCAATATCTTCTTCCACTTTCTTTTTCACAATGTCCTTAAATTTTTTATGTGACTGACACTTTTCATGTTTACTGATCTTGTTGTGTAGCTTCTTTGCATTTTAGCCCCAATTCCGTTTATGAACGCTGGATCAATATGAACCCTTTCTTGAGTGAGGGGACCCAAACTTGAACATCAGAACAAATTGAGCATTTAATCAATCCATTCTCGTTGACAACAAGCCATTCATGTCCCTCTTTCCATCTGGAAAAGCAATCAATATCAAGACAGCCTCCAACCAGGCCTGGGCGGGAGGGTTGAGGAACCGGTTGCTGCTCCATGTCCAGTGATGCTGGCTGCAGCTCTTTGTCGTTGTTGATCAAAGTTGGCTCTGTAATGTTACCGCAGCTGCCTGTCCGACCATCTGTTTTTGACTTTTTAGGCACAAAAAGGGTATTCACTGACCAAACATCATGTTGATTTTTCAGCACAAAAATAAAAAATACTTTGTTGACGTTTTATAGCTAGATTGCTGTCTTATTCTTTTCGCCTAACTAACTAACCCTGTAGCACCTTGTTTATCAGCTTGCACCATCTGCTGGCGGGAGTATTGTACAGCTTGCTTCTTTTCCTTCGACCAGAAACCGGTCGGACCAGAGGGTAGAACAAAAAAACCTAGCACCCCCAGGAATAAAAAAGAAAATGAATGACCGGGGGGTAAATCCCCTCCATCCCCCCACCATATTGCACCCTGGCTGTAGTCCAACAGTAGGGTTTAATTGGAACAAGTCATTTGTTACATCGATCTGTGTAACTATATACTACCCTTAAATGGTTTTTGTACAGCATTTCCTCTGTCACAAAGACAAGAAGAACACATAAAAGGTCAAATTTATTGAACAATTGTTTTTTTAACAGGTAGCAATACATCTCTGTTTATTTTAAGTCTAACTTATTCATTATTGTTTGTATTCTTTAGCCTTTAGGTGCCGTTACAACAAAATTGTTATATTGCATTAGCTGAAGGCAGCGTTGCCAACTTAGCGACTTTGTCGCTATTTCTAACGACTTTTCAGACCCCCTTAACGACTTTTTTCCAAAAAGCGCCTAGCGAAAAATCTAGCAACATTTCTGACCACCCTTAGCTACTTTCTGTGAAACTTTGTCACCGATATTTCCTGCAAGAAACCCATCTTGCTCCTTCCCGACGCTCGGAAAGGGAATGATGGTATGTGTAAGCATGTATGTGTAAGCGTGTGTATGCTGCATGATCAGAGTATGTCCACTGACCAATCATAAACCTTTTTCGTTTCATTTCACCCACTCACAAACGAAGTTGTTTGGTAGTTAATGTTAATTCAAAAGTAAAAAATAAATCTGCATGTATATAAGACCGATCTTTCTACGGGAATTTAGGCAGAAGCTTGTCTGTACTACACGCTGCATCGACATCTCACACCTGTGGTACATTCAAGGAACGTTCGAAATGTATGGCGAGTTAAAAAACATAGGACATTTAAAGCTTATGACAAAAACCCCCCACTGAAAATAATACCATAAGCAATAAACTTTTGTTTAATGGCAGTTAGCAAGAAACATTTGATGCATGCTAAATATGCCCTACTTATTTTTTACAAAGTACTAAAAAACAAACAACTATATTTTCTGTATTAATTTCGTTTTCTTGAGATATCTCTGCAAAAAATTTTTTTTCCAGAACTTTACATTTTGTTTAAAAGGTATTTGATGTCCAGTTGCAATTTGATATCTTGTAAATTCTTTACCAGTTTTCTCAACAGTTTACTTCAGGCAAAATAATAGAAAATGTTCCACAGTCTCTTCTTGAAGACAGAAGTCACATTTCCCTGTAGCATGTTTCCCCTGTTTAAATAATGTATTATTTAACCCTGCAATCCTAATCTAAATATAATTATTTCTTTCTTTCTGTTTTATTCGTCATCACGTGATGACATAATCATTATGCAAATTAGCGTATGACGTCGTCTGGCGACTTTCTGGGGCAACTTCAGCTACTTTCTGTCAGAGACAATTGGCAACACTGGCTGAAGGTGTGTGGTGACTCTTGATCATTCATCTTTAGGACCAATGATAATTACTTAAGTTTTGTTTCTATCCCAGTACAAGAAAATTATGGCACATCCATCCATGGATTTACTCAATGCATTCACTTAAGGTTTGGATGGGTTCAAAGTCACCTGGAGATTGTAATATAAAGCTGAGTGTCATCTGCATAGTTATGGTAAGGTAACTAATCATATTGGTTGTTATATGGCTATTGGGATCATCTAGATAGTAAATAGGAGAGGCCCCGGGATGTAGCCCTGGGGGACTCCACATGTCTGTTCTGATGAAAAAAAAGTTCCTGTTCATAAGGAAAGACTCAAACCAGCCAATTACTCTACCAGAGAGTCCGACCCAGCTCTCCAGTTGTTCCAATAGTGCATCATGATCAACAGTGTCAAGGGCTGCACTGAGGTCCAAACGTACCAGCACTGTGGTTCCACCACAGTCTGTATTCATGCGGATGACACTGAACACTTTGACGAGGGCAGCCTTGGTGCTGTGGTGCATGTGAAAACCATTCTGAAAAGTATCCAAACGGTTGGTCATTGTTAGGAAGCGTTTTAAGTGTTGAAACTTAAAGCCTTTTCAATATTCTTGCTGATGAATGGAAGATTACAGTTTTGCCTGTAGTTCTGCATTAACGTGTTGTCCAGGCTGTTCTTCTTTAGTAACGGTTTGGTAACTGATGTTTTTACAGCCTGGGGAAGACACCTGACAGGAGGGATGAGTTATCTATTTGAATTAGATCAAACCCAAAGACAGGGAAACTTTCGCAGCTAAGCCTCAAAATGTCTGCCTGGCATTTCTTTCTTTTTCTAACCATAAAATGGGCTGAACATGTCACATGAGTAAATGCTTTGGCTCCTTTTTCCAGAACACTTGGAAATTTCAATATAGGAAATTATTTTTCAATATGCTGTATACTAAATCAGTGTAAAAACAGTTTGAAATGAAGAAAAACACAATCGAAATTGGATTTTTGAGACATAATCTCCTGTGCTCCGATCTGTTTCTCCTCTCTGTTGCTCATTTTCTTCTCTTCACTCTGCACTGGGGGACAAAGATGCAGATTTGCGGGCTTTCTGCAACCACGGGAGGAAAATTACCGCAATAACACTAAACAAAAAGCTAAGGTGTAGCCTGGAGCATACAATGGAGCACAGGGGTCAATGAACAATGTGCAATGGTGTACCATTACACCAGCTATGGTCTGTTGGTGTGCAATAAGGAGACAAGAGGAGAGGAAGAGAGAAGAAAGGATCAGAGGGGAGACAAGGAGCAGAGTCCCAGCACTATTAATCAGTTGAGCTGTACATATTAGTCAATCTCTGCTCTAGATTCAAACGGTTAACGCAGCAAAATCCATAGCATGCGATCAGCAGCTTCAGAACTTTGTGATGTCATCATTGTCAACTAGGAATGCTGAGAAACGCAGTCTGTTCATTCTGTTTTGAAAATGAATCCAACATTAAATACACATTGAGTGACATAAGGGGTACGGCCTTTGCTGCCTTGGCATAGGGGGCGAGAAGTTTAGGGATGCTGGGACTGGGTTGGTGCGATCCCTAGGATGAATGGGCATTCAGATGCTGCCCTGGGGTGTTGCTACATCTGGCATGGAAATGTCAGTGGTGGTTTGTGGGTGCTGCAGCTGCTGGCAGTGAGGTGGGGTTGGCCGCTTCTGGAGGCTGTGGCCAGGTTTGAGGCTGGCTGCCAAAGTAGCTTTAGGCCTGCTCTGTTTAAAAGTTTGGGTGGTATCCTGGGCTGCTGGCTAGTCCGGCGGGTCACTGGGTCCTGGGCTGATGGCAGTGGACTTGGTTCACTTGGCTGGCTCTCCCAGACTTCCTCCCTTGACCTCCCAAGGGGCTTCCTTACCAGATGGGATGGCAATGTCCCCTCCTTGTCATGGCCCGATGGTTGGCTGGTACCTTCCCAACATGTTGTTGGCTTTCGGGGAGTATTTGGTGATGGGGGGGTTCTGCTACCGGGGGCTGGTGCAGGATCTGAGTTGCCAGGGGACTGGGTCCCATGCTTGGCTTGGACTGTGGGACATAGCAGTGTGCCTGAGTCACAGGTGATCGGTGCCCAACATCTCTCCCTCTACTTTGCTGCTCTTGGGTGTGTTGTGTT
Source organism: Valencia hispanica (assembly GCA_963556495.2). Taxonomy (NCBI): domain Eukaryota; kingdom Metazoa; phylum Chordata; class Actinopteri; order Cyprinodontiformes; family Valenciidae; genus Valencia; species Valencia hispanica. The sequence continues at coordinate 42,091,536 of OY747720.1, read as the reverse complement.
ACAGCCCTGTGGACCTCCTTGTGACAAACTCACATACACACCCACACACTGACACACAAATAATACAGTGTTGAAGTTCATACAAACACAGGTTTTTAGTACATCAATGTGACCTACCTCATTTGATGCTGAATCTTGTCTTGGTTTAATAAAGTCAGTCACACAATTGACCAGAGGCTCAGTCCTACTCAGCTCCACCCCCTGAACACAGACAAACCAAGCATTGAACAAGCAGTTTCCTGGAAAAAACAGACTCGTACGTTCTAGTTGCCTTGCTCCATAGGGAAGCATTAGGGCCTATGACACCTTTGTGATCTCCTGGGCTTTATTTGTGTTTTAAGACATAAATAACTAAAAAGGAAATCTGCCTGGGGCACATGGAAAAGTGATACACAGTATCCCGAGAGGATAATCAAGTTTGCGTTATCCAAACTGAAACAAAACATGAACAAATGTCTCCGTTGGATAAAGCTGCTTGGCAGACCACACAGCCAACTCAACATGACAACTATAAGCAGGAATGTCTACATCTGTTCTAAGGTAAGCCAACAGTCTTGTTTAATCTCAGCAATCAGGTCATATAAATTTATATCAATCAAAGCAAGCCTAGCACTTTGTAACTTTTTTTAACCTAGCCAACTAGCAGGCTATTGATAAGTTAGTGGATGATAAATGAGTTTAACATATTAGGCTGGCGTACATTAACAACGGTGGTCTTCGATGATTTTTCTCTAATCACGTTCATGTTTTTAAGAGCAGGCTCAAGACTCACCTTTTTAGCTTAGCTTTTAACTGATTATTATTTATTACTGTTTGTTTAATTACTCTGCATGTTTTATATGATTATATTTTTATCAGTTTTACTATTTAATCTTAGCCCATTAATTTACTGTTTATTTTTATACTTTAATTTATCTTAATCCCCGTTCCAGTGTTTCCTCTGTGGGAGCCCTCTGCCCCGGGAGCGGTGGTCGGCTGTGGCTGCCTGGGTGCTCTCCAGGTGGAGCTTGGGTGGAGGTGGGGGTCTTGGCCTTGCCTCCACTGGGTGCCCTGTGTCGGTGCCTCAACTGCTGCTGTTAGTCTACCGCTGCCGGGGCGGATGGTTCTTCTGATGGCGTTTCCTTGCATGGTTCATCTGCACTCGGCCCAATGTCCTTTTTTACTTTTTCTTTTAACTGTGTGTGTGCATGGGAGTTGGGTGGGGGGAAGGGGGTTTAACTGTGACCATGCTTTTAAATCTGTGGGGAAGGGAAGGTGGTTTAATGTGGGGTCATTTTAATCTGTAAAGGACTTTGTGATGCAACTTCTTGTATGAAAAGCACTTTATAAATAAAGTTTGATCTGATCAAAAACCCTACTTCCTTTGTGATCTGAAGATCCGTTTCTCTAATTTTATTTTTTTCCCACATAATTATAGTTTGAAATTTTGTACATACCCCTCCATGGCCTAATGCCGACCTTTCTGAAGGCTCCGCGAAGATATTAACCGTTGTTCCCTCCAAAAGTCAAGAGTCTCTTGGGGAATTGTTTCAGCACTGACTGCTCTCATTGTAAACATGCAGTAAGCTGCAACGGCTTGTCCAAGTTAGCAACAGTAACTAAGGAGGAAGGGACTTAGGAAGACTGAGCAACAGGTCAATTATCTTATTATATCTTATCTTATTTTTGTAGAACTAAACTGCCCTGGCACAGCCAACCAGCCTCCCTAAGTTTTATACGCTAAACAATCAGCAACAATAATACAAACACAATGTGGTTGAAAATGAAACCAAAATCCAGTTTGGTGTGTATTAAACAACATAATACATGGTGTATTTCTGAGATCTATACCACTTTACTGTGAAAAATAGGCTTCTGTTAGAAAAACGAACATACATTTGAAACTTAAATAATTATATTGTGCAAAAGTTCATTTATTTCAGTAATTCATCTTAAAAGGTAGGACTAATATATGAAATAGACTCATTACATGCAAAGTTAGATATTTAAAGCCTTTATTTGTTAACATTTGGATTATTATGGCTTACAGCTTGTGAAAACCCCAAATTCTAAATCTCTGAAAATTAGAACATTGCATCAAATCAATAAAACAAGGATATTAAATAGAGAAATGTTGAACCTCTGAAAAGTATAATCATGCATACATACTCAGTACTTGGTTGTGTGGTGGCTCTTGATGCACTCAAGCCTCAGTCCACTCCTTCTGAAGGTCTCCAACACTTTTGAATGGCCTTTCCCTGACAATCCTCTTCAGGCTGCAGTCATCCCTGCTGCTTGTGCACCTTTTTCTTCCACATACCTTTCTATTTATGTGTTTTGATACAGCACTTTTGGATCAAACATCCAACTTATTTTGCGATTACCTTTTGAGGCTTTCCCTCCTTATGGAGGTTGTCAATGATGGTTTTCTGCACTGTCAGGTCAGGTCAGCAGTCTTCCCCATGATTGTGATTCCCACTGAACCAACATAAACCCCTTTTTATGTTTTGTATTAACTGGCTTATTAGAGTGTGAAACTTTGAGCCTAAAATATTGAATTTCTTCACAATATTCAAATTTTCTGAGACTTTGAATTTGTTGTTTTCATAAGCTATAAGCCATAATCATAGAAATTATAACAAATAAAGGCTTGAAATATCTCACTCTGCATGTAATGAGTCTATCCCATATATTAGTTTCACCTTTTAAGTTGAATTACTGAAATAAACTAACTTTTGTATGAGATTCTAATTTTTCAAGTTTTACCTGTATAACAATTTTAACAGTTCAGCATTTTAAGAGCTTGTGATAGGAAGCTGTGTAGCACTGGGAGGAGTCTCGGACAATGTTTAGAGTTCTGTCCCTGCAATGGTCCTGAAATAGGTCGGGAGCAGAGTATACAAACATACCAATGCCCTTCTCAGCTTGGCTAACATTTGATCCACATTGAGCACCATTGCTGGTTCTGCATCAGACCCCCAGCAGTTTGATCTTCTCTCTGTACGCTGATTCATCATTCCTAGTGAAGTGTTGCACTACTACCACTACAAATTTAACAATCAGGTTTTCCACATATCTGGATGGCAAAGTGTTAAAAGTGTAAAGAGCAACGGACTGAACACACAACCTCATAGAGACCCAGTGCTCAGCATGATTGAGATTGAGTAATTTTTTCAATGTGGAATGATTCTGCTCTCTCAGTCAGGAAGTTTAGGATATAGACAAGCAGTAGAAGTTCTGAAGCTTCTGTTGGAAACTATGGTATTAAAAGCAGAAGTCCCCAGAAAAATACAGTGTTTGCAAAGCTTGTAAAACAAAATCTGCATTGTCATACTTGTCAAATTTTTGGTTTTGAAAAGGGAAACTTTGGGGCGCAAGCCATCCCACCAACCCAAACCAAGCTCTAGAATTCACAAAAACTCACACTCTCACATCTGCTATTTTTGTAGCACGTAGAACAATGTGATTGCATGCTTCAAACTTGTATCTGTTTAATAGTTGGTATTATACTGACCAAGCATTTGTATATTTACACTGTAATGTTCAAGTTTGAAAACTTGAGTTACGCCCGCCACACTGGCAGACATGGGAGTGTCTCAGAAAGGACATTGTTAAAACGTGTCTGTTCTGGCCCTTGCCTTTCAGTCATTTTGGACCAGCCCTTTGCCCGTATACCTCTTAGTAAATAATTTGTTTAAAAGACAGGACTTAACTGTAAGCATGACAGTTTACAACATTTTGCGACATTTTACAGCACATAGCACAGCCATGCTGATGTAAAATCTACAACAGCAGTTTCATAGAAAAACCATGTCGCATTCAAAAAAGAAGAGAAATAAGGTTGACAGCAATAGCAGAAAATTAAAAAATGACTGGAATGATGAATATCCACCGGGCTCAGAAGCTCGACAGACAAAAATAAAGACACTCAAAGCTACCAGGAAAGTGTCACTAGGAATTAATGTGACTGTAATCTCAGTCCAACTGAAGCTGGTTATGTGTTCTAGATTTTTTTATTTATTTACACAAAAAAGTAATTACTGTTACCGTGAGTTTGTGACTCCGATTTCAGTCAAAACTAATGCTGGTTATGTTTTGCATTTTTGTTTGTTTGCACAAGAAACCAGCAGTTAATCTTAATGTCATTTGACTGTTATTTAAATAAAAATAGTTGAAAATGTAGTGGTGCTTTGTATTAATGGTACAATACAAGAGCTGGAATACAGGGAAATGTGCGGCCCACTGGCAAAAGCCTTATGACAATTTGGCCCAATGAAAAATCTAATTGAATACCCCTGGTGTAGGACAACATATTCTCATGCTGCAGATCTATATCCATTTATAATGGCTGTATGTGGCTATATCATATATTTTCTCACAAGTATATCATGTTTCTTACCGAACATGTTGGTCCTTAGGTTTCCGCTTCTTAAATTTAGTCCTAATAATTCACTTTAAATGCAGATCTTCTCTACTTGAAACATTCTAGAGCTGCAGTGAATAATTATTATTATAAATCAATCAATCAGAATGTTCAATGAGTTGTTGATTAGTCAGTGATTTTATTCCTGGCCTGCTTTCTGCAACAGCTCATTATGTTATGCATTTATAATGATGCTACATTATCACTTCTTATGTAGATAATATTTTTAATTAATAGTCAAATAAAAGTGAAATAACAAATTAGTTAGAATTATTTTGAGGTTTTATTTATTTACGTTGATGTCAATCTTTAACCCCTATGTTGAGTCGAATGTCTTTCACTCAGTCTAGGTGCCGCCCCCTTTTTGTATTACAGCCCTGCTTTCATTTGGGTGTGGCACCCCAAAATCATCACTGGCCCCCATTTAGCCCTCTTAAAAAAAGTCCTAGGTACACCCCTGATCGGCAGTCTTAATGAAGTATTTTTAAGCTTATATAAGAATTATTATTTAGGTGTACTACCTATAATCATTTTGAATATGAAGCACTGAATTAAACACTGGATTAAACACAGCGGGTCTGATGCGCATACTAAATACCGTTATTAATTCAAACTCTCACAGAAGTCCTCTGTTTCTTTCTGATTTTTTTCTCCTTTGTTTTGATTGTTCTGCTGCTGAAAAATGTCCCCACAGCTGAAGTCCATGAAGCTAATTTGTTTCAGTGCTTCACCGCAGTGAGCACAGATGAGCAGATTGTGTCCTAGAGAGGTGGGAGCAAAGCTCTTTCTACATGGCAGGACAAGCAGCCACTGCAGCACACCTAATAAAATACAAACGAGCATGTTTTAGCCATGAGGAGGTGTAGTGAGGCACAGATCAATGGGGAGACCATGACAGATGCAGCAGCTCTTATTTAAGATTTTTTAAATGGGAATATATTGACAAAGCTAGGAGAAGCAAGTCAGTCAACATGTTTGAGGATTTTAAGTTTTTGCCATTCAATTTGTACTTATGTAGATCATTTCAGACATGTTTTACACTGCCACTTGTCAACCAGTAACTCACTACAATTAAGTGATCAGAATTTGATACACCTACCTCTGTTGACATTCAAATGCTGCTCCCCATCCTGCTCCAGCTCCTCTGTAGGAAAGTAAATTCGTAGTCACATTTTTCCAAATACTTACATGACTTCTAAGTTGTTGTTTTTTTTTTGTGGAAGAAATTATTTCTCCTTCATCAGGTCTATCCATCTCTACGTTCCTGCTCCAATACTAGCCACACAAGAACTGCCACCCAGGCTACTGCAGGTGGCAGTTATCACGGGATTAGTGAGATTAGCTTCCTATGAGCTCACCACCTGTGGGAGGGGCCATAGGGGTCGGGTGCTGTGTAGGATGGGCGGCGGCCGAAGGCGGGGACCTTGGCGGTCCGATCCTCGGCTGCAGAAGCTGGCTCTCTGATTGTGGAACGTCACCTCTCTGGTGGGGAAAGAGCCGGAGCTGGTGTGCGAGGTTGAGAGGTTTCGACTGGACATCGTCGGAGTCACCTCGACGCACGGCTCTGGAACCCGTCTCCTTGAGAGGGGTTGGACTCTCTTCCACTCTGAAGTTGCCCCCGCAGAGAGGCGCCGAGCTGGGGTGGGCATACTTGTTGCCCCCCATCTCGGCACCTGTACGTTGGGGTTTACCCCGTTGAATGAGAGGGTAGCCTCCCTCCGCCTACGGGTGGGGGGACGGGTCCTGACTGTTGCTTGTGCTTTCGCGCCAAATGACAGATCAGATTACCCACCCTTTTTGAAGTCTTTGGAGAGGGTACTGGAGAGCGCTCCTCCCGGGGACTCCCTTGTTCTGCTGGGGGACTTCAACGCTCACGTGGGCAATAACAGTGAGACCTGGAGGGGTGTGGTTGGGCGGAATGGCCCCCCCCCGATCTGAACCAGAGTGGTGTCTTGTTGTTGGACTTCTGTGCTCGTCATGGATTGTCCATAACAAACACCATGTTCAAGCATAAAGGTGTCCATATGTGCACTTGGCACCAGGACACCCTAGGCCTCAGCTCGATGATCAACTTGGTTGTCGTCTCATCTGATCTGCGGCCGCATGTTTTGGACACTCAGCTGAAGAGAGGGGCTGAGCTGTCCACTGAACACTATCTGGTGGTGAGTCAGCTCCAATAGACCTGGAATTCCCAGACATGTTGTGAGGGTTTGCTGGGAACGTCTGGCAGAGTCTCCTGTCAGAAGGAGCTTCAACTCACACCTCCGGCAGAACTTTGAACACGTCCCGGGGGAGGCGGGGGACATTGAGTCCGAGTGGACTATGTTCCGTGCCTCCATTGTCGAGGCGGCTGACCGAAGCTGTGGCTGCAAGGTGGTCGGTGCCTGTTGCCGCGGCAACCCCCGGACTCGCTGGTGGACACTGGCGGTAAGGGATGCTGTCAGGCTGAAGAAGGAGTCCTATCGGGCCTTTTTGGCTTGTGGGACCCCTGAAGCAGCTGATAGGTACTGGCAGGCCAAGCGGAATGCGGCCTGGATGGTCGCGGAGGCAAAAATTCAGGCGTGGGAGGAGTTTGGAGAGGCCATGGAGAACGACTTCCGTACGGCTTCGAAGCGATTCTGGTCCACCTTCTGGTGTCTCAAGGGGGGGAAGCGGTTATGCCACCAACACTGTTTACAGTGGGGATTGTGTGCTGCTGATCTCGACGCAGGACGTTTTGGGTCAGTGGATGGAATACTTCGAAGACCTCCTCAATCCCACCGGCACGCCTTCCAATCTGGAAGCAGCGTTTAGGGACTTTGGGTCGGGCTCTTCAATCTCTGGTGCTGAGGTCACAGAGGTCGTTAAAAAGCTCGTCTTTGGCAAGGCTCCGGGGGTGGATGAGATTTGGCCGGAGTTCCTCAAGGCTTTGGATGTTGTGGGGCTGTGTTGGTTAACGCAGCTCTGCAATATTGCGTTGACATCGAGTGCAGTTCCCTTGGATTGGCAGACCGGGGTGGTGGTTCTCCTGTTTAAAAAGGGGGACTACAGAGTGTGTTCCAACTACAGGGGGATCACACTTCTGAGCCTCCCTGGTAAGGTCTATTCAGAGAGGAGGTTCTGACGGATAGTCAAACCTCGGATCCAGGAGGAACAATGCGGTTTTCGTCCTGGCCGTGGAAAGGCGAAGCTTTTGATTTACCGGTTGATCTACTTTCCTACCCTCATCTATGGTCACAAACTTTGGGTGGTGACCGAAAGAACGAGATCACGGATACAAGCGGCTGAAATGAGTTTCCTCCGTAGAGTGTCTGGGCTCTCCCTTAGAGATAAAGGCAAACAAAAAGGCAAACAAAATAAGTCTTTGGTTGCAAGATATCAGAAGAGCAGATTGGAACAAGCAGATTAGAACAAGCAGATAAATAAAAATCTGAGAAACAATTGACAAAACAACAAGATTATCGCTGTGGACTGTATTTTTAATTTTAACTGACAGGGTCAATAAAGTCTGATCGCTACTTAATCTTACACATACATTTTTAAAATTATAATAATGATATATACACTGGTATTTAATTTTGATTCATTCCGAGCACACTAAACATGTCATGACACGTCAGGCAGATTAATAAGCTATATGTATTAATTATGAACCTTTCACTTGCTGTGGCCTGAACACTTTGCATGGAGCTGAACTGCACTCCCACTTATAGAGGCTGTTGGCACACTGGAGACTGGAATTACAAGCGCCACTTAAAAGTTTTGAAATCAAGGAACATTTCTCTAATTGAAGTGATCAGAATCTGGCAAGACTACATCAGTGGTTTGGACAAGCTGCAGCAGGCCCAACCCCATGGGCGGGCCGGGCCCGCCTATGTACGTATCAGTCCCGCCCATGACAGATTACAATGCCTCATGCAAATGTATTGGCCCAAGACAACCAACAGAGGGTGCAATAGGTTATTAATCAGGATTTTTGGATGCGGTGAAAGAAGACTCTTTAGCCGTTTTCAGACAGAAGTTCTGGAAAATTGGCGGACAATTCCATCCGGTCTTTAACGGGAGTTGTGTTTTCAAACACACCACTTTTCTCCGGAACATTGCCTTTCGGCTGCTTTCACACAGCAAGAAATGTACAGCAGGATCCTGAAGAATGTCTGGGGGGTGGGGGGTGCGGGGGAGTGGGGGGTTCGATGTGGATATTACGTAAACTTAGTGCGGCGGGCGTACGTCAGTTCCTCAAACAAATGCATTATTGCAAAGATAGTAGACAAAACAGCAGATCTACTCGCAGGGCTCGACTTTGTGATGTCAATGTCAATTTTGCGCACATGGAAACGCTTAAGAGACATCGATGAAGAAGCTGAAAGGAAAATAGTGACATTTTTATGTCATCAATGTATGCGCTCAAAGTGTTCCCTGCCCCCTTCCCCTTTCCCCCCACCGCCCCACACCCCTCCAGCTTTCGCGGAACATTACCTGACTGTCTGAATGCAAACACCGTACCGCGAAACGTCTGCTCTTGTTACCAGGTCTTCATCCTTAAAATTACCGGTAAAGGGTATCCGGACAAAGTCCGGAAGACTGCTTTCAGACACAAAAGCAAAGCAGACGAAGTCCGGAAAATTGCCGTTTTTCATGGCTTGTTTGAAAGGGGCTTTTGGTACAGTAGTTTGCTAAGGCTGTGTCCAAATGCTGCATCCTTAAAGGCCAGATTTTTAAGGACAGTTTCGTCACAGCACCTCGAAGGCTGTCCAAATTGAAGACTTCTTGAAATGCAGCCCACAAATCCGTCATTTTCTTCCTCGATTTGAAGGATGTGTCCAGTGTATCCTTTAACGCTCTCCATATCCCAAAATGCAATGCTGGCCGAATGGGAGATTTTTGTTCCAGCAACAATGGCGGACGAAGCGGCAGGCGAAGTGAGAGGGGAGTACAGTTTAAAATGTAAGTATATTAAAATCTGGTGGTACAAAAAAAAAAACTTAAAGCGGTTGTGTTGTTTGGCTTTTGTTGTTGGTATAGGCTAGGCAAGTCAATTTTATTTGTATAGCACACTTTCAAAAACAGGGTAATTCAAGGTGCTTTACATGATTTGGTGATTAAAAAAAGAGAGAAAAAATAAAACTGAATATAAGTCAGTAAAGCAAGAGAAACATCAGTAAAGCAAGAGAGCATGAACACATTTGATACATATGACAATCATTTGAGGCAGTTTTAAACAATTGGGTTTTTAGTCTCAATTTAAAGCAGTTCAGAGTTTCAGCAGCTCTGCACTTGTCAGGAAGTCTGTTCCAGATAAGGGGAGCATAGAAACTGAAAGCTGCTTCTCCATGTTTGGTTCTGAGTCGAGGGATGTTTAGTAGGCTAGAGTTGGAGGACCTGAGTGGTCTTGGTGGTTGGTACAGTGACAACAGGTCTTACATAACATACTTTGGTGCTAAGACATAAAATTATTTATACATTATTGGGATTATTTTTAAATCTATTCTCTGAGCTACAGGGAGCCAGTCTAAGGACTGTAGAACTGGGGTGATGTGCTCTACTTTACTGGTCCTAGTGAGTACGCGAGCAGCGGCATTCTGGATCAGCTGCAGTTGTCTGATTGACTTTTTAGGCAGACCTGTGAGGACGCTGTTGTAATAATCAATCTGACTAAAGATAGTTTTTCGAGGTCCTATTGTGACATTAGTCCTTTAATTCTAGAAATGTTCTTCAGGTTATAGAAGGCTGACATTGTTATTGCCTTTATGTGACCTTGGAGGTTCAGGTCTAAGTCCATTACTACACCTAGATTTTGGGCCTGATCAGTAGTTTCTAGTTGTAATAATTGAAGCTGTGTGGTGACTCTTGATCGTTCCTCTTTAGGTCCAAAAATAATTACTTCAGTTTTGTTTCTGTTCAGCTGGAGAAAGTTATGGCACATCCATCTATTTATTTGGTCGATGCATTGATTTAGGGTTTGAATGGGTTCAAAATCACCTGGTGACGTTGTAATGTAAAGCTGAATATCATCCGTGCAGTTATGGTAGCTAATGTTATTGGTTGCTATAAGCTGGCATGGGAGCATGTAGATATTAAATAGGAGAGGCACTTAGATGGAGCCCTGGGGCACCCCACATGTGATTTCTGAAATAAAACTTTGTTAGGCTCATTTATCTGGGTGGCTAGGTATTCAAAAGAGTCAAATGTGCCCAGGGACACATTTTTAAAGTTTATTGAGTTGTGAAAGATTGTGGCTACAAATCCACCTCATCTGTGTTTTCTGCTCTCGCTTAAGAAATTGTAATTTGGGGGTGTAGATTCTATCAATGCAGATGTTTCATTAATTACACCTAGCCAGGTTTCTGATTTTAAAAAAGGGCATGTAAATTATGCTAATTGATAGTCATTGATTAGGAATGACTTGCCAGATATAGACCTAATGTTTAGTAAAGCTAACTTAAGTAGTGTGATGATGGGCAGCTGAACCTTCTGACAGGTTATCAATTTGAGATTTTGTTACATATTTAGTTTCAATTTCAATTCAGTTTATTTATATAGCGCCAATTCACAACAGATGTCATCTCAAGGCACTTAACAAGAAGTCATTTCAATACATTTATACAAACATTCCAATCAGTTAAAAAGTTTCCTATTTAAGGAATCCCAGCAGATTGCGTCAGTCATTGGAGTGAGGTTGGGCCCCGTTGATGCAGACTTTCCAACCACAGCAATCCTTCAGCAATCCCTCATACTGAGCAAGCATGTAGCGACGGTGGAGAGGAAAAACTTCCCTTTAACAGGAAGAAACCTCCAACAGAACCAGGCTCAGTAGGAGCGGCCATCTGCCACGACCGTCTGGGGGTTTGAGAAGACAGAGCAGAAACACAGAAGGAAAAGAAGATCTGATATAAGAGAACTTTCTATGTTAAAGAAAGTAAAAAGTTAATAACAGGACACAGTGGATGTTCAGTTACTGGGAGGATCATCCCAGTCGATGCCCCCCGTCCAACAGGGCATTGCAGCCAAGCAGGATAGCAGACCAGGTATATCTTCTATGGAGAGAAAAACACTGAGAGAAAACAAAGTTAACAGTCGAAATAACAGAATGTACTGTAATACAACTGGAGAGTCGTAGGAGAAAAGGAAGTAGCAGAGTGAAGAAAATTGGTAAGTCTGTCCTCCAGCAGTCTAAGCCTACAGCAGCATAACTACAGAGATAGCTCAGGATGACCTAAGCCACTCTAACTATAAGCTTTATCAAAAAGGAAAGTTTTAAGCCTGGCCTTAAAAGTAAACAGAGTGTCTGCCTCACGGACTAAAGCTGGGAGCTGGTTCCACAGGAGAGGAGCCTGATAACTAAAAGATCTGCCTCCCATTCTACTTTTAGAAATCCTAGGAATTACAAGTAAACCTGCAGTCTGAGAGCAAAGGGCTCTGTTAGGAAGATAAGGAACAATTAGATCTCTGATGTATGATGGAGCTTGATTATTAAGGGCTTTGTATGTAAGAAGAAGGATCTTAAATTCTATTCTGGATTTAACAGGGAGCCAATGAAGGGAAGCTAAAACAGGAGAAATGTGATCTCTCTTTTTAATATTCATCAGAACTCTTGCTGCCGCATTTTGGATCAACTGAAGGCTTTTAATGGCATTTTGTGGAACACCTGATAGTAAAGAATTACAGTAGTCCAGCCTTGAGGTAACAAATGCATGGACTAGTTTCTCAGCATCACTCCTGGACAGGATGTTTCTAATTTTAGCAATATTCCGGAGGTGAAAGAAAGAAATCCTAGAAACCTGTTTAATATGGGATTTATATGTCAAGTCTCAGTCAAAAATAACGCCGAGGTTCTTTACGTTATTACTGGGGGCCAATTTAATGCCATCCAGATGAAGTGATTGGACCAGAAGTTCTTAAACAGAAACTGATTAGTCAAAGACAGCAACTTCTGTTTTGTCAGAATTTAAAAGCAAAAAGTTTAGGGTCATCCATGTTTTTATGTCTTCCAGACATGCCTGTAATCTACCTAACTGAGTGGGTTCATCAGGATTTATGGATAAATATAGTTGTGTATCATCTGCATAGCTGTGGAAATTTATCCCATGCTGTCTAATAATTCTACCAATTGGGAGCATATATATGGTGAACAGAATTGGTCCAAGCACAGAACCCTGTGGAACTCCACAAGTAACCCTTGAGAGTGAAGAAGATTTATCATTTAGATGAACAAACTGGAATCTATCAGACAAATATGATTAAAACCAGCCTAGTGCTGTTCCGTTGATCCCTGCAACATGTTCAAGCCTTTCTAAGAGAATATTATGATCGACTGTGTCAAAAGCAGCACTGAGATCTAACAAAACCAGAACAGACACAAGTCCATTTTCTGAGGCCATGAGAATATCATTAGTAACCTTCACCAGTGCTGTTTCATCCCTATGATGAGCTCTAAAACCTGACTGAAACTCTTCAAACAGCTCGTTACTGTTTAAATGCTCACAGACTTGATTAGCAACAATTTTCTCAAGGACTTTGGATAAGAAAGGAAGGTTAGATATAGGTCTGTAATTCACTAAGTCATCTTGATCAAGGGAAGGTTTCTTGAGTAAAGGTTTAATTACAGCTATTTTAAATTCCTGTGGTACGTATCCGTTTACTAAGGATAGATTCATCATATCCAAAATGGGGCCAGGAACCAAATGGAACACTTCTTTAAATAATTTGGTTGGAATTGGGTCCAACATACAAGTTGAAGGTTTAGATGAGGCTAATATCTTGGATAATTTCGAAAGCTCGACTTAATCAAAACAGCCTAAACACGACTGAGGTTCTACAGCTCTTTCCGATACTGCCTCATTTACTGAAGAAGAAGTTATCATGTTTGGGAGGATGCCAATTATTTTATTTTTAATAGAATTAATTTTATTTATGAAGAATCCCATAAAATCATCACTGCTAAGAGCTGGGGGAATAGTTGGCTCAACAGAGCTATGACTGTGTAAGTTTGGCAACTGTACTAAAAAGAAACCTAGGATTGTTTTTATTCGCCTCTATTAATGATGAAAAATATGCTGTTCTAGCTTGTCGGAGGCTCTTTTTATACAGCAATAGACTGTTATTCCAGGTTAAATAGGAATCCTCTAGGTGTGTAGAGCGCCATTTTCTCTCCAACTTCCTAGTATTCTGCTTTAAAGTACGCAACTCTGCGTTGAACCAAGGAGTCAGCCTCCTTTGGCTAGCCACTTTATTTTTTAAGTGGGCTACCCTATCTAATGCCAAACGCAATGAGGACGTAACGTTGTGAACCAGATCATCAATTTCTGAAGGGTTAGAGATAGAATTGCTGCCATCCACTGTGTTACCCTGAGACACTAAGGAAAGTAAGAATGGAACGGATTCTTTAAAAATTGTTACAGTATTGTCTGATAAAGCTCTACTATAATGAAATTTTCTTTCAGATTTAAAATGGTCAGTTAAAGTTAATTCAAAAGTTATTAAGAAGGGGTCAGACAGGACCGGGTTATGTGGGTGGACTCAATACCGTATGTCAGTACAAGGTCCAAAGTGTGTTTGCCCGAGTGGGTCGATCCCTGTACTTTTTGAGTAAAGCCAATTGAGTCTAAAATAGCACTAAAGGCTGCATTCAGGCTATCACTTTCAGTATCCACATGAATATTAAAGTCCCCCACTATAATAACCCTATCAGTATTTAATACTAAATCAGATAAAAAATGTGAGATCTGATCCAAGAATTGAGAGTAAGGGCCTGGTGGACGATACAAAACCACAAACAAAAATGGTCTTAATGTTTTGCAACTTGGATGAGGAAAATTAAGGGTTAGATGTTCAAAAGAACTGTAGCTATCAATTGGTCTGGGACTAATTAGTAAATCAGAACGAAAAATGGTTGCAACTCCTCCTCCTCGCCCAGTATTTCTAGGAATGTGAAAATTTAAATGACTGGAAGGAGATGACTCATTTATACTGACATAATCCTCCTGCTGCAACCAGGTTTCTGTGAGACAAAGGAAATCAATGTGATTATCACAAATCAAGTCATTTACTAACAAAGTCTTTGAGGAGAGCGATCTTATGTTTAATAAACCACATTTAATAGATTTATTTTTCTGTTCAGTCAAAGTTGTATTTATTTTTATGAGATTTCCATAATTTGCTTTTGTTGGCTTAACTTTTAATCCATTACATTTTGGCCGTGGGCAAGACACTGTTTCTATAGGGTAATGGGGGGGTAACAGTACAGAAGCAGCAGAGAGGTGGGTTAAACTACGACTCTGGTTCCTGGTCTGGACCCTGGGTTGTCAGTGTTTTGGAGGACTAATAAATTCGGCCATTTTCCTAGAAAGAAGAGCTGCTCCATCCAAAGTGGGATGGATGCCGTCTCTCCAGATCAGACCAGGTTTTCCTGGCAACACTAATTTTAGTGACCTCCGATTGGCGTAACCGGGTGTCATTACCGCCAGCGTGAATAACAATCTTACTGTATTTACGCTTATCTTTAGCCAGCAGTTTCAGGTAGGATTTTATGTCGCCCGTTCTGGCCCCTGGCAAGCATTTGACTATGGTCAATGGTGTCTCTAATGCCACGTTTCTGACTATGGAGCTGCCAATTACCAGGGTCGGTTTCTCAGCGGGTGTGTCGCTGAGCGGGGAAAATCTGTTAGAAACGCGGACCGGTTGATGGTGGCCCGGGGGCTGGGTCCTAGAACTATGCTTCCTACGTACTCACCCAACGAGCCGGAGGTCCCGGCTGCGCGGGGTCTACAGGAGGACAGCTAGGGGTTTTTATCCTTGTTGGCCCCGCGTTGGCTAATGGGCTTCGGCTATCAGCTGGTTTTTCAACAGCGCCGAGCCGTGCTTCTAATTCTGATACCCTCGCCTCCAAAGCTACAAAAATATTACATTTATTACAGTTACCATTATCACTAAAGGAGGCAGGGAAGTAACTAAACATCTGACAGAGAGAGCAAGAGAGAAGAGTTAGAGACAGGAGAGAGAAGAGCAGCCATAGCCGCAATGAAGCTAAGCTAACTGAGCTAGCGAGACCTTACCACCCCAAGAAAAGCTGTGTGAAACACAAGGAGTTCCCAAAACGTAAAGTACACCACCACAAAACGTGTGTTTTAGTGTGCTTGTGTGTTAAAATAACTTAGAAAGGCCTCAGCACAGAGAAAATAAGATCAATTCAAGAGAGTCTGAACACCAAACAGTTTACAGGGAGCGCAACAGTGACAACAGGAAATGACGCAATACGGCTTAACCCCGTCGAATCAGCTGGTAGCACTGATAAGTCCCACATATGAGAGAGAAATATGAGAGCGTTTGGTTAACGATTTATTTTTCCTGCTGCTGATTAGCACTGGAATGTTACACTTCGGAATGCCGGAGACGATAGGGGTAGATTTACTGTCCGGTTCCCTCAAATATCAAATATCTGTAATAATCAGTGGGGGGAAGCTCCCAGGCTTATTGGCACTGGTCACAGGGGTTTGGTGTATTCTAAGTTTTGGTGTTAGTTGTGACCGAAATTTGATTTGCTCTTTCAGTGTGTCTGTAAAGTTTCTAAATGGAGACTCATTTGATGTGGCTGAGTCACAGGAAGTTGAAGATTTAATCTTTAATTGTTGTGCATCTGTTAGGGCCTGTGGCCTCATCATGACTTGGTCTGTTTGTTCTCTGATAGTATCCATGGGCGCTTCAAGTTCAGCTTTTGGGAGCAAGCTTTTGGCTTTCTGATTTTGATAGTTGATATTTGCTGCCAGCAGGCTCAGTCCGACCTTGTTAAGATAACGTTGGTTTTCTTTGAAAAGATGGTTTGCACTTATAAATATTTTGAAATTATTAATAAATATGAACGATTTCTCAGCTGATTGTTTCTTCAACCATTTATGGAGCATGCGAAGTCTGCAAAATCTGGCTGCGTCATCTTTCGGGGAACTCAGGGGTGCAAATCTTTTTTTCAGTGGGATACCAGGTGGAGTAATATCTCCTGTTTTGGGTTGAAACCTCTTTTGTTTTCTTTTAGCAGAGGCAGCAGGTGTGAGTTCAGAGCTTTCACTGGGCTGGAGTTTCTTTCGTGTATTCTTCCTTGGAGAACTGGCAGGAGTTGATGATTCCGTGCGCTTTAAAGCCGGCCAGTGTTCATCACAGGGGGTGTTCTTCCCATTAAGCACCTGTTGGCTGAGGGAGTAGCGTTGTCCTGTGTTTTTTCCGCAACATGGTTAGCCAGATGTAACACAGAGCTGCTAGGTTGTTCCTCCCTGCCTGTAGTCATCAGTAAAGTTGTGTTGTTTCCATAACCGGTGCTGAGATCCAAATTAATTTCCATCTTCATCTCAATGTCTTTAATTCTCTTGAGCAGTTTATCAAAATTCTCAGCTGAGCAAAATGCCGTGTTGATAATCCACAGTCCATTAAAAAGTAATCCAAGAAGAGATCCGGTCCAATACAGTAACTCCAAGGGCTGGGTGCATAAAGTAACTAAGAAAACAGCTAAGAAAACAAAACAAAACAAGAAAAGCAAACAGAAAAGAGAATAAAGCGAGGGATCAGGAGAGACCAGGTTTCGGTTTTTGCCAACAAAGCAAAACAAACGACTCCTTTTGGGAGAAACTATTATTGCTTTACCGGTGCAAAATTGGACCGCATGGAGGTAGAAGAATAAATCCAGTTACACACGTTATGCTTAAAGGAGTCTTATTAAGCCATAAAAACTACAGAACCTGTTATCTCAGTACTTGATCTCTTTTGTTAATTAATGAATTAAAACAGTTGTAAATTGTTTTTTGATTGCTTGTTTAGGACATGAAGCAGCAAAGGCAGTGGCGGAGCCAGATAATTTTCACTGGGGTGGCCAGGGTGAAACCACTACTCACATAGGGGTGGCCATAAGTAGACACATGCATACATACTGTACATACATACTGTACATACATACAGTATACGCACATCACATTGTTCTTGGTGTAGGGAAACAACAAATCAAGGGTTTGCCTGTAGCCTACACTGTGTCCGCTACTATCAATGGCAATAACCTTCTTATTGTTGATATAACCTTTTTACATATATGGTAGATAGACAAAATCTCTAAATGACTATTCTTTATTATGATAGCTACTGTACTTTATATTTTTAATTGTTTTAGTCTGACATAACCAGAGGTGGAAGTAATTAAAAATACTCAGATTACTGTAATGAAGTAGTTTTTCGGGGTACTTGTACTTTTATGAGTAGATTTTCAAGTCTGTACTTTTACTTGTACAGAGAAATGTGCAGCGCCTTGGTCAGTTCTCGAGCTGTCAAAGTGTGCTTTATAAATAAACTTGGTATGGTATGTACTTAGGTATTCATTAATTTATGTAATCTACTAAGTTACTTTTAAAATCCTAGTTGAGCACGATAAATAAGAAGGCCCAAGAGCCTTGGGCCTTCTTATTTATCGGACCAGCAGTCCTGCACTACAGCCCTGAGCCAAGACGATGAAAACATTTATAAACAACTAAAAGAACCTTAAAATCAATCCTGAAACGCACAGGGAGCCAATGCAGCGATTTTAAAACTGATGTAATATGTTCAAGTTGAAAAACACAATAATAAATATAAATAATAATAGTATTTATTTAGTAATGTAAGGTTTACATTTACAGATATTTTTCTTTTCATTTCACCTGATAGGTAAAGAGTAAAGGTAAATGTATGCTAGCCTGACTGAGGGAAAAGCATCAGGGGTAGGGGAGCTCTGCAGGGGCGAGGCTCTCGGCTGAGTACGTAAGGCCGGAGGAGGAGATGGGTGGAAAAGGTGGGGATAGGTGGGAGCAGGTGTTTCAACAACCCCGAGAACTACCAGCAGAGACTCAAAGATTACTCTAACATGACTGAATGGGTCAGAGCAACACTTCAGGCATGTTTTTAATGAGGGAAAGACAGGTTCTCAATCTCCGCCCTACATTTTTTTAAAACGCATACCCAAAATTAACTTAAAGCTGTTCTTGAACCATTTTGAGTAGAGACATGGCTGGGGTCTCTTTGGAAAGCAAACACTCTAAAATTTATCCCAGAACTGTGTTAATATCTCTGAGATCTATTGTTACCAAGCAATATGAATTTTAATACACTGAAAAATATTTTTTTTTATGTCCGATTATTTATTTTATATAAATACATGCTGTAAAAATTTCTTTAAAAATACATTGGGACCTAAAACACACTGTGGGTCTAAAGTCTGAAGTATTACCTTCATCCACACCAAATTTGACAGCAATAAACCAAAAAAATGAGTGTTCTGCACACATATTTCTAACTACAGGTCAAAGGTGGCCAAAAGTGTGCCACATGCGCCATCTCCTGGGCAAATGCCGTAGTCCACACTGAATTAAAAATATCGTTAGAATCATAACTTCATCTTTTCATATAAAGCTCCACCACTTCCTTCTATGTTGTATTTTTATTATAAAGGTTGTTTGGACATGGTGCTGAAACAGTATGTTACTGGTGCGCATGAATAAGACATTTTACGCACGTCAAATACTATGGGAGCGACTAAGTCCGCCCGGTCAAGTTATATATCTGCGTTTACAGCATTACATTGGCTATTTGATGCGTCAATCATTAGAGTTCTGGACCGCGATTGGTTCGAGTTACTTACTATAACGTGACTTGTGCCATTGGTTGGAGATTTACCGTACGTAAGGAATGAACCGGATTACCGGCCACCCCTGGGCCCTGTTCTAGTTATACTGGTTATTTAGTTGTTCAATGGCTGTTATAAATAAATTGATTAAAACATATAGTAAATATCAAGTCATTTTATTAACAGTTACATTAGTATTAACGTTTTTTAAAGATATGAACATAAAGCTTACTTTGAACAATTTAAAATGACTATTGAAAAAGAAATGGCAAAAATTGACATGAGGATAAATTATTGTGTAGTTATTTGTAGTTATTCAAGCAGGATTAACCTGAATGACCTCTTTTTTAAGCTTTATTAAAATAAACAGGCAGTTTTCCTAGATCGGCTGAATAAAGATCGGAGATGTGGATAGCGTGTCCAGCTGAGACCTCTGGCTGGTCTTTTCTGGTTGACGAGGGGAACATCATGCAGGTTGTTCTGCAGAGAGGGTTTAGGATAGCTTCTTCACACTGGACCACGCCTCTGCATCTTCCAGGGCTGACTCAATCGATAGGCACATCATTAAGACGTGTTCAAAACCAGCTTCATCCTCTGCTACATCATCTTCAAGCTCATCCCCAGGGGCCACAATGTCACCAGCACTGAGGCAGATGTGGAGAAGAGCGCATGCTGTTATGACCTGCAATGGTGTTAAAGACATAAAAATGTTAAGTTATTGTTGCACTGGTTGTTGAAAAACATCAATTAAGTTTTTTATTCAGAAAGCACAGATTTGGAAGACATCACCAGGTTAAAAAACGATAAATTCAAATTCAAAAATACTTCATTGATCCTAAAAGAAAATGTGTGTGTGTATGTGTTCTGCACACGAATAATTTTCAACTGAATACTAAAAAGTGTTATAATGTAATATTTAGTTTATATATAGTATATTTTAAGTGTGTACATTTGATCACCAGTCACTCAGTTGCTGAAATTATCCATAAAACTAGCTGAAATTAACTTGTAACTCTGTAGAAGTAAATAAAGTATGATTACCTCTCAGCCGGAGGTAAAAAGCATGCAGGTGATGGTAAAACTGCTATAGCTCCTCTAGAATAATAAAAAAAAAATCATATTAAAACTCGGGAATATTTCTAGCTCTATTTATACCAACTTGTGTTACGCACCGTCACGGTTGCTAGGCGACATGACATTCGCAGAGGAATTCATCTGAAGGCTAGACCGTCCAAATTCACAGTCGCTAACATTTTAGAGAACCAAAACAAACGTTCTGACCACCGATCTAGAACAGAGCGATCGTTTGGAAAACTCGAGAACCTACCTTAGCCAGTCCCTTTTTAAATTATGTATATTATGAATATGTACATAGTGTCAAAAAAGACCGTTTTGACCCGGAAGTATTTAACACTGCCAACGGGAGGTAAAAACCTTAAATAGGCTGCAGCCCCCCCAGCTAAATTGCCCTGGCACCAGGTCTGAGCTGCAGCGATCCTTCACCACAAATCTTCGAACGGTGATGTCACGGATGCGCACCAAAGCCTGTAATTCTTTAACGTGCTATTAGCTCCCAGATAGCAAGATATATTGGGTTCGATGTCTAGGTCTGAGATGAAGCTCCGCTGCTCCATGGGAATCTTTTTTTTTTTGAATGATTAGTTATATGAACTCTGAGTTTAAAGTTGGAAATGTCTGCGTATCTGGACCAAGTAGACAGGGGTGGGATTTGCAACGTTTTGCAATTTTTATAACAACTCTGATTGATCGCAGTAGATCTTTAATGGTTAAAGTTCATAATTCTAGCTATCCCTACTACTCTGCAGCAAACCTTCATATTTTTAACTATGTCAAAAAAACATGCATTGTTTTGGTTACAGCTGCACAAAATGTAAGGATTATTTTGATTTAAGCACTTGAATAAAAAGGGAATAAAGAAACATAGAAGTGTATTTAAAGAAATTTGAATCACTTGACCTGTGGCATGGCACACATGCTTAAAAGTGGCTTTAGGGGCGTCGTGCAGCAGAGTGGTTATGGTGGGCGCCCCATGTATCAGAGGCCTCAGTTCTTAATGCAGTTGTCCTTGGGTTTGATTCCACCCTGTGGACATTTGCCAAATGTCTCTTCCCCTCTTCTCTCCTGTTTCTACACACTGTCCACTGCTAATAAAGGCCACTGTGGCCACAAAAATCTTAAAAAATAAAAAAGTGAGTTTATAGAATCTATTTTATCTGAATTAATGATACTTCAGACAGAAAAAGCATATTTGGCATGTTGTTTTGTAGGACAACAAACTACATCTAAACTGGGTAAGTTGTATTTTTTTTTTACTCTAGTATATTTGTAATATACATATAACTATACAGTTTGAAAAACAGATGGGACAATAAGTCAAGTGCTTACATTTTGAGATGAATTTGACACATCAGGGAAGTCAATAAAACTTTGGACTTGAGTTTTTTAGCGGTTTCAACAGCACTGGAGCAACAAAACCAAGAATATCTTGACTTCAGAGCTTATTGCTACCTGAGCTCATATTGATGCTAAAGATGAATGAAGATTAGTGAAGTGTGAAAATCAGCAAATAAGTGTGCCAAATCAAATGACAACAAGAGAAACATGGACATCAGACAGAAAACAACACAGGCTCGTTCGTTGTTTGTGTCGGTCATGTTGAGAGAAAATAACTATTGATTTTCCTGATTTCCTGTGGTTGACAGCAGTTGCAACACTTGCACGCACGTGCACGCACGCACACACACACACACACACACACACACTCTTCTATGGGCAATATTCATATCCACAAATTATACATTGCACACATACACACAAACACAACTTCATCTCCACTTGCTGCTGACAGCTGATTGGTGGATTAGACGAGGTGACTAAAAGCAGTAAGGTAATCTTCTCTCAT
This sequence comes from Valencia hispanica, assembly GCA_963556495.2. Taxonomy (NCBI): domain Eukaryota; kingdom Metazoa; phylum Chordata; class Actinopteri; order Cyprinodontiformes; family Valenciidae; genus Valencia; species Valencia hispanica. The sequence goes on along the minus strand of OY747720.1, from coordinate 42,069,600 downwards.
TATTTCAATTACCAGGCTAAATGCAGCAATCAGCTGCATAATGATGGCTGCTGGGTGAGAGAGGGAGAGAGGCAGAGGGAGAGAGAGAGAGAGCAGAGGAGGAGATGTGAAGGGGAGAGGTGGCAGGAGACTAAAATGGACTAAAAATGGGAATGATATTTGCGTTAATCATGGAGAAACAGATATTTGGAGAAAAGAAATACCTTGATGAAACTATTGGAACCACCCCTCTAACAGATGCTGTGTTCTGGGGTTAGATGGGGTATGGTGAAGGGTGGGGGTTCACTGACACTATTTAATGAGTGAGCTTCTAATCTTAGGAGTCACAAGCGAGGTAAGGGATAGAACTCGGGTCATAAAACTATTTTATCAGCATTTAAGAATAAACATCTCATTTATATCATGAGATGGAAAGACTAAAAAAGGTCTGTGTTAACATCTAGCTAGGTTTTACAAACATTTTAAAACTCATTTAAACAAATACATTGAATATCATATTCAAAATGTCTATATTTTATCTCAAATAAACAGCACTGCGCACGCTGAAATCAGTATATAAATACTTTGAATGTGTGACATGTAAATTACATGTTGTCAATGACTTGTTATAAGAATTCAATAAAAATTTTTATATAGCACCAATTCATAACACGTCATCTCAAGGCACTTTACAAGAACAGTCGTTTCAATTCAGTCATACATACATTCCAATTAATCCTTTGGTTTATTATTCCACTCAGTTTAAAAGTTTTCTAGAAGCATTATTACATCTTACGGAGACCCAAGGGGACACAGGCAAAGAAAAAAAATGGTTTCTTGTTCTTACCAGATACTTTCTCATGTGTAAACAAGGGCATCAGTTTGTTTTAAAAATTGCTGGGGTTTGAAGAATGCTTAAGACAATTATATTATTATTCATATATAAGTACTATATTCAACTTTTGGATGTTTCACTACATAATCCAGTGCAGTGTAAGCTATATAGTCTCTTTATTCAATCAATCAAAGTTGAAGGCCAGACTGTTTTTTTAAAGATTTTGTGGCCACAGTGGCCTTTATTGAAAGTGGATAGGCTTACACAAAGGGGAGAGAAGCGGTGGGAGAGACATTTGGCAAATGTCCCTGGGCCGGAATCAAACCCAGGATACCGGATTGAGGACTAAGGACTCTGAACATGGGCCACCCGTCCCAAACCACTGCGCCACATGACGCCCCGAAAGCTAGACTGTTTTGTCTAGTTTTTCAAACAGCACTGAAAGCCAGCAGGCTGTTGGCTAAGAAAGATCATTAAATCCACATTGTAGCACAAAGAACAATGCTGACTATATTAATAGTATCACTCTCACAATCTCTGCGATGGACTGGCGACCTGTCCAGGGTGTACCCCGCCTCTCGCCCCTTGACCGCTGGAGATAGGCACAGGCCCCCCGCAACCCTGCATTGGGATGGACGGGTACAGAAAATGGATGGAGGGATGGATGGATGGATAGATGGACTCTCACAATCTACGACATGATGCTATATGCGACCAGACTGCTCACACTGTAGGCTATGTGCAGTCACAACAGATTGCAGTCTTGAATTTGGAACTACGAAGACAAAAAAAAACCATGAAGTGAGGAGATGCTCGTCTGAGAAGAATGCGCAACAAAAACAAATGCATTTCCTTGGCAATCCTGCCCGTTATGTGTGAAGAAGCTCCAGCTTCACTCCAGTAAATGGCATATTTACTTTTACTGCAGTTGTTCTGTATCTACAACATATGTGAGAGAGATGAATAACCCTTAACTTAAATAGGCCATGAAAGGAGAAGTTCTTAGGGAAACAAAATTTATTTTTATGTGGCTTTGAAGGCATCTGAAGTTTATAAAGTCCAATAAACCTATTCAAATTTCTGTGCTTTTTACTGATATGCCTACTTTCAAGCAAGAAACATTTAGTTTTAAGAATGTTATATTGTTTGGAGGATGCGTGGACGGGCCTGCAATTGCATGCATCCTTGTATGGAGCAAGTGATGTTGCATATTTAGAACACCTTTGATTAAAGAGATACCAGTTAATCTGTCATCTGTTGATGACCCATCAGCATTACGGCTTTTGCTACAGTACTCAACTTGATATATATGTGTAAGAAATATTTCTTATGCCGTGTTCACACCGCACGCTTTGTCAGTGTAAAAAATGCTCACAAAGTGACCAGTTTGAAGACTAAGCATTTTTAAGCCTGAAGCTTGCAAAGCCAGCCACTTGCTGAGCAAAAGAAGAGACTGTGGGCGGGCTTCCTCTGTTGCCGGATGTTTTAAACAATTGTGGACCAATCAAGAGAGTGGCTTGGCTTTATTTGCTAAATAAAGCTAGACAATGTCAACGCCGGGCACATTGGCGCCATTTGTGTTTACACCCCATATTTGAGAGGCGTTCTGAGTTTGGAGAGTTTAACCATTTGCTCCAGGAGCTGCATAGGAAAGAGATTCACTTTCAGCACTATTTTAAATGTGTGATGACGTCACAACAGTGAGACACTGACGTCAACTGACTGGTTGACGCTCAGGGGACGACGCCAGAAATTAAACAAGCTGAACTTTGACGCTTGGAAAGCAGCAAAAGCTTCACAAATTGCCACGACCAAAGCACTCAAAGCACCGCAGAGACTCTGACGGCCTTTTGACGGCCTCAACCATAGACTTAATATGTAATATTGCCGTTCTAGTCGTTGATGTTTTGGGCGGTGTGAACGTGGCATTAGAAATTGCCTTGGGGTGTTTCTTTTTAGATTTTATGGATACAGAGACAGAAAATAAAGGGAAAAAAGAAAGAAGAGGAAGAGAGGTAGGGAAAAAGTTAAGAGGGAGAGGGTGAATTGAAGATAGAGAGGAAGGGAAATTAGCAGAATACAAGAAAACATCCTAGCCTGCTTCTACACCTCCAGGACAGCAGAGAGACGGAAAAGAACAATGATAAAAGAAACCAAACATGGTGAACTGAGAACTACACAACCACAACCCAAAAACAGATATATAAATACAACAACACTAAAAAGCTCATGGTCCCAATTATTATTATCTAGTTGTGGTAACCTCAGCCCAAGAATGCATCTATAAGCACCGGAATCCCCATACCTGTGTGTGGGTGTGTGTGTACGTTTGTGTGTGTGTGTGTGTGCATATAAGATTTCTCCTTATGAGTGTTCAGTCGCTGGTGTGAAGAGCCATCTGCCTCCCAGGAATCGATGCAGACAGGAAGGAGATCAGAGCCATAGACATCCATAGGACCCCCAGAGCATAGGAGCACAGGTGGACCAATGCAGGGCTGACCGCACCCCCCAGAGAGGAGCAGAGGAGAGCCTCGGGGGAACATCCAGCACCTACAATGCAGAAGCCCTAGCCATGGACCCAGAGACCCGAGGGAACCCCACCCCCCAGCAGAGACCTGACCAGATATCAACCAACACAGGCTGTCGCTGCCTCCAAGCTGCAGAGGCCATGGCCAGCCGATGGTCAACATGCGCTGTGGCCAATACCCACAGCCGACATCCCATAGCCACAGCGGACGAACATCATCCCCAGCCAGCACCCAAACACCAAACTCAACCAGCTCCCTAATCTCAACCCTGCACACTGCAGAGCACCAAGACCAAGCATCCAACCAAAGCCAATCAAACCCACCAATAAGCCGATCAAGCACAAAACACACAGTACAGGTGATCAAATAGAAACGTTGGGACATCCGACAGCCACCATTAAACAATAAACCCCCAGTATAACCCCACAATAAGCACAAAGAACACACCAGACACAAAATAATACACACACACACACATACACACACCCACCCACGTACATATGTGTGTGTGTTTATACATTTATATACACAAACTGATCAAAAGTAGGTTGGGGTTAAACTCCAGTGGTTTATTTCAGTGGATACAGATTTCCTGTGTTGAAATATAGCCATTTTCAGGTGATGCAAACTTAAATAACTACGATAAAATCTTAACACAACAACCATACATAGCTAGCACTGCCACTCGAAGTTCAAGATAAATCCTGCAATCTGCCTGACATAGGATATCATGTTAATAAGCAAGACCAGGTAAGGTTGTTTTTAACTCAATCATTGGACACCAAAGTTGTTCCTAAAATGTATGTTACAAATCACAACTCCAGCAGCCTGAGAACAGCAGTCACAAAGAAGGTAGGATGATCATGCTAGTTTCCTACTCCTTTGCACCAGCAGTAAATGATTGTCTGATCCGATCATTTCAGGTCTGATACATTATCCACCATAGCAGTCTGTTGGCTCGAGCATTTCAGATGTTCAAGAGGAGGCAAGATAGCAAGTCTTTCTGAAATAACTTGTCTCCTCTGTCCATCCATCCATCCATTATCTATGCCCCTCTATCCTCTGCAGGGTTGCCGGGGGCTGGTGCCTATCTCTAGCATTCATCGGGTGAGAGGACGGGTACACCATGGACAGGTCGCCAGTCCATCGCAGGTCTCTTCTGTATTCCATCCACAGTTATTCTGTTATGGTTCACAAGAATGTTGAAGAATGAGCTACATCTTTTAAACTACTCAAGATTGTCTCAAATAATATAAAATATGACGTTTCGGATGCAGGATCCCAAAGAGTTAATAAATTTAGTGGCCCTTTTACCAAAAACATGTAGATGTAATTTGGAACTGTGGAACTGTCTGCAGAAGTCTGCTGGACTAAATTCAATATTCAGTTTGTAAAGTTTTTTTTTTTTTTTTTTTTTTATTAAAGACTGAATTTAACCTACCCTGCAAATTATTGCTTGTGATCTATATTCAAAGTTTTTTGCATACTTCACTTTTTAGGAAATGCTCTTTTACATCTTTTAAACACCAGCATCTTAGCCCATCACTGTAAAAGCATGCTAGTGTAACCATTGACCTCTGTGGTCTGCTCAAACAGCATTACTGTTAAAAAGTTTAAACCCATCATTTGACTTTCAAGCCTGACTCATTTTTGTCACCATTCTCTCTCTTGCTTTGCCTCCCACCACCCCCAGCTCAGCCCGTTTGATTGACAGGGTGGACAGATGCTGGTCTAGAAACAGGTAACCTGATCTACAGAGCCCATCTGGTCAAAGCTCTGTTGAGTTCACACTTATATATATATATATATATATATATATATATATAAACTCACGCTCTCACACACATGACTCACTTTAACACGCAGTGAAAAACATAAAAAATAAAAAACAAACATTTACACTTGAACACAGATAAATATGAAGCTCTATCAAATAAATATGGAGAAGAAACACTGTCACTCAGTATACACACATGTGTTTTTTCTTGGTGTCTCTTGGCACGCGCTGATGTGAATGTCACCTGTGAAGGTCTTCAGACAACTGAACAAGGATTTGCAGTGTCATGTTATACTATATCTACTGTGCTAAACTCAGTGGCGGCTGGTGAAAAATATTCTTGGTGGGGCTGTGCTTTTTTTCTTTTTTTAAATCAAACTTGTGCTTTCTGAGCTTTGTGCACAACTCCACTATTTCCTCAACTAAGTACAGCTCTATTACTTCCTGTCTTACATCATAGGATTAATCAAACGGATTAATCCAGGTGTGTCTGACCATTGTTGTTGTGACTACTGAAGTCAGACACACCTGGATTGATCAGTTTGTCCAATACAGACAGGAAATAAAAGGGCTCTACTTAGTTCAGGAAGTAGTGGAGCTGTGCATATAGCTTATCAAGTCATTTTCAATAATCATCCCAAAACAATTGAACATAAACGGCTGGATATCAGTAGACTACTATGTGAAATACTGATTATTTTAATGCCAATATTAACAACTTGAGGCATTCTTATTCTAAACATAAATACAATATTGCACAAACAAGTTTAGAACCAAACTAGAAACAAATAACTTAGGTTTACACAAAAATTTTACACACAAAGCTTACAGCAGCGCCCCCTTGTGGCAGAGAAATCACACTGCCAATGTCACCACCAGATATCTTGCCCGCCCTCACACCAGCCTTGGGGCGATTTCTCTATCGCCCTTCATGAGTCCGAATCAACGACGCTGATTGGATAAATTCCTGTTGCTATGTGGGAATTTCTTGTCGACAATTGGCTGGCTGCTGCACTGCTTGGGGCGATCTTTCTGTCGCCCCAGCTGCTACACAGCGGGAGCTTTTTCTCCGAAAATGATATATATTTTTATATATGATACTTTGTTACAAATTTAAACTCACAATTAACTTAGAATATGTGATTATTGTTAATAAAAACAAAATCTAAATCAAAAACACTGGGGAAACACTGGGGGGGCGGCGCCCTATTGCCCTCTATTGGCCAGCCGCCACTGGCTAAACTATATATTATACCACAAGATCTCAAACCTCCAGGTTTTGGTATCTCACCTCTGCAGAGATTAGACAGATGTAACTAGGAAGTGATAATGGGTGAGATCACTAAATGGGCTAAGATGAGCTTGTATATGATATGTTCCTTATTCTAAATACAAATTTTATTTTCATGTCGAATTTACAAAAATGCAGCAAAAGCTTTAATTTCTTAATATTACCCTTCACTCTACACACATACAGTGGAGATTAGGGATCACAACTGTCCACGAAAAGCTTAAATACTTTAACCTCAGTAACCACTGAAAAAAACACCCCCTCTAAAAATGCGTAAAAAATGCCTGTTTTAATAGTTCAAACACCAACTACAATATGCATTAATACGTACAGCAGAAATAGTCTCAGCACTACTGCATAAGCTAACATCAACAGTCTTCTTATCTCCCCTCCTGGGGGTAAAGCCAATAAATAGTAAGAAAAATGAATGGTACTCCTGGACTGGCTGTTTTGCAAAAGGCAGCTAATAGTGTGTCAAGTGGAATTGCGTCTAGCTATTTCAGCTTTATCTTTTGAATATTTTCGACATGTTCTATGGAAAATTCACAAAAGGCAAAGTTTTCTGTGGATAATTGGACCGGCGCTCCTCAGAAAAGTCCACGAAAAAAAGAAACTGTGAATAGGCAGGGGTTGGCTGTAGTACAGTGAAAGTGTTTCTTCCTTTAACATTTCAGCTGGACTTTCTAAAATGTAACTTGTTGAGACTTTGGTGCTTATAACTCAGTTCCATAAAGAGACAACGCTTCTGTTTTGTTAAATAAGCTCATTTTACAAGGACCAAAAGACAGCAGATGTCTGTTTTCTGGTCCAATAAGCTTATGTTGGTTTATGACTATTCTACAAAAGCAGCAAAGGGTTCTTTGAAGCAATATGGGTTTATGAATAATCTTGCTATAACGGGCTGTTTACTATGAGGATACCATTACTACAGTGCGTCATCTGGGAAAAAGGGTAGCATAATGTTGATGTTATTATCTGGAATGCCAGTTTTTTTTAAATAGAACACTACTACACCCTATTGCTGCCATTAACTTTGTATTCTCTTTCTTTCTCTATACACCTGAATCTTTTCATCATCTTTATCTTTTTACATATTGAAGCAAACTTGGGTGTGTTCCCTTCCACTGTCTCCACATGCTTGCCAAGGATGGGAGATTGCTCCAAAGTTAATGGCTTTATACAACCAGATGGGCACTCTCATATGGATAACGTTTTGCCAATTCAAAGGATTTATAAAAGCTTTTATGTTATTCAGTTTGCATTGCATGGAAATGAACAAGAAAATAACACCCAATTAGTGGATAAAGGAATACTCCTGACAGAATTCATTTACTGCCTGCTTTTAGGGTTTTTAGATACTGGTGCCTAAATTTGTTGATTCAGGGCGTTATTCTAATCAACGTTTTTCCTCAAACATTTTGGGTATGGCAGTTTGGTGCTGCTGTCCGGTGTACAGAGCGTTGCAATAATCTAGCTTAGTAGTCACAAAAGCATACCATCTTCAGGAGCAACACTACGATTCCTCAGGTAAGCACGGTGGAATGGGATATATCTATAGAGTTTGCTAACATCACAATGCAGATATCTGTGCATGTTTAACAACTATGGGCGATGCGACAGTATTGGAAAAGGAGATGAGAGTGGATGGTCTGCTAAGGATCAGGAGTGGAGCCTGGTTCCTTGGGTAGAGGTGGTATGAAGGTGGCGGCTGGTGCGGCTGTCAGCCTGGATATGGGGGGCAGTCTTGGTGGGGATGTGATGAACGAGGAAAGAGAGTGATCCTGGACAGATGGTGACTGAAAAAACTCACTTGAGGGATATCAATAATCATAAGATGTATCAATGCATTAATAAAGCTTACTCAAACAGCCATTTAAAGTTTTTAAAACTGTAAACAACTCTAGACTAATCTGGGACTCATGTAGTAAACCCAAATGACTGTTAGGTGGGCATATACATATTAGAAGTGTTCTCTCTAAATGTGAACAAGTACAACATCTTTTACAAGGAATACATTTGGATTTCTTAGCCATATCTGAATCTTGTGTAAATGAAAATTCACCAAATGCAGCGATAAACCGGCCTGGTTTTAACATTTATAGGAATGATCGTAAACATGGAAAAGGTGGGAGTGTTACAGTGGGGCAAAACACATTTGGAACCCCCGATTGTGCAAGTTGTCCCTCTTAAAATAATGAGAGAGGTCTGTAATTTTCATCATAGGTGCACTTCAACTGTGAGAGACAGAATGTAAAAAAAATCCAGGAAATCCCATTGTATGATTTTTAAAGAATGTATTTGTATGTTGTGACACAGAGTGAGTGAACTTTGTGTGGTTTACATAACCATCAGTAATTATGATTAATAATTTAATATTAATAAAATTATTGATGAAGTTAAAGTTTTAATCTATTTAATTCATCAACCTGTATATATGCATCCACCGGGAACCCCACACCTGTGAGTGTGTGTGTGTGTGTGTGTGTGCGTGCGTGTGTGTATGAGTATGCTGGTGTATCTAGGGTTTCTCCATACAAGGGTTCAATAGGAGGACCTTTTATGACGTCAATGTTTATGTTTTCTCGCAATGCATCATGTGTGGTAGGAAGCAGCTTATTTTACCAGTTTTTCTATTGTTTTGCATCTTTCAAGGACGATTTTGCAAAGCTGATGGTTCATTCTTGCTGTGTGGTTAATTGTACGGCCCATTGGGGGCCTGATAAAATTTTGATGGAAAATTTATTTTTTTGAATTCCCCCCGAAAAGGATCACAAAAAAGAGATGGCTCCAGGCAATAAGAAGATTAAACACGGATGATACGAAGAAAGCCTGGACTCCTGCAGCGTTCATTTCTAGAGTCCTAAAATTTCGGATGAAAACATCTATTTTTTCACCTAAATCATATTGATAGAGGGTCCATGTCTTTTTAACCTTATCTGAATTAAAGGATATATTGTGCAGCAGTGCTTTGATACCTGCAAGCTTCACTGGTAGGTGCAGCAGTTGTCAGTCCTATCCTAACAGCTGCTTCTACTTTGAACATTAAAGCCGCCACGTAACTGCTTATTTCTCCGAGACTGAGTTTAAAGGAAGAACAGTGTAAGCGATTATATTCTTTTTTTCACCAGAGACCAGATGCTATCAAAATGATCATGTTACTGTACTACTAAAATTGTACAACAGCGACTACATTTAAAAAAATAAATAACTGATCAATGAAGATTTACCCAGGTTTGCAGTCGCTGTGAGCAGTGAGGATTTTGCTGTTCTCTTTAGCGATCACCCATGGGAGATGTGAATCATGCTGAGACTCTGCTGGGCTAGGTCTGACCCCTGCTTTCAGGAGGACCACAACTTTCTGTTTTGTAGAAGAGATTGGCCCAACTTTTTATGAAATAAAATAATTGTAGGCCTCCAGAATTTTGAAAGTCTTTAATTTGTCATGAGTAAATGGTCCAGGGGTTTCTATTAGGTAGGAATAAATGTCTCCCTAGCAGATTTATGGCCAAAACACCGGCGAATTGGACCAACGTTTTTGATCATCCCTGATCTCATTTGGGCTTTGAATGATCTCGATTTTGTCATCAATGCAGATTTTAAGCTTCTCTGTAAACCTTTTTCTGACTTCAGACGTTAGAGTGTTTATATATTGGGGATTTCCTCCGCTAACTCTCTTAAAAACATTCGGTGCCTTTATGCCGCCTGCCATTTTTGTTTGTTTTCTTGCCACCCAACCGCCTGCGCATGCGCACAACGATGTCAACAAAGATCCTCCTATAGCTAGTTTGAAGAGTCATCGAATCCCCCTCCCAGGAATCAAAGCAGATACGAAGGAGATCAGAGCCATAGACCAGCTCCCGAATCTCAATCCAGCAAGCCGCAGAGCACCAAGACCAAGCATCCAGCCAAGGTCATTAAAATCCACCAGTGAATCAACCAAGCACGGATTATACAGAACAGGAGAGCAAGTGGAGACGCCAGACCCGACCCCTGCCGAGCCACCCAACAGCTACCACCAAACAATGCCCAAACCAACCCCTTCCAAAGAAGCGCCCCCTCCCAATGGCGCTGAAAGGAGAACATCGGCCCAGCACAGAGACCCCAGGCAGACCCGGGCAGGCACCATGGATGAACCGGCATGCCCCCTGGTCACCCAGCCCTGGACCCCAAGAGCCACCAACTCACCGGGGCAGAGGCCTCAGTCACCGGCAGTCACTGGCAGAGGGGAAATAGGCCCCTCATTTGTTGGGAGGCCTGAGATGCGCTAGGCGAGATGGCAGCCCAAGACCCAAGCTGACGGATACACAGGAACACACAGACAGTCACACGTTCCCTCCCTCTTACACACATACTCTCTCACCTGCACAGCAAGACACATAAGAAAGGATGCTGTACACTCACTCAAACTCCGGCCCCAACCAGACCGCCTGTTCCTCCTCCTGGAGCCCATCCCTTGATGGCCATTAGCTAACAGGGGTGTGGAAAGACCACTAGCCTCTCTCCTTCCGCTCGAGAAGACAATAAACACCCAGGTTGAGTTCAGCCCCCCTCCAACTCTGCACACCTCCTCCGTCCAAGTGCACCCCCTAGGGGGAGAGCACCTGTAGCTAGATAGTAACAGCCTTCACGCCAGTAAAGGAGGCCCTCAGCGCCACCCATGGATTAAAGGCCCCCGTACCCAGGCGGGAACCCAGCGCATGCACCGACCAAAAACCCCGGTGACATACCCACCTGGACCAGGAACAGAACGATGCCCCGGCCAGCCAACAGACCAGGCCAACATCCACCACCCCCCTTCCCCGGTAGAGCGACAACTACTGTCTGATTGCTCAGCAAGTCATCGAATCCAGCCCCCCCATCCAACCGCCCTGCACATCCAGTACCCAGTCAACAACTGGAGCATGCTGGTACAATTTTTTTCCTCTGATATCACTCCACTTTTAGGTCCCACCACGTCCAATGTGGGGAGATGATTACTATTGCAGGAGAAATGAAATCCAGTCTAGCGGAAGATACTGTATCAGATGAGCCCGCTATGATGGCAATACAGACGCTTCCAACAAGGAGTGTGAGATGTTTAAGTGTGCATGATTCAAAATGAAAAACCCACAAAGAAGCTAGTTGGGCAGCTAGAGCTTAAACACAGCCATGCACTTGGTGAGTAACATTTATCATTATAGCAGCTGTTAGACTGTATAACCATCACTGCTCCTAACAAATTCAATAAGTGTGTACATGCTTGCTGTTATTTGCACTGTTGTCTCATTAAGCCGCGTTCACAACGGTCAGCGCGTCCAGGCGTCAAATCGCTCAAACGGACGAAAGTCGACGCTTTAAAATTAAAACCCAGCTGCTTGCACACTTGTGGTCTGCGTCCGCGCGTCGGGGCATCAGCGCGTCACGTCATTACGTCAGTGTGCGGGCGTGGATTTGTCTGTTGCTAGTTGTTTACAACATGGCGGATCTTGTCGAGAGAGTGGCATGGGCTTTAATTAATGAAGCCACACAACGTTGAAAGTTAAAAGAAATATATTTAACTGCTTACCTGGCACTCCAATATCCTCCGATATCTTCCTCCAAATCAGATCCGATCTCTTCCTGTCTTTGTAAAAAGACGAAGACGGGTCATACAGTTCACGGACATTACATACAGCGACGATCAGTTTGTCCTCCATCTTGAATAAAAAATTTGCCGATTCCCCCATGGAAGGAGTTACTACGTCAGTACAACGAGTCGCTCTGATTGGTTGACGGCGCGCGTCTGCTGCCCGAAAGTTCAATTTTCCCAACTTGAGCAGCAGACGCCCCGACGGACCGTCGGGGCGTCCGGGCATCAGCTGCGTGGACGCGCTGATGCCAGCTGCGCCGACGCGCGCGACTTGCTGGTTGGCAGTTTGCCGCCCACTAGATGCGTAGATAACATAGACTTGCATGTAATCTAGCTGCCCTGCTGCCTGGACGCGCTGACCGGTGTGAACGCGGCTTTATAAAACAACTTTAATGTCGTTATTCAATTCAATAAAAAAATGCTTTATTGATCCCAAAGAAAAATTAAGTCTTGTCGTAGCTCAGACTTTTCAAATATCTTCAAGAAGTTGTTGTGAACGCTGATGGCTGTGGGGAGGAAGCATCACAGGGTTGGCCATTATTACACATCTCTCTTTGCAGTTTTTATTTGTCACTTTTTGTAAATAGCCTGTTCTTTAATGCACATATAGACATGTATATTTTGTAAATATTTTTAAATTATCCTGCTTGGTTGCAGATTTCTTGAATGGGAGTAAGCTATTTTTAATAACTTAATAGTATTTTAGTGTTGTAATGTTCCCTTTACTGTACAGCATTATTCCTAGTTCTGTTTTTTATATTATATGGTTTTATCTTTGTGTGAATCTGTCACTTTGCTGCAATTATGCTTTAATTTCCCCAGTGTGGGACAAATTAAGGGCATTTCTATTCTATTATATGTATTACATTATGACCTAAATTTTTCACATTTCTCAATGCATATGCACACACCTATGTATTAAATAAATTCACACTAATATAAATAAAGCTATTATTTTAGCATTTTCACTGAAATAAACATGTTTGAAAATATTTCTTTATTTTGTTTGTTTATTGAATGTATTTCTATCGTTTGTCTGTGTGTTCACGTAATGAGATGCACTACAGTTGGTTTTTAGAGATTGTAAAAGTCATTTTGTGTTGGTGCTACAATTTTCTTGTCTGTGCTACAAAACCAGAAACCTCTTTAGCACCAGTGCTATAAGCTTAAAAAAAGTTAACGTACAGCCCTGAATGGACTTTGTTATGATCAGGGAGTGTGCTTATTGTGAGTATTTCATTGACACAGGGGCGGAAGAGCTTTCCTAAATATTGGAAGCCAAATGCTCTTGTCCCTATTTTTAAGAGTGGTGACCCACACTTGGCTTCAAATTATAGACCAATAAGCGTTCTTCCTGTCATGTCCAAGATTATACAAAAGTTAGTGGGAGATCAACTAATTCTTATCTTAACTTTAGTCAACTGTTACACTCAATGCAACATGCTTTTAGGGCACATCACTCAACAGAAACTGCAACTTTATTGAAAGTCTCTAATAGACAGAGGAGGTTTGGTTGGTTGGAAATTTTTTAGATCTTTCAAAGATCTTGTTACAGGTGAACCCCAAGGCTCAATCATGGGTCAAATTCGTTTTAGTCTTTATATAAATGACCTACCATCTGTGTGTCAAGGTTGTGAGGTCATTATGTATGAAGATGATATAGTGATTTTTGTTAAAGGTGATGATCATTTTGATGCTGCTGCAAAGCTTACAAAGTTCATGGAAAATGTGGTTGAATAATTGCCATTTACAACTGAATGTCTCTAAAATTGTTGCTATGTGTTTTGCCAAAAAACAAAAATCATATATAGAACCGGATGTTTTTATCTCTGGAGAGAGAATTCAAAATATAAAGGAATACAAATATTTGGGCATTATTCTAAAAAAGTAATTTGACTTTTAGGCGGCCTGTTAAAAAAGTAAGCAAAACTATAAACTCCTCACTTCCAAATTTTAAGCACTTTAGAAATCATGTAGTAAATGTACATGTTTTCTCTCATATCATACTTTTTGAGCTGTACCTGTAAAAAGTTATAGAAAAATGAGCGCCCGCTTCTATTATAAAATGGGAGCGCAAATATGAAATGTATAACAAGTCTAATTTGACAAGGTGAACATCTAACTTCTCATAGACTGACACTCTTATTTTGTCTGACTGAGTTCGACTCCTGGGGCTTTTTTGACAGGTTTTGTGGATGGAATATATGTATTTAAGGACTTTACAGTTAGGTTCAGTAAAAAAAGTCACTGGGATGCTGTTTCTACAAACAGTGGATAGCTTAATTGGAACAGACATGCTGCACAGCACCTGTATGTTTGTACCTATCACTCTGCACACTGGTAGGGCTAAACAACTTGCATCCTCTGCCTAGTTAGTGCAATGTTTTCTTGGTGAGTAAGAAAGATGCAGCACTTGTGGATGACCTAAAAAGCGAATTGAGACAGATTTTCTTCAACTTTCCTTTTACATCCACTACAAACCAATACCCAATTTGACCTGTCGAGGGTGTACCCCTCCTCTTGCCCTATGAATACTGGAGATATGCACCAGCCCCCGCAAACCTGCAGAGGATGGATGGGTATGGATGGATGGATGGACATTCCAATACTGGAGCAGAAACAACCTGACAAAGATGAAGATGTACTTACCAAACTACAACAGCTCTGTTCTGAACCAGCAATAAAAACATGGTCCAATAATTGTGTCTGTATTTGTTTTTATAAAGAACATTTATTTCCTTCAAAGCTTTGTTAACCTTTTCTGTTAAACCTAACAACATGACATTTGATTATGAAACATATTATATAAAACAACAAATAAAAGATCAGGTAAAAAGCTTCATTGGGACTGTTTTAATCTTTTTCAATCATTTGAAACAAAGTGTTCCAATTTTTCCAGTGCCAGACTGTTTTTCTTTTGACTTTAGTTGGTAGAGCCACACAGCATCCCAGAAGCTGTTTTTCTATGTAAAAAGAACAAATCATGAAAATTACCTGACGAAACAAATTTTTTCACACTCATCAGGTCCAGTTAAATTACTCGCTTAAATAATACAACTTTTTGCTTTTTTAGCAACAAGAGGATGCAACTATAAATAATAATAATGGGCCTGACATGGAATAAAACGATATTCATTAGTTTTTTTAAACATGTTTTAATTTATTTTCTACTTTGAATACCTTCCCCTTGGTCTGTTCACAGATGAAATACAGTCTAACAACCATTCAACAGGTAAACTCATACATGATTGCTTTAACATCAGTTTATAGCTGTTTCAAACCGAAAACACTTATTTGTTGCAGCAGCACCCCCTTCAGCAGTTGCCGCCCTATGCAACTGCCAAGAGCCAGTCCTGACTGTGACACTGAAGAGGTCATGTTGACCTGAAGCAACGTTTATGTCCAAATCCTTGTGGTGCACACAGGATCAAAGGAACACAGAGCTGGGAAAGGTAAGTATTTATTAAAAACAGTTTTTTTTTACTTTTAAAAATTGCCATGAGAATGACTAGACAGTTTATACTAGTCTGCAAGGGGGAATCAATGTTTTTTTGGGTTCAAATAGCAGAGTCATAAAATATGTTTGTTCCCCCACATTAAAAAATGGGAGGCCAGTTGTTTAACTTTTTTACCCCTCAGATACCTTTGTATAGATGTAATAATAATTTGTAATAACATGTATTACAAGTATACACATACATCATGCGGATGTTGTGTTTAAAAAAATACTAGTTCTAACCCACTTTTTCTAAACAGATTGTGTGCATAGTTTGTTTCATCTTTCCATTTTACACCACTCATACAAGTTTGGGTCAAAGAGGCCACAGTCTTTAGAAATGATTAGAAATGTCTAGTCCTCCCTCTCCACAGCCACCTCCTCCAAATGGTTTTGAGGGGGACAGAGGAATTACCAAACCAGCCAAGGGACAAGTTCTCCAGCATGTCATTACTGTCATACAAATCATCTATTGGATAAATTACAGCATACAATTTTCCAAATCATACTGTCATTGTTCGATTGATCCCCTTTCCTCTGAGGCAGCAGTTTTGAGTTTAGCTGAATATTTTACTGCATTACTACAAATCACATAACTTGCCCAGAAAACAATACCGAATCAGTCAAATCAATCAGACGTCTACTGGAACCAAAGGGAATCCTAACCGTCTGCATTCTGTTCCAAGTTCAAGAAAGTTTCTTTCAATGACATTCATCATTATTAACTGCTATATCATAGAGACATTTAGCTGTGTTTAGCTTTTCATTGGGTGTAACAGCAGGGCAGCAAAGACTGAGCTTTTGTATGGCCATTAAGAGACAAAACAAGAAGAAAGAAGCAACAAAGCCTGTGAAATCCATTGTCTCATAATCTGGCAGTCTCTTTGCTGATTTCTGTGTGTGACCTTTAGCAGCCTTTTACAGGTGAAATGCTAATTCCAAGCTAGTAATTACTGGCTCTGTCCTTGAATACACCCCCTTCAGAGCTATTGGGTAAATGTAATGTTTCCTGACACACACTAAGCCACCACCACAAGCTCACCAGTCAACAGCTAACTAGTGATTACAAACAGCACCTTCTGCTTCACACCAAGGGCTTATCATGTTGTTTAGCCATTTCATTTGCTTCTACACTGCCCTAGTGTGGCACCTAGTCACCCTTTGGTGTGCTGGCATTTCAAAGCAGTAATTATCACAAACTGGTTTGCAAATCCTATTTCCAGGCCAGCAGGTTAGATGAATTATGGGAAAATAAGTCCTGAAAGTCAAGAAAGGGTGTGGTCGGCCAGCGAGTGAGCACTTTGTTTTGGATAATGATAGATTTCGGCTGCAGGTCACTTTGTCCAAGGCTCACCTCTTAACATTCACTCACTTGTCTTTGCACTCAATCACCTCTTTTTTCCTCTTCATCAACTCTTTAGTCTTCCCTCTTCTCTGAACTCTCTTTCCTCTTTGTTTACCTCCAACATTCCAAGCAAATATAACAGAGTGTAAATTGTTGCTAAGCAACAATTATTTAAGAAATAACTATTCATGACAGAGACACTGGGTGACTGAAAGTGCATGTGTGTGTGTGCACCTAATAATCAACTCACCTTGTGCTCTTGTCAAAGGCAAGCAAATTTTTATAGAGACATCTTCATTTTTTCTTTAAATGTTGATTTCTCTGAAACAGTCAATGTGTTTACATGCAGTAAGAGAAAACAGAATTATTGCCTTAGTCCAACTGAATTCAAACTTTTGAAATGCATGTATACACCAGAGGTTGCGTTGCAATTTTTTGTTGTTGGTGATTTTGACTGACGGGGTCAAACAAAATGTGGTTATAATTCTGTTTTTACCAATCATTCTTTAAAATTATAATAATGGCATATTCAGTAGTATTTAACTGTCATTCATATTAATTAATATTCAATCCGAACAAACTGAACAGAGAATCCACATTGTGCCATCACACATCGAGCAGACTAATAGGCTACATGTATTATGAACATTTCACCTGCTGTGCCCTGAACCCTTGGCATTGAGCGCTGAACTGCCCTCCCACTTTTAGAGGCCGAATCCACGCTCTATTGCCACATTTCTTTTGAACTAGGGCTGGACGATAATTCGATAGCAATATATATCGATCGATAGACGTGTGGTGCAATAGAAAAAAAAGGGGTCGATAAAAAAAAAAAGTTTCCCTCATTTTTTCATTATAGTCTATCAATTCAGTTCAATTCAATTCAGTTTTATTTATATAGCGCCGATTCACAACAGATGTCATCTCAAGCCACTTAACAAGAAGTAATTTCAATAAATTTATACAAACATTCCAATCAGTTAAAGAGTTTCCTATTTAAGGAATCCCAGCAGATTGCGTCAGTCATTGGCGTGAGGTTGGGCCCCGTTGAGGAAGACTTTCAACCACAGCAATCCTTCAGCAATCCCTTATACTGAGCAAGCATGTAGCAATGGTGGAGAGGAAAAACTCACGACCGTCTGGGGGTTTGAGAAGACAGAGCAGAGACACAGTAGGAACAGAAGATCTGATATAAGAGTACTTTCTATGTTACAGTAAGCAAAAAGTTGATAACATGACACAGTGGATGTTCAGTTACTGGGAGCATCATCCCAGTCGATGCCCCCCGTCCAACAGGGCTTGCAGCCAAGCAGGATACCAGACCAGGTATATCTTCTATGAAGAGAAAAACACTGAGAGAAAACAAAGTTAACAGTCGAAATAACAGAATGTACTGTAATACAACTGGAGAGTAGTAGTAGAAAAGGAAGTAGCAGAGTGAAGAAAATTGGTAAGTCTGTCCTCCGGCAGTCTAAGCCTATAGCAGCATAACTACAGAGATAGCTCAGGATGACCTTAGCCACTCTAACTATAAGCTTTATCAAAAAGGATAGTTTTAAGCCTGGCCTTAAAAGTAAACAGAGTGTCTGCCTCACGGACTAAAGCTGGGAGCTGGTTCCACAGGAGAGGAGCCTGATAACTAAAAGATCTGCCTCCCATTCTACTTTTAGAAATCCCAGGAACTGCAAGTAAACCTGCAGTCTGAGAGCGAACTGCTCTGTTGGGAACATATGAAACAATCAGATCTCTGATGTATGATGGGGCTTGATTATTAAGGGCTTTGTATGTAAGAAGAAGGATCTTAAATTTTATTCTGGATTTAGCAGGGAGCCAATGAAGGGAAGCTAAAACTGGAGAAATGTGATCTCTCTTTTTAATATTCATCAGAACTTTTGCTGCCACATTTTGGATCAACTGAAGGCTTTTACTAGCATTTTGTGGACTACCTGATAGTAAAGAATTACAGTAGTCCAGCCTTGAGATAACAAATGCATGGACTAGTTTCTCAGCATCGGTCCTGGACAGGATGTTTCTAATTTTAGCAATATTCTGGAGGTGAAAGAAAGAAATCCTTGAAACCTGTTTAATATGGGATTTAAAAGTCAAGTCTTGGTCAAAGCCCCTCCCTGGGCTGCCACCTTATCGTGGTGGAGGGGTTTGAGTGTCCCAATGATCCTAGGAGCTATGTTGTCGGGGGCTTTTGCTCCTGGTAGGGTCACCCATGGCAATTTGGTTCTAGGTGAGGGATCAGACAAAGTGCAGCCCAAAAAGACCCCTATGATGAACAAGACAGATGGACTCAGTGTTCCCTCGCCCGGACGCGGGTCACCGGGGCCCCCCTCTGGAGCTAGGCCTGGAGGTGGGGCACGTTGGCGAGCGCCTGGTGGCCGGGCCTTTACCCATGGGGCCCAGTCGGGCTTAGCCCGAAGAGGTAACATGGGCCCCCCTTCCCATGAACTCACCACCTGTGGGAGGGGCCATAGGGTTCGGGTGCTGTGCAGGATGGGCGGCGGCAAAAGGCGGGGACCTTGGCGGTCCGATCCTCGGCTCCAGAACCTGGCTCTCGGGACGTGGAACGTCACCTCTCTGGTGGGGAAGGAGCCGGAGCTGGTGTGCGAGGTTGAGAGGTTCCGACTGGACATCGTCGGACTCACCTCGGCGCACGGCTCTGGCTCTGGAATCTGTCTCCTCGAGAGGGGTTGGACTCTCTTCCACTCTGGAGTTGCCCCTGCTGAGAGGCGCCGAGCTGGGGTGGGCATACTTGTTGCCCCCCATCTCGCCGCCTGTACGTTGGGGTTAACCCCGTGTGAACGAGAGGGTAGCCTCCCTCCGCCTTCGGGTGGGGGGACGGGTCCTGACTTGTTTGTGCTTACGCGCCAAACAGCAGATTAGATTACCCACCCTTCTTGGAGTCTTTGGAGGGGGTGCTGGAGAGTGCTCCTCCTGGGGACTCCCTTGTTCTGCTGGGGGACTTCAACGCTCACGTGGCCAATGACAGTGAGACCTGGAGGGGTGTGGTTGGGCGGAATGCCCCCCCCCCCCCCCCGATCTGAACCCGAGTGGTGTCTTGTTATTGGACTTCTGTGCTCGTCATGGATTGTCCATTACAAACACCATGTTCAAGCATAAAGGTGTCCATATGTGCACTTGGCACCAGGACACCTTAGGCCGCAGCTCAATGATCGACTTGGTTGTCCTGATCTGCGGCCGCATGTTTTGGACACTCGGGTGAAGAGAGGGGCTGAGCTGTCCACTGACCACTACCTGGTGGTGAGTCGGCTCCGATGGTGGGGGAGGACGCCGGACAGACCTGGAAGGCCCAAACGTGTTGTGAGGGTCTGCTGGGAACGTCTGGCAGAGTCTCCTGTCAGAAGGAGCTTTAACTCACACCTCCGGCAGAACTTTGAACACGTCCCGGGGGAGGCGGGGGACATTGAGTCCGAGTGGACCATGTTCCGCGCCTCCATTGCCAAGGCGGCTGACCGAAGCTGTGGTCGCAAGGTGGTCGGTGCCTGTCGCGGCGGCAACCCCCGAACCCGCTGGTGGACACCGGCAGTAAGGGATGCTGTCAGGCTGAAGAAGGAGTCCTACCGGGTCTTTTTGGCTTGTGGGAAACCTGAAGCAGCTAATAGGTACCGACAGGCCAAGCGGGATGCGGCTCTTGGATGGTTGCTGAGGCAAAAACTCGGGCGTGGGAGGAGAGGCCATGGAAAACGACTTCCGTACGGCTTCAAAGCGATTCTGGTCCACCATCCGGCGTCTAAGGGGGGGAAAGCGGTCTGCCACCAACACTGTTTACAGTGGGGATGGTGTGCTGCTGACCTCGATGCGGGACGTTTTGGGTCGGTGGATGGAATACTTCGAAGACCTTCTCAATCCCACCAGCACACCTTCCAATCTAGAAGCAGGGTTTGGGGACTTGGGGTCGGTCTCTCCAATCTCTGGTGCTGAGGTCACCGAGGTCGTTAAAAAGCTCCTCGGTGGCAGGGCTCCGGGGGTGGATGAGATTCGACCGTAGTTCCTCAAGGCTCTGGATGTTGTGGGGCTGTGTTGGTTAACGCAGCTCTGCAATAATGCGTGGACATCGGGGGCAGTTCCCTTGGACTGGCAGACCGGGGTGGTGGTTCCCCTGTTTAAACAGGAGGACTACAGAGTGTGTTCCAACTACAGGGGGATCATACTTCTGAGCCTCCCTGGTAAGGTCTATTCAGGGGTTCTGGAGAGGAGGGTCCGACGGATAGTCGAACCTCGGATCCAGGAGGAACAATGCGGTTTTCGTCCTGGCCGTGGAACACTGGACCAGCTCTACACCCTCAGCAGGGTCCTGGAGGGTGCGTGGGAGTTCGCCCAACCGGTCTACATGTGTTTTGTGAACTTGGAGAAGGCGTTCAACCGTGTCCCTCGGGGGGCCCTGTGGGGGGTGCCCCGGGAGTATGGGGTACCGGGCCCCTTGATACGGGCTGTTAGGTCCCTGTACGACCGGTGCCAGAGTTTGGTTTGCATTGCCGGCAGTAAGTCGGGCTTTTTTCCAGTGAGAGTTGGACTCCGCCAAGGTTGCCCTTTGTCACCGATCCTGTTCCTAACTTTTATGGACAGGATCTCTAGGTGCAGCCAAGGCGTTGAGGGGATCCGTTTTGGTGGCCTCAGGATTGGGTCTCTGCTTTTTGCAGATGACATGGTCCTGCTGGCTTCACCGGAACGTGATCTACAGCTTTCGCTGGAACGGTTCGGTCTGTCGTGGTGAAGAGAGAGCTGAGCCGAAAGGCAAAGCTCTCGATTTACCGGTCAATCTACGTTCCTACCCTCATCTATGGTCACGAACTCTGGGTGGTGACCGAAAGAACAAGATCACGGATACAAGTGGCTGAAATGAGTTTCCTCCGCAGAGTGTCTGGGCTCTCCCTTAGAGATAGGGTGAGAAGCTCAGTCATCCGGAGGGGGCTCAGAGTAGAGCCGCTGCTTCTCCACATCGAGAGGAGTCAGTTGAGGTGGCTCGGGCATCTGGTCAGGATGCCTCCTGGACGCCTCCCTGGTGAGGTGTTTCAGGCACATCTCACCGGGAGGAGGCCCAGGGGAAGGCCCAGGACACGCTGGAGGGACTATGTTTCTCGGCTGGCCTGGGAGCGCCTTGGGGTTCCTTCCGAGGAGCTGGAACAAGTGGCTGGGGAGAGGGAAGTCTGGGTCTCTTTGCTTAGGCTGCTGCCCCCGCGACCCGACCCCGGATAAGCGGAAGAAAATGGATGGATGGATGGGTCTTGGTCAAAAATAATGCTGAGGTTCTTTACGTTATTACTGGGGGCCAATTTAATACCATCCAGATGAAGTGATTGACTAATCAGTTTCTTTTTTAGAACTTCTGGTCCAAAGATGGAAACTTCTGTCTTGTCACAATTTAAGAGCAAAAAGTTAAGAGTCATCCATGTTTTTATGTCTTCCAGACATGCCTGTAATCTACCTAACTGACTGGGTTCATCGGGATTTATGGATAATTATAGTTGTGTATCATCGGCATAGCTGTGGAAATAATCTCATGCTGTCTAATGATGAACAAACTGGAATCTATCAGACAAATTTGATTTAAACCAGCCTAGTGCTGTTCCTTTGATCCCGGCAACTTGTTCAAGCCTTTCTAAGAGAATATTATTATCGAATGTGTCAAATGCAGTACTGAGATCTAACAAATCCAGAACAGACACAAGTCCATTATCTGAGGCCATGAGAATATCATTAGTAACCTTCACCAGTGCTGTTTCAGTGCTATGATGAGCTCTAAAACCTGACTGAAACTCTTCAAACAGCTCATTCTGTTTTAGATGCTCACAGACCTGATTAGCAACTATTTTCTCAAGGACTTTGGACAAGAAAGGAAGGTTAGATATAGGTCTGTAATACACTAAGTCATCTTGATCAAGGGATGGTTTCTTGAGTAAAGGTTTAATTACAGCTATTTTAAATTCTTGTGGTACGTATCCGTTTACTAAGGACGGATTCATCATATACAAAATGGGGCCAGGAACCAAATGGAACACTTCCTTAAATAATTTTATTTTATTTTTAATAGAATTAATTTTATTTATCAAGAATCCTATAAAATCATCACTGCTAAGAGCTGGGAGAATAGTTGGCTCAACAGAGCTATGACTCTGTGTAAGTTTGGCAACTGTACTAAAAAGAAACCTAGGATTGTTTTTATTCGCCTCTATTAATGATGAAAAATATGCTGTTCTACCTTGTCGAAGGGTCTTTTAATACAGCAGTAGACTGTTATTCCAGGTTAAATAGGAATCCTCTAGATGTGTGGAGCGCTATTTTCTCTCCAACTTCCTAGTATTCTGCTCTAAAGTATGCAACTCTGCGTTAAACCAAGGAGTCAGCCTCCTATGGCTATCCACTTTCTTTTTTAAGGGGGCTACACTATCTAATGCCAAACGCAATGAGGAAGTAACGCTGTGAACCAGACCATACATTTCTGAAGGGTTAGAAATGGAATTGCTGCCATCCACTGTGTTACCCTGAGACACTGACGAAAGTAAGAATGGAACAGATTCTTTAAAAATTGTTACAACATTGCCTGATAAAGCTCTACTATAATGAAATTTTCTTTCAAATTTAAGATGCTCAATTAAAGTAAATTCAAAAGTTATCAAGAAGTGGTCAGATAGGACCGGGTTATGTGGGTGGACTGTTATTTCCTCACACTCAATACCGTATGTCAGTACAAGGTCCAAGTGTGTTTACCCGAGTGAGTGGATCCCTGTACTTTTTGAGTAAAGCCAATTGAGTCTAAAATAGCATTAAAGGCTGCATTTAGGCTATCACTTTCAGTTTCCACATGAATATTGAAGTCCCCCACTATAATGACCCTATCAGTATTTAATACTAAATCAGATAAAAAATGTGAGATCTGATCCAGGAATTGAGAGCAAGGGCCTGGTGGACGATACAAAACCACAAACAAAAATGGTCCTAATGTTTTGCAACTTGGATGAGGAAAATTAAGGGTTAGATGTTCAAAAGAACTGTAGCTATCAATTGGTCTGGGATTAATTAGTAAGGTTGCAACTCCTCCTCCTCACCCAGTACTTCTATCAGGTAGCTTAATACAACAATCATTATTCATTACTCTGTCAGCCACCCCTCTCTCCTTTCAAACCACAGAAAGGATTAAATGATTTGAGCTGAAACAGAATTTTTTGATAGTCCCTAAGCAAACCATCGCCGTAACTTCACGTCGGTCAGATGTTACAGCAAGGGAGCAGCAGAGGAAGTTGTTCCGGATAAATGTTTCAGTTACTCAGGTAAAGGTTGCATACCATTTTGAACCGATCCTTGACGCACTAAAACACTAAACGTAGCAATAATAAACCAAATAAAATACTACGATCAGTTGTCTTAAGCAGGACTCCCCTCTCCTGGCTCGCTGCGAATCCGTTACAGAGACACAGGAAACTTACCCAGGTCGCGCTGCTAACAACACCTGTGGCTTTTAAAATGTCACCCTCGGTTCCCCGGTCTTCAGAAGCGAGAAACGTTTTAAAAAACACAACAGGGTTGGATAGGCCAGCCGGTTGAAATGAATTAGAATAAGCTTTATTGACAAACTAAACCAAAGGTTTGAGCCGTTAATATTATAAAGTGTCATAAAATGTTTAAAAGATTAAAAAGCATCAAGATAAACCTTTAATTTCAATTACTAACAATGAAAAAATATATAATATATAATATAATGGTTATTAATATTACTTTTCTTTGTATTTACTGATGTTACTCAGGTCTCTTTATTTGTTTTTCTGTCTTACAAACTTATTTATGAAATTTATTTATAAAAAGAGATTTTGAAAAATGAATTAATTTAATTCTTAGTTAAAATTAGTTCATTGAAGAATAACAAAATGACCGGGGAGGCACTTAAAATATATTTGTTACATTTTGTGATATTTATTGATAAATATCGATATCGATCAATATGACTATTCCCTTTATCGATATGCTCTTTTTCTATATCGTCCAGCCCTATTTTGAACATTTCTCTAATTGTAGTGATAAGAATTTGACAAGACTTTCTGAATGTCAGCTTTTCTGATCACTTCATGAGGAAATCCCCATGTGTGTTTTTTCTGCATCAGTGGTTAAGCTGCAGCAATCTGTCACCGCTGATCTGTGTACAGTGCGGCAACAGATGCGCTCCAAGCCTCTGTAACTCTTCAACGCACTGTCAGTTCCCAGATAGCGAGATGCATTGGGTTTGTTGTCCAGGTTTGAGATGATGCTAAGGGGCTGTTTACACGACAACGTTGCCGTTTATGTTTGAATACGCGGGTGAAAACGCACTGCGTTTACATGACAGGGCGCGCGGGAGATAAAACGATGTAGTACATATGCCCGGCCTTTAGATGGCAGTGTCCCCCGTTTATGCAGTGTTCCAAGGTTTAGCCCACACAACCCGGGAAAGAAACATTTCTTAACTACCAATGGCGGTCTTCTTGTAGTTCTCCTCCGCTTAAATAAAGGCGTATTGATTATTTGACGCACGTACTCTATCCGTTTTCGTTGGCGATCGCATAGAAGCCTGATGATCTCTAAGTTTTGCTTACAGAGACCAAATAACTTCAGAAGCTGCATCAGCAGTAACAGCATACCTGGATCTGCCATTGTTGTTTTTCTGTAGAAAGGCAGAGTGCGCATGTCCGTAGGTGGCTGGCAGTGACGTCATCATTTTCAAAAGTCTCCGGCTTGCGTTTATATGACAACGAATCACCCAGCGTTTCAGAACTCTCCACTCTGGAAGCCGTTTTCAAAAAGCTGCGTTTTCGCCCCCCGTTTTCCCGTTGTCGTGTAAACGAGAGGCCGAATTGAAGAGGAAAACCTCAGTTTTTGCTGAATAATGTTGTCGTGTAAACAGCTGCGATGCTCTCATGGCAATCTTTTGTTGATTATGTCACTTACATGAACTCTGTGAATAAAGTTGAAAATATCTGCGTGTCTCTACCAAGTGGTCAGGGGTGGGAATTGCAATCTGTCAAAATGACTGCTGGCCTTCAGATTTTTCAATCACCGTTTAAATATCTGGTCAAATAAAGAAAATATTTGGTTAACGCGACCCCGGTATACACCTATAGTATATACATAAGTGCTGAAGTTGAGTCAAACTGGCCTTCTCTTAATCGAGCAGAGACCTAGATAATGCGATTAGAAAGCTAAATTTCTCTGCATGTAAACAGCATGCCATCTTAGTTTAGCTATTACCAGCCTGGGCACTCCCCCTTCTGGAAGTTATGAGACTGCGGAAACGGAATAACAACACCTGTACGACAACAATACAGCAGCAACAACAAGTATAACACAATCAAACAGTAAATTACTTACAAAATGTAGTGCTGCAACGTTGTTGTCAGTTTCTTCGCTCATTTTGCATATCCTGCTTTCACTCCTCCTGCTTCACTGTCAGCAACCAGAAGAATGCCAATACGAAAGGGAACATGTCGCCACCTACCGTTGCAGAGTTGAACGCACTTTGTTCAATCATTAGATTTTCTTACTGAACATTAAAACTGTTTAAAAATGATAAACCCATTCTGGTTAAGGAATGGTTGATTATTGCCATAGCTCAATTTATATGGGCATATAACCTTTATTTTATTTTGTAAATGGTACTATTTTTTCCTCCTTGTTAATCCTCTATTCAAATAGTTGAGGAACCAGTGTATTAACATCTCTGGCACCCCAGCACCACAAAACACATTTAGACTGGACAATCAAACTCCCAAGACCCATAAATCAGCATTATGGGAGCGTAGACATTGCGGTGTCAGCATAACTAGGCCCTTTACAATGAAAATACTTATTATTTTCCTTTTATAAAGAAATAAATTTAAACAATCTAATGAGATTGGATTTAATGACAACTAGTCATCCATCACCTGTACCCGTCCATCCTATGCAGGGCAGGCCAACACAGAGACTTACTGGACAAACAACCATGCAAACACCCATACCTATGGGGAATTTAGAGAGACCAATTCAAAACAGTCATGTTTTTGGACTGTTCGAGGAACCCGGAGTAACCGGGGAGAACCCACGCATGCACACAGGCATGCAAACCCCATGCGGGATTCGAACCCGGGCCTTCTTGCTATAAGGCAACAGTGCTACCAACTGCGCCACTGTGCAGTCTGACAACTTATCATTTTGACTGATACGATATACGAAATATTGAAAATATCGAATACCGATTGTATAGATATTCAAAAGCAGTGTATCAATTTTCATTTTTCTTTTATTTCTTAGAATTTGAATGGAACCATTAGTGGTGACAGGAATTTCTGTAGTAAAATAAAAGTATGACTGGTAGTTGGTGGCTGTTTTCACCTTCTTCGTTCCAGACGATCAACTAGATCTAGTAATAAAACTAGATGTGTTAAGCTTAAAACAGAGTAGTGTTTAGAAAGCTGTGATGGTTTGTCTACAGTTAAATTCAGTTTTAAAAAGTTTAATATATAATTTCACTAATAGTATTGCAATATATCACAATTTATCGTATTGCCCCCCTGTCATATCACTAGATTCTTGCCAATACACATCCCTACAAGACAGTCTAATTTAGATTATAATACCATCTGGTCAGAGATAAGATATCTAAGCAAGGATATTGCATCAGGTTGTGTCTTCGCAGCAGTCCCTCTCTAAGCAAGCTTGTTTTGACAGTAGAGATAGCAACTTCCTTTTTTTTAAACTTCTTTTTATTTAAGTTGAACAGAATAATTATGAACAGTACAGTCAAATGTTCAATGACAATCCACAAATGATTTGTTGGGCAGTTCATAGACCTTATTGATCATACAGTATCCATGTACAATTCCAATGCAGCAACTTCCTTTTAATACCCTAGCCAAGACGCCAGTCAACACAGAGGCAAGCAGAACAAAACAGTGATGCATATCCACAGTGAAATATAATGCAATGTAGAATCACTAAAGAAAACTAATAGATGCGTTTCTATTTTGGGGTAATTTTACCGAACCTTCGTCTGAAATCAGTTGGTCTGGTCTTCTCAGTTGTCGTGTCTCCTTACAAAACTGGCGCTTTCAGAAATTTGCTAAAACGTCAGCATGCCGTGACCATTCAGCAGTGAGGGGTGCCACTGATCAATACCAGAAGGTGCCCACAGTAGTAGAGAATAATATGAGATCGATGGAAGAAGCAAGAATGGATACATTGTTCTGTTTGGTATGTTGTTATACAGTGCTTTACCAGAAACTCTTCCAGTTTTACACAGCCATTTGTTTGACAACGTCTGCTGATATCATTTCTATCGGAGTTACAACCAATCAGCACAAGTCTCACCTAACAGCTCTACCCACCCATTTCCGAGTACATACCCCAAATGCTGGTTACTGCAATGGCCTGGTGAAGTGAAGACACCGGCATACTGTGTAAAATACCTGGAAGTTCAAATAGTGGAAACGGACCTTATGCTTGGACAGATAATTTTGCCAACTATACACAGAATGGCCCCAGCCAGGAATCTACCTAGCAACGTTCTTCCTGCAGGGGATCAGTGCAATCCTTTTTAAGAGCTTTGTTTATATAACTAAAGCACTTGTAGAAATACTTTAAAACAGTGCTAAATCACAGAGCTACCTTGCTGGGATTCAAATATAGATCTGCAGCTCACAGTCAAGAAACACATTTACAGTTTGAGGTAGCAATATATGATTGATCCTCTCTCTTTATGTGATTTAGTCACTGTAATAGACCCTCAAACTTAAGTCTGGACTAAATAGTGAACACTGTGTGTGATGAACTGTACACGATCAATACAGCTGATGCATTCTTTTGCTTTAATGATTCAGGAAGACATTTATTAAAGCAAGGGGCAGGAAATCAATGCTAACCAGGCTGAAACCACATTAATGCCTCGCCCACATTCAAATGTGTGAGTCAGTGTGCGCGCAAAGGCAGCTGCAATATTATCTTTATTCAATGGCAGGAAGAGTTAAAAGATTAGTTTTTTGAGAGAATGCAATCCTCCAATAATCATTCATTCTATAAAAAAATGATGTGAAGACTTTGTTTGTGTTCTCTTGTTTCAGTTGGCATTCCCAGCATCTCCCCAGTTCCTCCACCTCCCAGCTGGTCAAGAAATATACCACAAATTATGAGGTTGGTTTTGTTGGAGGATTCTTCCTATTAAAATAGCATATTGCTCTTCTTTTTCAACTGCTGGTCAGTACATACTGAGGACAGGAGATTCAACTAAAGTGAAGAGTCAATTAAGAATGAAACATGAAGCCTGAGGTTCAGGTGATGTTATCGCTCTGAATGGCAGCCTAAGTTAGGAGCTCCCTTAAGAAATAATATACTACTCCCCACGAAAGAATCATATTTACACATTTCTTGAATATAAAACAAGATAAAGTTGGGGTAGGAATGGGAAAAAGAGACACAAAGCAAAAGACCGTAAATGAAGAACGGGTAAATGAAGAAATAGCTACAAGCCACTCAGCCCAGGAAATCAAGTGTGGAGGTAATGCTAATACTAACCCTGTTCCGCATGCAAGCATAGTAATGGTGCTGCAAGAAATACGGTACTTTTGTAAAGAGACAAGCCAGACACTGAATGATATCAGGTCAGAGTTAACCACAACCAATAAGAGAATAACTGAAGCAGAAATGCGAATCGAAAAGGCTGAAGACTGGATTCAGAATGTGGAGCAAATACTAAATAGAATTATAACATTTCAGGAAATTCAAATGGGGCATGCCACGTGGTACGTAATCAGTCGGGCCCAGAATACGATGTTCTATTGCCCAGTTATGTTTAGTAAGATATATGTATTGAGCTTCCAAGCTCAAATAGCTAAAAAAAAGCAAGTAATTATAAGTAGTCATATGCTAACTAGCATGCTAATGCTAGCTAGCATGTTCTCAACATAGACTGTACATAAAGATGGACGAAGCCTCCGTGACGTCACGCATAGGTTTCTGAAGAGCAAAAATTAAGCCAACTGGGCGGTTCCCACCACCACCATCTTGGCTGTGTCACGTGTCTCGTCACTCCCAGAAAATACAAAAATGGGCAAAGAGGTGGAGCTGAGAGTGGAGCTGAGAGTGGCGCTGTGAGGGCGGGGGCGGATGATTGACACTCTGAGCCGATGTAGCCAGGAGCTAGTCCTGGAGCTAGCTGGAGCTAACTGAAGCTAACGGAGGTTAGTGGGCGCCTTTAGCCTGAAAACTGCTGTAGAGCAACTCTGCTACCCTCTACTGTCCAGCCTGTATACAATATTAAATTTATAAGTTAAGATTTAAACTGAAATTATTTATTTAAATGAAATTAACTTAATGCAAGTCTTCAATAATATTTTTAACTTTGTTATTAATTGTGTATGAGATCTATTTAGTCTATGCATGAGATACACGATCAAGCTATGTTAGTTAGGGTAGTTCAGATATTTATATTGATACTTGATTATATTTACCCTAATAGTTACTGATTGTACTACCATGTAGGAACACCCACTTAAAAAAAAAACTGTTCCCACAGCTATTGTAGATTAGCAACAGCTAATATGACTAATTTCGATCCTAGTCAATTCTGCAACGTATGAATTTTACTAATCATTTATTGAGGTCTCGGAAGGAATAAGTTGCACTTTTAGTAAGACACCTGTGTTTCTTTTTATAGATTTTGTTTATCAGGTCACAATAGCTGCATGCATCTCCTCCACAACAGCCAAACAAAGCAGAAAATTTAAGTACCTTTCTCCATCACTTCATTTTGAATTGTAATAGTATTGTACTTTCAACCCATAGGGCACACCTCTACAACTGCCATTCATTATGCTAGTTTTTTTCTCCATAGCCATTTGGATCATTGGAGACAGCTATGTCCCCCATAGTTCTATGAGAGCTATAGAAACCATCAGAGGCAACCTTTGCCTCACAGACATCCATATCAACTGGTTTGGCTGGGGGGGGGGGCTGAGGTGGAAAGGCGTTCTCCCATTTTTTTTCAACTCCCTGCGAAGAAGAGCAGCTCTGAGAATATTGCAGTGCCAGGTAAGGAGTTCAATATTTTTCCTGTTATGTTAGCTAAGGTTAGCAAAAAAGAAACATTTCCAGAATCACAATGTACACACTAACCGAAGACAGATGGACAGGCACTCTTCAGCAGGAATAGAGTGCCTGTAATTGGTGTCCTGGTAGGTGATGCGAGCACCGATGCGGTACAGGAGATCATCAAAATGGGAGAGGGACAGACGAAAATAGCGCTGAAACCGAACCTCATCCATACCCAACTCTTGGAGCAAATTGTGAAACTCTCCAAAGTCAGAATGCCTCTGAAGAATGGGGTGTATCCACACACGTCGCAAACGACAACGTTGTGTGGCTTCATTAATTAAATAAACCCAAGCCACTCTCTCGAGATGATCCGCCATGTTGTAAACAACTAGCAACAGACAAATCCACACCCGCACGCTGACGTAATGACGTGATGCGCTGACGCGCCGATGTAGACTACAAAGTGTGCAAGCAGGTGGGTTTTAATTTTAAAGTTCCAACTTTCGCTCTACAGTTCTCTCCGGTGCTGCCTCACGTACTGAGAAAGATGTAGCCATGTTTGTGAGCATGTCAATGATTGTGTTGTTAATAGAATTCATTTTATTTATAAAGAATCCAGGAAGTCATCACTACTAAGAGCTGGGGGAATAGTTGGCACAACAGAACCATGACTCTCTGTAAGTCTGGTGACTGTAATAAAAAGAAACCTAGGATTGTTCTTATTCACCTCTATTAGTGATGAAAAAGATGCTGTTCTAGCTTATCGAAGGGTCTTTTTATACAGCAGCAGACTATTTTTCTAGGTTAAATAGGAATCCTCTAGGTGTGTAGAGTGCCAATTCTAGTAATTCATAGTCATTTCCTTGTATTCTGCTTTAAAGTATCCAGCTCTACATTGAACCAGTGAATCAACCTCTTATGGCTAGCCACTTTATTTTTTAAGGGGGCTACCCTATCTAATGCCAAACGCAATGAGGACGTAACGTTGTGAACCAGATCTTCAATTTCTGAAGGGTTATAGATGGAATTGCTGCACTCCACTGTGTTACTCTGGCTGCGTCCAAATTCAGGGTCTGCATCCTACGAAGGACCCGTCCTCCCCGGTCTACGGAGGACGAGTCCTTCGTAGACCGGATATTAACGGCTTTGAATTTGGAAGGTCTAGCCTTCAGATTCATTCCCGCCCCTAACTCGACTATTGTCCTGTTGCCTAGCAACCGTGACGACGCTACATACAAGCCAGTAAAAATGGAGCAAGAAATCTTCCCGGGTTTTTTTTTTATTATGACTTTTTTTCTATTCTAGAGGAGCTAGAGCAATTTTTTCATTTGCGGCATGCTTTATATCTCCGGGTAAGAGTTAACCATATCCAGGTAAAGTTAGTTTATTTACTTCTACAGAATTACAAGTTAATTTCAGCTAGTTTCATGGATATGAATTTAATGACTGGTGGTCAAATGTACGCACTTTTATATAAACAAAATATCAGTATAACATTTTATTATAAAATTTTTCTAGTATTCAGTTGATTTTAAAAATTCTGTGTGCAGAAATTTGATGTATATATATATATATATATATATACTAATTTCCTGTTGGGATCAATGAAGTATTTTTGAATCTGAACATATCATTTTTTTAAGCTGGTGATGTCTTCCTAATCTGAACTTTCTGAATAAAAAACTGAATTGATTTTTTTAAACAACCTGTGCAATAATAACTTTTTTTACACCATTGCAGGTCAGAAGCTCTTCTCCATATACAGATGTGGGTATGAAAAATTTCCGCCTTTTTCAGCTGATACTCCTGCAGTATCAGTGCAGTATTGTCGCGTTATGATCAGCTTAACAAATTCGGCCGCAACATACGTCATTACGTCCCTTGTCCTGACGTAGCGAGTGGAAACACCCCTGCTCCAAGCGGTCATTCACTTTCTGCATTCGTGAATCTATCCACCAGGAGGCGCAGAAGTGCAAGCCTCTGTAGTCTGTAGATTCGATTACACAGCCGGTGGGCTGACACCGTGTATCTGCTTTAGTTTTTGAAAATAATGATTTCCTTTGAGGGAACCCTTGGATCTTTATCAGATTTTGTTTGTTGGCACTCGTAATTCTTGCAATATTTTTAATAATCATAGATTAAAGACAAAACAAAACACAAAATCATCATTGAGGGGAAGAACATTATGAATTGTTTTGACTTCAAAGAAAATAATTTATGTACAATAGTAAACCTTTATATTTCGTTAGGGAAGTTTCATATCCATAAATGTAAATTTCAGAATTCTTCACCATCATTTAAGTTATTTTTGATAGAGGTGGATTATTATTTTAAGTCTCTTAATTTAATTACAAACAAGAAATGTATATCAGTAATGAACATCTATTCAGAAATGTTTAACGGATAATATGTCACTATAACTATATTTCTCATTGGATACGTTATTGTTATAACGAATGTGAGCTGGAAAGACTGATATGTTGTTGTTGCTACAATTTTAAATAAAGATTTTTTTTTTTAAAGCTGTTCGTCTCAGAACATCAGGTGATGTAAACAATGCGGACACGTCGGGAAACCTAAATATCATGAGCGAAATAAGGACCTTACGTTTGAAGGTGAGTATTAACGTTGCTCGAATATGCTACTTATGCTATTTATGTGATGTATAACTTTGGCGAGGTTTATTTTGTGTAACGTTAGGTCTTGTTAACTGGCGTAAGTAATTAGGCCTAGCAGATTTATTACTGCTCACTACTACTGCGGATGCTATTTTTGGGTATATTTCTGAACTGATAATTGTATAGGCTAGTAGTAGTGAGGCTAATAAGTGACTGATTTATTAGATATATTGTTGGAGAGTTAATTTTAGTATTTTTAACATCAGTCAACTGTTAATTTAACTGCTAAAGAACACATTTACAGGAACAAATTAAATGATCCAAGAAAAATGATAGCATTAACACTATAGACTACTATTGTTTTCTCCATCATGTGTTCTTGTCTTGGGACACACTAGCTGATGAGAAGGATTTGATAAATATGACCCCCAGTCATCTTCAAATGACCTATTGCCACAGTTTGTGAATGTTAGCTCATTGAGTAGCATGTCGTTTTTTATAGCATTTCTGTGCTGCAGGGGGCTCAAGGGGCAAAATCCAGCATCATCCTGTGACAAAGTTATATACAGTGTTTGGGAGTAACAGAATACATGTACCGCCGTTACGTATTTAGAATACTAATTACGAGTCCGTTACAGTTACTATTTTTAAACATGGTATTTAGAATACAGTTACTTTCGTAATACCATTGGAATACTTGTGTGTTTTACACTTTCGTGGTCAGGACTCACGAATATAATACTCTTTGGAGCTGAGCAACACACTCCGTTTATTTTCTTTCACACCACCGCAACTCTGCAAACAATAACACTTCTCTCTGACGTCAAACCCGCGC
Organism: Valencia hispanica; assembly: GCA_963556495.2. Taxonomy (NCBI): domain Eukaryota; kingdom Metazoa; phylum Chordata; class Actinopteri; order Cyprinodontiformes; family Valenciidae; genus Valencia; species Valencia hispanica. The sequence goes on along the minus strand of OY747720.1, from coordinate 42,035,227 downwards.
CCCATTCTCACACTATCAAGCATTAGCGTTAACGTGATCGTGGCCAGGTATGGATTCAGATTCAAATCTATATACAGTCACTGATTCAGACCAGGAGCTGGAGTGGTTGGACCCACAACCGCAGCCAAATCAACCTACGAGCAGTGAAGGAAAAAATGCATTCATTTACTGGAAATTTGAGCCATTTTTCACGCTTAAAAAGGAGAGGGGGGAGCACTCTTAACAGTGGAGTGCAATCTTTGTTTGCCAGCGATCAACCTATTAGCTGTGTCCAAAGACTCAACGTCTAATCTGAAGAAACAACTTAAAGTATCCTAAATTGTTTTTATAGACTGTATGCATTATTTGACAGTACCTGTATCGTGTAAGTTAGGTCATTTCTCACAGTTATAGTGTCGCTGTTCGTTTTATCTGAAATGACGTTAGCTTGATGATGTTTCCTGCGATAAGGATAAAAGCTCTCCATTTGGAGTGATATAAACGTCATGTTTATACAAACAGAAAGTCGCAATAGCCTTTTTTTTCTTGTCAAATTGTGAAATACAAAGGGTAAGCAAAATGCATATATATATATTACAGACATTAATGCTGTGCTATGTTCAAGCACTTTGTCACTTGAACAGAAATGTTCTGTTGACACTTTGATAAATAAACAAAAATAATTAAATTGTTTTATCTCTTTTTTTCCCAATCAGTACATAATGTTTAGCATTAATATGCCCTCTGTTTTCCTGCGGCAGTAGCTACCAACGCATATTGTGACATTTAATAGACTTAAAAGCTGTTTTTAAGGGGGAGTATTCCAAGTATTTGGAATACAGTACCAGGATTAAGCAAAGTACCGGAATACGTTACAAAATACATTTTAAAGCAGGTGTTATGCCGAGAAATGCATGCCTGCCGAAAATTGCATCCCCTGCCACGGGAACGCGCATCATTAAAAACTCCCTGATAACGAAAACGGATTAAAATATCAGCGACTCTGCAACTTTTAAATATATTCGTAATATTACCATGTTTCCTATGCATGTACGTCCTGAAAATGTACTGTTTTATGGCAGATAAATGTAAAAAAGGACGACTTTGAAACCTTTTATCTGAATACGTTTAACTTTACTGTTTTAATGTCAGTGTCTCAGGAGTATCTTTCGGTGCTTCGGTGTTTATGGGTCACATTCTGCGCTTTTTCTACCAACAGCTTGATAGTTAAAGCATTGTAAAACATCTAAACTTTTTAAATCAGCGATTAAAGGCTGATATGGGTACAAACAGGACACAATGTAGCCTACATAAGAAAATGTTTTATCTGCTGTTAATGGCAGAGTACGCAATTTTGTTATCGGTTGGTCTAAAAACTCATTAATTAATAGCCTACATAAATTATGTAAAATACACCATATGCCCCCTAAATGTCCCTTTTGGAAGACAAGAAAATCATGTTTTGTTCTGGGGGGGGGGGGGGGGGGGAGTCAGTACCTGGACATTTTGTTGTTATGAAGTTCATTTATTTAATTATCAATAAAGTAGGCTATAAAAAAAACTCCTCCCTGGTTGTTTGTTTGTGTATACCCCTTTCAAAAACTCTAAATAGAACCTAAATATTCAACTTCCCCTATAGTGTACCATCCTTTAACCCAAAAATACATGGGACAGGTTTGAAAATCACATCAACAGCCCAAAGATCATACATTGTTCTATGAAAACATATTTATGCCACACATAAATCTCTAAAATAGCAGGGCATCTTTTGGAAATGGAGATTTGAAGGTTGCCACAGTATGCACCTCCTCTCTTTTTAACCCAACAATTGTCCAATAGAGCTGGAATTCACACCAGTAGCTCATAAAGAAAGTGGAATTTTATAGAAAATCTTACATCATTCATAGCAGTCTTCCTATTATTATAACCTGCTAATTCTTTGATAGAGCAGGGAATATATTTCTTAGCAGGGCAAATTATGAGGTTGCAGAGAAATGCATCCCCCCTCTTTTGAACCCAAAAATTATCCTATAGAGCTGGAATTCACACCAGATGCTCATATAGAAAGTTGAATTATATAGAAAATGTTAAATCATTCATAGCAGCCTTATTAATTGATATAGCAGGGGATGCATTTCCTGGCAGGGCAAATAATGAGGTTGCCGAGAAATGCATCCCCCCTCTTTTGAATCCAAAAATTATCATATAGAGCTGGAATTCACACCAGTAGCTCATAAAGCATGTGGAATTATATGGAAAATCTTACATCATTCATAACTTGCTTATTCTTTGAAATAGCAGGGGATGCATTTCTCGGCATCAACCCTGTTGTCGATAATTTGATTTTAAAAAAAGTGAAAAAAATGGCGATTCAAATTGACTTTTAATTCTTATTATAATTGAAACTACATCCTGTTTTAGATTGGGCCATTTTTCAACATTTCTCCTCTAAAAATATTTTATGTTGAGCCATGTGATTGCCATGCAAAATTACTGTTACGTCAGGCTATTTTTGTAACAAGTTATTCCCATCTCACTATAATATCTCTTTGTTTAATCACTAAATGTGTTCCATTCTAGTATTGATGACTGAAATAAAATACAAAGTGCACATTGTATTTGATCACATTACGTTTTATCACATAACGTTGAGTTAAGTTCCAGAGGTTTGCGCGACAAGATTTGCAGTGGAACATGGAGTGCAACTTTGTCCATCTACTGTACGCCGTGCCCGCAGAAGACTTGGATGGAAAGGCACAAAAGCCTGTGTCTCTACCAATGATTAAGGACAAAAACAAAGAGGCCAGACTACAACAAGCACTGCAGTGGCTGCAGACTGACGAAACATGGCATGATGTGTTGTTCACAGATGAATCGACTGTTGCATTAGAGCATTACGCAAGATTTAGTCTGTATAGAAAAGATCACAAAGGCCTACACCAAAGCATCCTTTGAAAATGCATGTGTGGGGATTGATTTCACGCAGGGGTCCAGGTCCATTGGTTATCTTTGATGGGATCATGGAAAAGATTTACTTCCAGAATGAGATCATAGAAAAATGTGTAGCACCATATGTAACTAGACATTTCGATACGAACCACCGCTTCTTTCAGGACAATGATCCTAAAAATTCAGCATCTGCAGATTTTATTGCCTCCAAAGGAATCAATTGGGTCAAAACGCCACCAGAGTCCCCTGATTTAAACCCAATCGAGATTGTCTGGCATTTAATGAAGGACTTCATTCGTAAGGAGGCAAAACCGGCTACGAAGCAGGAGCTTATTCAAGCTATTAAGACATTCTGGACAAGCAGACTGACCCAAGAAACATGTAACAACATCATCACAGGTCTTAATAAAGTCGTTCAACTTGTTGTTAGCAATGGCGGTGGGCATACTGGAAAGTGACCTTTCCATCATTATCCTGTATTATTATCCTGTAAGTTGTGTTTATCTGTATTTATTTTTGTAATGTAAACAGTCAGTGCTGAACAATTACTGTATATAAGCAAGCTTATCATAAATAATCCTTTGTGAGTCCTGTGCATGCAGAAATAAGACGCAGGCTTCCTTTCTTACTTGCCTTAATAAATGTCATCTAAGTGTAAAACGTGTAGCTCATTTGTTTAAATCAATATCAGTATAACAATATAACAACAATATAAGTATTTCATATGATAACAATATGAGTGAATAAGCCAGGGTGACGCATCTGCCCTCAGGGAATGTTTTTAACAAGCAATCGGAGAAGGAGCTGGGGTGGACGGATGTCAGTAGTCAGTTTTTTTTTACTGTGAGAAGACCCAAACATTTATCAATCATTTGAACTGTCACTTTGCATTGGCAGATTGACATTTTTTTATCTTTATTTAAAGTTATAGCAACAACATTTCTGTCTTGTTTGATTCTCGCTATTGTCTTACTGTAGCCTAAAATATTTTCTGTTTTACTATGAAAACCCCACCAACAACTCCCTGGAACTTGTTGTAAATGTTTTTAGGCGTTACATGCTAAATTTTTTCTCCACAAGCAAAAATGGCAAAAAGCAACTCCATCTTTCTCTGCCTTTAAAATGGAAATTAACTCTCTCCTTACATCTCTTTACTTGGTAAAAAAAAAGAAAAAACAACCCAAAAAAATTATGATGAAAAGAACAGCAGTTGCCCTGCGATGGACTGGCGACCTGTCCAGGGTGTACCCTGCCTCTCGCCCCTTGACTGCTGGAGATAGGCACCAGCCGCCCCGCAACCCTACATAGGATGGACGGGTATGGAAAATGGATGGATGGATGAACAGCAGTTTCCCGATCCCCCCCCCCCCCCTTCCGGGCTGAAGCGCGGATCCTCAAGGCAAGGCAAGGCAAGGCAAGGCAAGGCAAGGCAAGGCAATTTTATTTGTATAGCACACTTTCAACAGCAGGGCAATTCAAGGTGCTTTACATGATTTGGTGATTTAAAAAACAAAAAAAACAATGGAAATTAAAAGTAAAAGAAACACACATTACACATGATACACAATAAAGCAAGAGAAAGATTTTAAAAAAAAGCAAGAGAGCATGAACACATTTCATACATATGACATCAAGCATTTACTCGAAGGCAATTCTAAACAGATGGGTTTTTAGTCTCGATTTAAAGCAGTTCAGAGTTTCAGCAGCTCTACACTCGTCAGGAAGTCTGTTCCAGATAAGGAGAGCATAGAAACTGAAAGCTGCTTCTCTATGTTTAGTTCTGAGTCTAGGGATGTTTAGTAGGCTAGAGTTGGAGGACCTTAGTGGTCTTGGTGGTTGGTACCATGACAACAGGTCTTCAACATATTTTGGTGCTAAGCCATGTTATGATTTATAAACTAGTAGGAGTATTTTGAAGTCTGTTCTCTGAGCTACAGGGAGCCAGTGTAAGGACTTTAGAACTGGGGTGATGTGCTGGTTCCTTTCCTGGTTCTAGTGAGGACGCGAGCGGCAGCGTTTTGGATCAGCTGCAGCTGTCTGATTGACTTTTTAGGCAGACCTGTGAAAATGCTGTTGCAGTAATCAATCCGACTAAAGATAAACGCATGGATGAGTTTTTCTAGGTCGTGTTGCAACATCAGTCATTTAATCCTAGAGATATTCTTCAGGTGATATAAGGCTGACCTTGTTATTGCCTTTATGTGACCCTGGAGGTTCAGGTCTGAGTCCATTACTACACCTAGGTTTCGAGCCTGATCAGTAGCTTCTAGCTGTATTAATTTAAGTTGTGTGCTGACTCTTGATCGTTCCTCCTTGGGTCCTGCTGGGACCAGATTCGGATTTAATGGACTGAACTGTTACACCTTCCTGCTGAAGGACAGCGGCATTCCTGGACATAATGGACAGTGAACCTGGTTCTTGCTAGCATTTTCCCTTTTTCCGTTCAAACCTGCTGGACCAGCAAGAATTTCCCTTTTATACTTCGAAGTGAATCGGCCGATCAAACAGACTCCCCGTCAGTGTAACCAGGTAGTCAGCTGGCCATCTGAGCTCTATTGAAAACAGGCCTGAGTCCCTCAGCGCCTGAAAGTTGGACGTCCGCTTTTCCGACCTCGGTTTTGCGCAAAACCGCTCCTTTAAACTGGACACTTTCTACGTTCTTCGTCGTGGACTGTGGAGAGCTGCCCCCACCAAGTAGGATTAAACTGATTTATTTCTCTCGGTCTGGGTAGAGGAGAGGGTTTTGACGGTTAATATCCGTTTTCTGTTGGTTAAAATAAGTCTGTAAACTTGTTAACCACTGTTATTCTTGGTCGTCTGTCGCTGTACACCGACCCTGAATGTGCATGCTTTTTGTGTTTTATTATGTGACTTTGGTTGCAACCAGAAGCAGTATATTATATTGTATTATTTCCTTGTTTGTATATTGTCTGCTGCGGTCGGCGCGTGTCAGTTTAGACAGGTCGCGTGGCCTCAGTTGATCCCCTTTCTCCGTCGCCCTCATTTCCTTTGTCCAAGCCACCATTGCTAATGAAACTAGCGTTTTGTTGAATTGCCACGCGGTCTTCCTTTGTCTTCCTTTGTGAACCGATCGCGCCAATTGATAAGACTTGAGATATTTATCGCATTGAGTGTGCTAAACTGAACCCCCCTCATCCGCTCGCTGTCTCCCACACACACACAGCCGCACACACACGCCCCCTTCCCTCAACGTTAACTTTGTTCTATATTTTTGCATGCGTTGGAATAGATGGAAATTTTGAATGAAATGTAATCTGTAATGTTGACCTATTTCATTAATAAATTCCCTTAAGTAACGAGAAGTTTCCTGTGCTATTTCAGTGTGTGCTGTGAAGTTTGTTTTAAACCCGCGGTCGATCTACGCCTTTTCAGAGAGACTGATAGTCTGGTTTAATTAAAATTATCTCATTTATGAGATTGGTGTCCCGAAATCTTTAATAAACAGGTTAAACTCGAACGTCATCAATAATTATATTAATATAAAATTATTGATTATAATTATTGATGCTCAGTAAACCAGACAACAAATATTTATTATTAATAGTTACAACAGTCCAAAAATAATCACTTCAGTTTTGTTTCTATTCAGCTGGAGAAAGTTATGGTACATCCATCCATTTATTTGGTCAATGCATTGATTTAGGGTTTGAATGGGTTCAGAGTCACCTGGTGACATTGTAATGTAGAGCTGAGTGTCATCCGCATAGTTATGGTAGCTAATATTATTGGTTGCTATAATCTTGCCTAGTGGGAGCATGTAGATATTAAATAAGAGGGGCCCCAGGATGGAGCCCTGGGGCACCCCACATGTGATTTCTGTTCGTTCTGATGAAAAGTTTCCAATAGAAACATAGAAGTCCCTGTTCTTTAGGTAAGATTCGAACCAGCCAAGTAGTGTACCAGAGAGTCCGACACAGCTCTCCAGTCTTTCCAATAAAATAACATGATCAACAGTGTCAAATGCTGCACTGAGGTCCAACAGAACCAGCACTGTGGTTCTTCCACAGTCTGTATTTATGCGGATGTCATTGAATACTTTGACGAGGGCAGTCTCGGTGCTGTGGTGAGCACGGAAACCAGACTGAAAAACATCAAAACGGTTTGTCATTGTTATGAAGCTATTCAACTGCTGAAACACGGCTTTTTCAATAATCTTACTGATGAATGGAAGATTAGAGATCTTTGGTGGTTTATTTAAACTTAGAAATAAAGCTTTGTTAGGCTCATTTATCTGGGTGGCTAGGTATTCAAAAGAATCAAACGTTACCAGAGTTACGAGCACGATTGCAGTAATTGTCATGTAAATGGGGTCTTTAGACGTTGCGGCAGAGTGGCACATTATCGACATGGCTGGTGTGACCTCAGGCCGTCTTTTTGAACCTGGTTGTGCTTAACCATTTCACCCAGGTGTGACCACAGCCTTAATTTTTCTGTATTTCTTTTGGTTGCATTTTTCTTCTTTTTTGTATGTGTACAGTAGCTACATATGTTACTATAATTGAATTCCTTTCTCTTCTCATGTATAATTGTATTATTACAAAGTTTCAATAAAATGTAAAAAAAAAACACAGCAAAATCACATAGATAGATAGATAGATAGATAGATAGATAGATAGATAGATAGATAGATAGATAGATAGATAGATAGATAGATAGATAGATAGATAGATAGATAGATAGATAGATAGATAGATAGATAGATAGATAGATAGATAGATAGATAAAGTTTTTTTGCCTGGTTGACCAAGAGATGGCTCACAGCCCCACCCCTTTTCCATTTTTGTTGCCCAAATCCATGTGGGGAGTTTTAGTCCATGTAACGCTTATCAGTTTAATTTTCTAAACAAAAACGGACATTTGGAAAAACAGAAAAATTGATTCAAATATCCAATTTTTCATTTTTTTTCACCTTGACAAATAAAAAAAGTACATTTTTAAACTGTTTTTCCAATTTTCTGTTTTCATTTAGAGGATCAGAAATTTTGAAAATTGCGTATGAGCATATGAGCTCCAATTACTCAATTATTATTATTTTTCTGTAGAAGATACAGCCTGGTTCTATCTACAGACTGAATGCCATATAAAGAATAGATACATAAAGCTGTATCGCGTTTTCATATTCAGTCTAAAGCTTAGGTTGCAGCTTGTTAGCCTGCTGGTTAGTATGAATATATGTTTATATATGTCTATGTCCATTCTCACAACCGGCACAACGTCGTAGAACTACGTGGAACGAGGGAGAGAATATCATTGCAGTATTGAATAATTGGAGCCCAGACGCAATTTTTACACAATTTTCTAAATTTCTGATCCTCTGAATGAAAACAGAAAATTGGAAAAACAGTTTAAAAGTCCAAATTTTTAATTTGTCAAGGTGGAAAACATTTTTGGATATTTGAATAAATTTTTCTGTTTTTCCAAATGTCCGTTTGTGTTTAGATAATTGAACTGATAAGCGTTAGACAGACTCCTTTAGCATATCTTCTATGTGCAAAAGACAGAGTAGCCTACAGTAGCTAACTTAAACGTACCAAATAACTCCTACAAGTGCATACAATTCGACACAACTACACAAGCCTTATTGTGCAAATTACCGAGCTAACATAGATACGTAAACAGAGCGAAGATGTGAGCACCTGATAGAATAACCTCCTGATCAAACTCAGCTTCCTGAAAGTTATAAACTGCCTCCAGAACCCAGTTAACATACACAAATCTATTCAACAAAAATAGGGATAGCCTAAAGTTAAATCTTTTTTTCGCTCAGCCGACCCTTCTCTGTTTAAGACGTCAGGACTAATAAAAATAAAATTTCCGGCACCATTTAAAAAATGAAATTGTAAAAAAAATATTTTTGATTATCAATTTAATTAAATATATTACACAGACTCGGTTTACACATAAACAGATATTTTTAAGGAAGATAGTAGGCTAGATTTAAAAATTGATTAATTAAAAAAAAACTTAGTTTAGGCTAATTATTTCGTTTAACTGGAGAAGATTAGTTAAGGAATATCTGCGGTTACTAAGCAATATGGAAGTGGAATATTTTGGATGGAGTATTATGGGATTATTATGGGAAATTATTAAACACCGTTAAACACTTTGGCCACTCCGTGCGCACTTCATTGTTTATTCTTGTTTTTGTCTGTCTAATTCCCTACACTCTTCTTTTGTCATTTATGTGAATAAGTGTACCATACCATATCGGTGGTAGTCTTTTACCTGCCAAAAAACAGACTAATTAATAAACATGAACCTTATAGAGGTTCAAGGCAAGGCAAGGCAAGGCAATTTTATTTGTATAGCACACTTTCAACAGCAGGGTAATTCAAGGTGCTTTACATGATTTGGTTCAGGTGTTTATTCACAGAAAACATGCATAAAGAACATGTGAAAATGTGTGTTTCTTCTCATGGCAAAAGTCACACAATGGTTATGCACGTATTTTTGAGGGCGCAGCATATGGTGACAAGCAGTTCGCTGGTGCTTTGTTATCTGTGGGCCATCGTTTGGTCTCTACTTTGGAAAAAGCCGAGTGTCTCAGGCAGGTGGGGCTCTTGTGGCGACATCCTTTGGTGACATCCTGCAATTACACACTTTGAAAAAATTAAGCCCGCCCCTTGGGAAAGTGGGTGTGTTACCCTGTGATACAATCGGCTGATAGTCAGCTGGCAACTGGATTATCTTTGGCTTAAAGCTGACTGCGAGTTGGCAAAAAGCGGAAATTTTTCATACCCAGGTCTGTATGCCCCGGTGCTGGTGACATTGTGGCCCCTGGGAATGAGCATGAGGAAGATGTAGCAGAGGATGAGGCTGGTTTGGAGAAATCAGCAGTGTTCTCTGGTGGGACAAGCTGTCTTCTGAACACGTCTTAGTGATGTGGCTGTTGATTGAGCCTGGACGATGCAGTGGACAGTACGAAGAAGCTACCCTAACCCCTCTCTGCAGACCAACTTGCCTGATGTTCCCCTCATCAACCAGAAAAGACCAGCCAGAGGTCTCAGCTGGAACACTCCATCTGATCTTTATTCAGCCGATCCAGGATAACTGCCGGTTTATTTTAATAAAGTTTAAAGAACGGTCCAGGGAGAGGTCATTCAGGTTAATCCTGCATGAATAACTTCTATTTCTTTTTCAATAGTAATTTAAAAATTTTAAAGTAAGCTTTATGGTCATATCTTTACAAAACTATAATAATAATGTAACTGTTAATAAAATGACGTGATATTTACTATTTGTTTTAATCAATTTATTTATAACAACCATAGAACAACTAAATAACCAATGTGACAGAAACATAAATTGACAAGTCTATCAATCCGGTCCCTTGTCTCCTCTCCTCAGCCTTCCTTTGCTGCTTCATGTTCTAAACAAGAAATCAAAAAACAGTTTATAAGAGCAACACAAAAACTTTAGGAAAATCTATATTTATTAACTATATATATATATATATATATATATATATATATATATATATATATATATATATATATATATATATATATATATATATATATATATATATATATATATCACTAATAAATTATGTATTGATGCACTGTTGCACATGCACATACAGTACTTTTTCATAAAAAAATAAAACATCTCATTTGTTTTTGGCCAACAAAGGGTGACATTCCCCTCCAGATCAACCATAATTGTCCTCATAAAATAAATGGAAAATAAGTGAAGATGAGGAACATGGCAACTGCGTTAATTAACACAAAATATCACGTACTGAGATAACAGGTTTTGTAGTTTTTGAGGTTTAATAAGACTCCTCTAAGCATAAGGTGTGTAACTGGATTTATTCTTTTACCTTCCATGCCAGCGTGGGCCACTTTTGCAACGGTAAAGAGGTACTAATTTCTCCCAAAAAGAGTCCTCTTTTATTTACGCTAGGGTCAACACCCTTTATGGACATTCAAAGAAGGATATCTTTAAAGAACACAGCACACACAGATAAACCTCTTTAAACCCAGTCTAAACCAGTTATTCCAAACTAAGCATGCATTGTGTTGTTTTACCCTTTGATCTGAAGTTGAGGTCACACCTCTTGCCTTATTTTTAACATTCTTGTGATGACAGAAGAAACAACCTTATGCTTGTAATTAAAATATTCTCAACATTAGTCAGTCATATTTATTTTTATTAGATTTTCATGATTTGCTCTTGTTAGGTTTACTGTTAATCCATTTGATTTTGGCCATGGGCAAGACACTGTCTCTGTGGGGTAATGGGTGGGTAACAGTACAGAAGCTGCAGAGTGGTGGGTTAAACTATGACTCTGGTTCCTGGTCTGGACCCTTGATTGTCAGTATTTTGGAGGACTAATAAATCCGTACAGATTTCTAGAAATAAGAGCTGCTCCATCCAAAGTGGGATGGATGCCGTCTCTCTGGATCAGACCAGGTTTTCACCAAAATGTTCGCCAGTTATCAATGTATCCCACATTGTTTTCAGGACACCACACAGACAGTCATTGGTGGAATGACAGCATGGGGCTAAACATGACACAACATGAAGTTCCGGAATTGCGCCGCTCAAGGTGGCACCATGTTGGAGTAGCTCTGTTACTCTGGTTCATATTTTTTTCTTTTTTAAAACTTTAATTCTTCCATTTTTGGTAGAAACATTGTTTTTTTGGAAAACTGTTCTCTCTGGCTTTGAAGGCTGTGCAGCTGGAAGGATTTTTGCTGATACTTTTTATTTTTGGACATTTGTTATGATGCATAATCATGGCAACAAGGTGGTTTACAACTGGCAGCAGCTGATTAACATCACAAAAGCTCATATAATACCTCAACTACAGCCACAAAACCCTGATGAGTTGAAAAGAAGACGCCATAGATCCAGAGTATCCTCGACATCATACAAATACAGAGCATCTTCAGTCAGAGGCTTCTTCAGATCTGCAGAGCACTACAAGTGATCATCCCTACCCACAGCCATCAGCATCTACAACAAATCTTTGAAGGAACTTGCATAATGAGTTACAACAACATTTAATTTCCCTTTGGGATTAATAAAGTAATTTTGAATTTGAATTGAATTGAATGACGTCACTGGTCTGATCGGGCAGAGGACTAGAAAAGATGACCAAGTTCGACATTGTTTTGGCAAACTTACACACCGAAAGAAGACTCATTTTAGTGACCTCCGATTGGCGTAACCGGGTGTCATTACAGCCAGCATGAATAACAGTCTTACTGTATTTACGCTTATGCTTAGCCATCGGTTTCAGGTAGGATTTAATGTCACCCGTTCTAGGCCCTGACAATCATTTGACTACGTTCAATGGTTTCTCTAATGTCATGTTTCTGACTATGGAGCTGCTCATTACAAGGGTCAGCTTCTGAGCGGGTGTGTCGCTGAGCAGGGACAATCTGTTAGAAGCGCGGACGGGTTGGTGTTGACCCGTGGGCTGGGTTCTGGAACTATGCTTCCTACATACAGTCACCCAGTTCTGTCCTTGTTAGCTCCGCAATGGGATTACATGCAGTTACATGTAATAAAGTGCATGGGGCAGGTCAGTTTGAGACATTATTGTTCTGTGTTCACTGAACCTCCCTTGTTAACAAACTGCCATAAATTTCAACCGACTGATCTCATCCTTTATTTAATTAAATTTCACAACATTTTGGCGTCACAAACTTTTTCTTTTGTGCTTCTATGAAGTCACACCGAGCAGTCTAAGTTGACTCAACTTTCATCATGTCGAACCTGACTTAAAATATTAGGATGCTATGCAACCCCTTGTGTTGGCTATTTACTTAGCTAGATAGGTAAAACAGAAAGACAATAAGACTTTCCCATGCAGAGTTGGGAAGAAGTCTGGAAAAACTTTTACATCTCTTACAGTTCAATTCAGTTGATTAAATGATATGTAGCTGAAGGTAAATCTATTATGCAAGCCATATTGCTCTTACTTTGATCAGTAAAAGTAGATCATGTGTTTTTCTTGTTTGTCTTGATTTGATTTGTTTAGGCTGCACAGTAGTACTGTTGCCTCTCAGCAAGAAGGTCCCGGGTTTGAATCCGGCCTGGGGTCTTTCTGTGCATGCATGGGTTCCCTCAGGGTACTCCGGCTTCCTCCCCAGTTTAAAAACATGACTGTTGGGTTAATTGGTCTTTCTAAAATGGCCCTTAGGTTTAAGTGTGTACATGCATGGTTGTTTGTCCTTTGTGTCTCTGTGTTGCCCTGCAATGGACTGGCGACCTGTCCAGGGTGTACCCTGCCTCTCGCCCGATTAATGCTGGGGATAGGCTCTAGACCATCGGCGGAGCGGGGGGGTGGCTTATTGGGCTGTTTTTTCAGAAGCCCCGGGTCTTCTGGAGTGTGTTTTTAATTTTTTTTTCATAGTAAGATGTCTGACTGACAACTATATAAAACAAAAAGTACACACAATATTAGAAGCACAAAGCACACAGTCGTAAATTCCCCCTAATATTGGTATGATCCAATTCAGGCACTAGCGCCACTGTACTGTACGTTTTTGTGTGCAGCACTTGCGCAGGTGAGGGAGAGGGGAGACCGGGGGAGAAACGCTGCGAAAATTTGCTGTAGGAGAAGAGAAGACAGGCAGGCAGAGGAGAGCTCAAGTTTGACCAGGTACCAAAGCAAATCACTCATACTGTACAAATAATGTAAATATGATGATGTATCACAAAGACAGACGTAGCACTGCTCACCTGGCGCATATTATGTTACTTGCTCTTCCTATTTTTGCTAGCTCTGTCAGGGCTAATCAACCAATTGAGAAAGAGGAGATGTCGTCACGGCCCAGTGCCCCTCCCCTGTCTGCCATGTTGTCAGGATACCCGCCAGAAGCAGAAGGCGTTTATTTGTTGGTGTTGGTAAGAGCAGCTTAACAAATATGTGCCAGTGTTTTCTGATTGCCTCTTTGCTGTTGCGTATCGAAACAACTTTATGTGGCTTACCAGTATTTATTGAGAACTATAATATATAAGCAAACAGAAATTACGAAATAAAATTACAAAAAGTTGAAACAGTAAACAGTGCAAAAGACAGATGTGCAGTACAAAAAAATGTTTTCACCATGTGCTCTAAAGACAGCAACATGAGCAAAATAGGCGTCATTTTAGCCGGGGACAGTCTCCACCACTTTTCTAAACCTGATGCGAAATATATTACTAGCGCAGATTTAACATCCACTTGTGCTCCCAGCACAATTTCCACATCATCAGTGTCTGAATGGACTATTATTTCAATTAATCCATTGCACTTTTTTATACAGTCATGGTTTCTTTCTGCGCAGATGCTGCAACATTCTTTGCAGTGGATAGTCAAGGTTTTAGTCCATATGTAAACACGTTCAGGGCAGAGTCCTGCAGTAACGCTGGTAGCCTACCCGTTTCAAGATGGAAAAATACATCAATTAAATTTCATGGGTCTGGCAGAATTTTTTTTTACTGCAGGTTAAAAAAATATTAATTTAATACTTTCGTTTGTTTACGACTCCCGAAGAGAACGGTGTTGATATATTGTATTTATGGATCACATTTCTCCTGTTTTACCTTCCCTTCATTGGCTCCCTGTTAAATCCAGAATAGAATTTAAGATCCTTCTTCTTACATACAAAGCCCTTAATAATCAAGCTCCATCATACATCAGAGATCTAATTGTTCCTTATGTTCCTAACAGAGCCCTTCGCTCTCAGACTGCAGGTTTACTTGTAATTCCTAGGATTTCTAAAAGTAGAATGGGAGGCAGATCTTTTAGTTATCAGGCTCCTCTCCTGTGGAACCAGCTCCCAGCTTTAGTCCGTGAGGCAGACACTCTGTTTACTTTTAAGGCCAGGCTTAAAACTTTCCTTTTTGATAAAGCTTATAGTTAGAGTGGCTTAGGTCATCCTGAGCTAGCTCTGTAGTTATGCTGCTATAGGCTTAGACTGCTGGAGGACAGGCTTACCAATTTTCTTCACTCTGCTACTTCCTTTTCTCCTACGACTCTCCAGTTGTATTAGAGTACATTCTGTTATTTCCACTGTTAACTTTGTTTTCTCTCAGTGTTTTTCTCTCCATAAAAGATATACCTGGTCTGGTATCCTACTTGGCTGCAATGCCCTGTTGGACGGGGGGCATCGACTGGGATGATCCTCCCAGTAACTGAACATCCACTGTGTCCTGTTATTAACTTTTTACTTTCTGTAACATAGAAAGTTCTCTTATATCAGATCTTCTGTTCCTTCTGTGTCTCTGCTCTGTTTTCTAAAACCCCCAGACGGTCGGGGCAGATGGCCGCTCCTACTGAGCCTGGTTCTGTTGGAGGTTTCTTCCTGTTAAAGGGGAGTTTTTCCTCTCCACCGTCGCTACATGCTTGCTCAGTATGAGGGATTGCTGAAGGATTGCTGTGGTTGGAAAGTCTGCATCAACGGGGCCCAACCTCACGCCAATGACTGACGCAATCTGCTGGGATTCCTTAAATAGGAAACTTTTTAACTGATTGGAATGTTTGTATAAATGTATTGAAATTACTTCTTGTTAAGTGCCTTGACATGACATCTGTTGTGAATTGGCGCTATATAAATAAACTGAATTGAAATTGAATTGAAATGGAGAGAGCTTGCAAGAATATTCCCCCAACTTTGCGCTGGCAGCGGAATATTCCCGCTATCTAAGCGTCCTGTGCTGCCAGGGAGATTTTTATGTGATTGAATTTGCTATTCAGGAACAGAGAGGGGAGATAAAGCCAGGGACTGTGGACAATATTTTGTTCCTGCACAGCGATCTCTGCATCAAATAAATATCAGCTGATTTAATGTAAATTATAGTAGAATCAATTATTTGTCTTTTATTGCTTTGGAATATTCCACCCGCGGGTAGCCACCCCATTGTAGGATTCTGAACTGTTAGTTAAAGTTTCCCCGCACAGAACGGCAAGGGTTGTAAAGGGAACACGTTTTATTATTGCGCATATATGACTTATGGCTTTTGAATTCTTGCATGGTATAATAGCTGATGCCAAAAACCAAGTAATCAACGATCTCCATGTAGGTGCACGGGGGTAAAGAGTCTAGATCTCTGTCCCATTCTGCTGCAGGGAGCTCGTATGGGTCTATGTTTCTGCTTGGCGCCGGTAGTGAGTTTATCCATGTAAGGACCCTTTTCTTTGGCCTGCTTCTCCATTTCTTCTTCATGTTATCCGTAATTTCTGCGTTTAAATGCGTAATTCCAGTCGTCTTTCCTGCTCTGTCTCTGTGTCGCTCTGACAGTGTTGCCTATGGCAACCGATAGTGTAGCCTGACAACATGGCCGACAGGCTCAGACCCCGCCCAAATTGTTACGTGCCTCTCATTCTTGTCACGTGCACTCTGAATTGGTTTCAGTTATGTAGCCTATGTACAAAACAATGGACATTAGGGGCTTCTTTCAAAGAAAACTCTCAGGTGAATTTAATTATATTATGCTTTAAATGCCGTTCATTATATTTCTATGCAAAACAAGAGGAATTTCAATACAGCAGTATATTCAAATTGAAACCAGATACTTACATATAATTCAGGAAAAAACCCCAACTTTTTTTCTTTACTATTAAACCTCAAATTAGAGAAACCTTTTTTGTTTTAGCTAAATAAATATTGACATATTTTTTTATTAAGTTAATTAAATGTCAGAATAAAAACAAAGAGAATTATGTGTTTATTGTTTAGTACTTTAATCAAAGTCAGGAGTATATATATGCTAAGTTTATTGCATCTTTAATCAAAAAGAAAACTCCAGATGATTCCATTCTGAGCTCAAGAAGCTTCTGATTGGTTAATAGAGTCCCTTTTAGTTAATTGGTGGCACACCTATGAATGCATATTAAGGCACCCCCAAAACACAGAGCCTCTTTCTTGGGACATGGGAAAATTAAGAGTAATCAACCAGGAAAAGAATTGTGGACCTCAATAAGTGTGGCTCAATTTTGAATACAATGTGGGTGCAATTTGCCATTAAAAAATACATAAAATACTCTCTTTATACTTAAATTTAACAAATACAATTTTTTTATATTTATTAATCTAAAAAAATAAAAGTTTAGTCTGATATGATGTTTGACAGTAAAAAATTGTTTTTGTCTGAAGTGTATGTAACTATCTGGTTTCAACTATATATTTGATGTTTGGCTTGATTGCTGGCACAAAGAGGGAGAGAGAGGAACAGAGAGGGAGAGGAGAATGAGGACAGAACAGAGATGGAATAAGATCCAGGTGAGAAAGACATGTTAGTCACAGACAGTTGTTTGCCAAAACTCGCTAGAACATGTTCACAAGTGTATCTTGTTAGGTTTGTAATTTTTCTAATTTAATATTTAATAGGTCATGCAGGCTTTTTTTGCACAGCTAGGCTAAATAGTTATATAAATACTGTAGTTCTTTGGCAGAATTAACAAAATAATATAGTACAAACTAGTTACTCAGAGAGACAAATATAGAGGTATCATTAAATAGTAATGACTCTCTTTCTGATCATTCAGATAGGTCAGGGGAAATCAGGAAAGACAGAGAGCACCAAAACACACCTGAAAAAGAATACCTGAATAATATTGACCCTGAAAATGTCATTGATAGGTTCGCAAAACTCAAGCCTTGAAGATACAGTCTCATGCTGCCACAATAAAGAGGTTTTGATTTTCAGTGCTATTATCATTTAGTTTTGATTCTGGTTCTGTCTGGGTTCAGTCCTGATTTAGAACTGTAACAGTCCTGTTTTAATACCGGATCAGTTTTGGGTTTGGTTGAAATATGGTTTTGTCCTGGTGTCTAGATACAGCCCTGGTTCTGTCCTGCCTTGTTGCTTAATTAATAATCTAATGTTAATGTGTCACATGTATGTGATATAATTTGTTTTCTTATATAAAGTTATGCTTGTCGAACACAACTTAACCCCCCCACCCCCACATGCATAACAACCCTTTTGGTGTATAAAATGTCTGGCTCAGCCTCTGCTCTAGACCCCCACAACCCTGCAGAGGATGGACAGGTATAGATAATGGATGGATGGGTTTAATTTGTTATGTTTCTTGTTGTGTTAATTCTCTTAAGCAAATAACTGTAAATATTTATTAATAATAATAAGTTTATACTTTGATTTAGTAAGTTGCTTCAGGTGAGTTTCCTATCAGGGCCTGGATGATGCATTCTTATATCTGGTGTAAAATAAGTAATTGTCCCAAGAAACAGACGTACTCTTGGGCTTTTTCAATGTTTAATAATTGATCGCTTAATGGGAAAGGAAAATAATTAACATCAGATTATTAAAGATATTTGGTTTTTAGGTGACGTTAATGGGTATGATTTAGCTGTAAAATATATAGTGTGATTTGATAAAGTGGTAATCCATGCTACAACAAATGGGAAATTAGTCATTAAGCCAGAGGTTGAATTGGATGAGAAGACTGCCTGGCAAAATTGGCTTTTTGGCAAACAGGACATAATATAGTGGCCTCAAGTGATCTGGACATTCTCCCAAAGCCTTACTCCTTTGTCACTATTCTGGGAACAAACAGGAATGACGCAGTTGTATGGGCTATAGGGGCCTATGTGTGTATAGATGATTTTTATGTCATTTTGTGGTCTCAGTCTTTGGGGTATTTTCTTTTATCTGCAATACAAAGCTGGTTTCCAAACTATTTCTGTCACATGCATATTTTTTTTTTATCCTTAAAGGTGGTGTATAAACAGGTAAAAAAAAATTCTCTACCTCGAGATCTACTTTTTAGATTGTAAGCTTCTCCTCACTAGCGCCCTGTTATCTCCAGGGCAAAATCCAAGATTTTCTTCCTCACATACAATGATTTTATTGGCCTATTTTGTTTTTTTCATCAGACTCAGCCTTCAGACTGCACATTACGTTAGAGGTCCTAAAAAGAGAGTCAGAGGCAAAGATAAATCTGATTAATTAAGGAAACAAAAGAAAATGATTCTTCCCTCTTCTATTAAAGAGTTTAAGTTCACTATTTATCTAAAATTTACTCCTAAAAATTAGGTTTTACAAGTTTAGTTTGTTACATTTTGATGTGAACGAAGATAAGACTGAAGGTATATGTTAGTTACACAACATATTTGAAATTCCAAGTACTTCCTGAGGCTTGCAGTACCTCCAAATACACACACAAAAAATATGTCAGCCAGAGACTGGACTGTCAGTTAGATGAGAGGGGTGGTTGTGTATGTTTGTGTGTGTATTCATGGAAAACACTTAGGCTCTGCAGTAAACACTCATCTCTTATTAACTCACCACATCTCTAAAACATGAAGCTCAGGCTGCAGGGATTATGTTCTTTACACACTCTGCCTCTTTCTCTCTCTCTCTCTGTGTGTGTGTGTGTATGTGCGTGTGTGGGTGTCTGTGTGTCCGTGTTCCGATGAGGGTAATATCTACTGACTGATGGTGGTGATGACAGGAAAGGTCCTGGAGCAACTATCAATAACTCAACTGTAAACAGAGAAAGAGAAGAGGGAGGGTGAAAAAGTGCGGCCTTGGGTAAATATGTGGATTGATTAATTGAGTGATTATTATTGTGTTACCAATGTCAGGTTGTTGTGGAGACATCCCGCAGCTGGTGAGTCTATTAAAATCACTTTATGTGTGATAATTATTGCTGACCCACCATTGCTGGATGGAATTATTTATATGTTTGGGTTCACCGTCACATAATAGGCTCCCATTAAATTAGCACTTGTACTTAAATTATCACTTAAATGCATTTTAGAACAAGCAGGAATTTAACCATATATGAGTGTTGAGTCAGAAGAAAGGGACCGCAGAGACTCGGAGACATCAAATGTTAGGACGCTTAATGACAAACACCTTGAAGTGTATTTGTTGTCCAAGGAGAACCATTGGAGAACAACCATTATCAATGCTTGATTACTAATGCACCAAATATCCAGCAGCAGGCTGGTGAGCAATTAGTCCTGTTATCCTGAGGAAAGATTACAAAATATTTAAAAATCTAACTTACTGTGCAACAACTCAATTTCTCTCGTATTGGATCTTCAATGCCAATGACAAAGTATTTGCCTCTTTACAGATTTCTTTCTTGTATATTTACAAAGCTTAAAAGTTGCAGGTCATCAACAATATTGTTATGTCAGACAAAAAAACCTGAGGAAATACAAAAAACTGTTTTCAAATTAGGATTTTATTTATTAAAGGCAGAAGCTATTCAAACCCAATAAACCCAAATGACACCATAGGTGGTAGCTTCTACAATCAAGCATTTGCAATAACTGGTGTTAAAAAAACTTTGTCTAGCTCATTTAGTAGTTTGAATTCACCCACACTGGAAGGGCTTTTGAGCATGATCTGTCTGTTTAATGTCATGTCACATTATGAATTGGATTTAAGTCCGGACTTTTACTAGGCCATTTCCAAACTTTTGTTTTAGGGTTTTTGTGATATTCAGAGTTGGGCTTTCTTTGAATCTTTGTCCTGCTGCATAACACAAGTACACTTGAGCTTAAGGTCATGATTTGATGGTCAGACATTCTCTTTCAGGATTTTCTGATAGTGAGCAGAATTCATAGTTCACCTATTACGGTAAGTCGTCCAGTTCATGAAACAGAAAAGCAGCCCCAAAACTTTACACTACTACAACCATGTTTGACTGTCAGTAAGTTATCTTCCTGAAACATTTAGTTTTACGCCAGTTTTAATAGGACAGTCTTGCTCTTGCAAAAGTGAGACAGGTTTCTGACAATTGCTCTCTCTGTGGCTAACGTTGCAGAATAACGCTGATAGCGGTACTGAAGTATTTTTATTCACAGAGAAGGCAAGATAGCAATCTGTAACAACTGAGCTTTTTTATATTTGGAACCTGGAACTAAGATGCACTCGTAAAGAATATTTACTTCAAAATAGTTTAGTTAAACAGAAGCAAAATACGATGAATGTCATCCCAAGGCACTTTTCAGGATAGAAATTGCCGAATTGTATCTTAATATACACAGTCTAATTGAGTCCAAAGTTGTTCTTTAATTTTTGTATTCCTGTTTGATTTTTAAAGGGGCTGGTAATTTTCTCTAAAGGTCAATGGGCTAGAGAAGACCATGGAGAGGGCACGAGCTGTCTGTTGCAGGACCAACATCTACTTAAACACTCACACATACAAGCCCGCACCTTATTGGACATAAAACCCACCTGTTAAAGGTGAGAACATGTAAACCGTATCCAAAGATTTTGAACCCAGTGTCAACAGGACGTATCGCTGCTCCACCATGCTGTCCAAGAGTTATTTGAATGAATCCAATCAAATTACTGTCAGTTCTCCTAATAATAATAAAATACAAAATACAGTCAGAATAACCTAATCATACAGTAAAAACATGTATGTTAAAAAGCAACAGATGACAGATTGCATCAAATTTTTAACTGCACATATGCATAGAGAAACAAAACCTAGAAGGTCAAAAAACAACAGTCAACTGTGTGTGCTGAAAGGGTGGAATTACAAAACATAATGAATGATCCTCCAACTACATTGCAAGACAACACAGTCCTTTGCAGATTTTTATTTAAATGTATTTTTACTGTGCATAAAAATGAACTATACAACTAAAGCCACTTGAGATCCTTTTAATATAAAATATTAATATGTATTAATAATCACCTCATTCTAGCTATTATTATGCAAAAAAAATAAAAGCTGACTACTTTTTTGTGTTCAGTTTAAAATATAGAGAACCACAGACACACATGCAGACTCATGCTGCATTGAGCCACATCAACAGAGTGCAGTGTGCTGTGTTAATGTGTGTTAACCACATTAAAGTAGCTGTATAATGTGCTTCAGCAGCCTCTAGGAAACTCAAGCTGCTCTAAAAGACACATTATAAATGTTTGATCAAATTGAGGATATTTTCTAAACGGGGAAACCTGACGCCATATTTTCAGCCTCTGGTTATCTTTTTCTCTTCTTGAAGGAGCCCTTGCCAGTGTTAATGTTACCTCTCTCTGGTTTCTGTTTGTCGCTTCCCATTGTGCGTGTCTAAAAAGTGTTGATGAGATTTGCATCGAGCGGAGAGGCACTAAAACCATCAAACCCATCACTGTTTGGTCCAGCAGGATGAGAGGGGAATGTAACCAAAGCTTCCAGATCAGTAATCTCCTTACACAGGCGCACGCACACGCACACGCACACGCACACACACGCACACACACTTTGGATAAATATGCCACACACACTCAAGAGATGGACATAATAACTCACACCTCAGTCTCTCACATTACATCTGTCTTTTCCTTTTTATCCTTTCTCATCCTCTTCTCTTCACCTTCACAAAGTTACTTTTGGTGCCATAATTCAAGGCATCATATAGAAAACTTTTATCAGTTCTCTGCTTTGATGTGTTTTTTCCACTCAGTGACTCCTAGATAGGCAGCTGTAGAACAAGCCTTCGTTTAAACCCCTGCTGTGCAAACTTAAAGAGCATAAATTGAATGAACTGTTGTTTAAATTAAGATGTGAAAATTAGAAAAAAATATTTTGTTTTAGTTTGTTTTAAATATGCCCAGTATTTCGTCAAATGGAACAATTAGGAATCATTGGTTAGTAATAATTATAATAATTGGTTCTGCGATGGACTGGCGACCTGTCTAGGATGTACGCCGCCTCTGCTGGAGATAGGCATCAACACCCCCCGCAACCCTGCATAGGATGGACGGGTACAGATGGATGGATGGATGGATGGATGGACGGATGGACGGACGGACGGACGGACGGATGGTTTCGGATAGATTGGAAGTTTGTCAATACAAGTTCTTCCCCTATAGAGTCCACATTAATAATTACCTCCACAAAAACAGCTTTGATTAAAACCACACTGAGGATTTTCAAAAATAAACATCCTTTTTGAGATGTACAGCATATCAATTGGATTTAAAAAGCATATTGCAGGTTAAACCCCACCTCAAACCACTGTTTAGAGAAATATATTAGGAACTTGTTCTAAATAAAAAATACTACTAAATAAATTATTTAGACTTCTGGAGTTATTTTTGTGAGAAAATTTAACCTCCGCCAGAATGGAAGTGACGTAGGCGAAGGGAGACCCGCCAGCTCCATCTAAAGAAAACAATGGATTTTAATGCTGGATCCGACACTGAACAATTAGGGGAGAGTGGGGTAAGATGAGCCTCTTTTTAAATTTGTCATTATAGCAATGTCTAAAGTAAGTATTTTTTTGCAATCTTCACTTAATTCAAAAATTCCAAGTGTCCTACTATTGGAGATAAAAAGTAATTGATAACTTTGTATGTTTAAGTGATATAATCTTTTCTAAAAAACTGGTCAAGTGGCACAACTTACCCCATTCTCGGGGTACGATGAGCCTATGTGTGGGGTAAATTGAGCCGAAACCAAAATCTCATTTAAATGATTGTTTTATTCACACAAACTTGTAAACTAAAACCTGATAGAACAATGTGGAACAACTTGTGGTGATTTAAAGTTGGCCAGTGTTATTAACTCACAAAGGATACAAAACATGCCTGTAAAAATAAGACAAGGCGTCTCCTGGTTATGATCCATAGTTGTAGCTGGCTCTGGATTTGGGTGTACAGATGTGGCTAGATCTGGATTGGGAAGTGCAGGAGTTGCTACATCTGGGGTTGGGTGCACAAGTGTGGCTACATCTGGGTTGGTTAACGCTGGTGTGACTAGCTTGTCTGGAGTTGGGGCGGTTTGTGACCTCAGCTGGCTCAAAATCAGCATCGGTAAATATCTCCCTGTTGAAAGGAAATATTCAATTTACCTTGAAACCTGACAAGATATTACTCTGCGACATTGCGGACACAAAGGGCGTATTGACCATCTCTGGAACGTCATAAATAGTGCTGAACTTTCCAGGGTTTGATCTCATCCATCCATCGACTGCCGCATTGTAGTACCTCTTCAGTGGCCCAAAGACTGATTTGTCGAGTGGCTGGAGTTCATGTGAGGTGTGGGGAGGTAGGGTCAACATCACCACTCCATTTGCCTTTGCCACATTGACAGCCTCCAGCGTCACATGAGATTCATGGTTGTCCATGATCAGCAACAGAGGGTTAGTTGGGGAAAAGTTGGTGTGACTAACAATGTGCTTCAGTAATTGGACAAAAATCTCCTGATTTGTCCAACCCGACTTTGTGGAACAGCCTATTGAGCCAATTGGAGAACCTCTGAGAAAGTGGTCATGGTAGCGCACACAAGGGAAGATGAATAATGGTGGAACGACATTCCCGACAGCATTGACTCCACATATTAGGGTGATGAGCTCTCAAATACAAGCGGGGATGTGTGGCCCTGTCTGTCTTTCTTTTGTAAGTGCGTGGCATCATGAAAACCTGTCTGTAATAAGAGGAGGCCATCATTTAACTTGTGAAAAATATTTACGTTATTATTTCATGAAAGAATTCTCAAAATAAGGGAACACTGAAAGTGTCTTATTGCTCATCTTACCCCATAGCCAGCATTTTGAAAAAAGTTCTTATTACAGCAAGATAAGCTAGGATGACAGATTTTGATTAACCCTCATATAATAGCTTACATAGGCACCAACTCAGATGTAATGTGTCAGAACATTATGCTATCTTAGTTTTCTCTAAATTACCTTAACTCTGGATACATATGGAATTTACTTTGTGAGTCAAAAAACACATTTTTACAAATATCTCTCTTACCAAATTTCCCATGTGCTTCTCGTCTCCACTGAAGTTAGGAAATGGTTCCCTCCTCCTTAGAGTACTGTCACATGACTACATTTGTTTACCGTTTCCTAGCAACAGGGTCTGGAACATCTTACCCCTAGGCTCATCTTACCCCGTTCTCCCCTACACATATGAGGGAGCACAACCATACAGCTATGAGCCTGCTGCGCGCCGCAGAGAGAGACCAGGGGAAGGATTAATGTCCAAAGGAGAGAGACAGAGCTGTGGTGTCAATCGGTGACAGAGAGAGACCGACGTTAGCGTAAACCTGTGTGCTAACGTCACAATTTTGTACAGATTACTATCATGTACCAGAAAATAAAAAAACACTAGTATTTGTCAGCTAATATAGTATTTATCCTATCAAATAACAATAACGAGTTTTTCTAAGTTGTCTCAAACTCGTTAATATCTGTTCACTTAACGTGGTATAGCACTTTAGAGAGAGAGAGAGGTGACGCTTTCCTGATACCCCTTTTGTACTGCTTATTTGACAACCCACATATGTCGCATCAAATTTTTGATATTTGCCTTTTAACAATGTTGGTAATTAGCAGCGTAGACAACAAGACTTCCAATGCCAAGATCCTGTCTGTGTGGGCTGAGCCTCTGATGGATCTGTGAGCGCGTCTCCCGCTTGCTACAGCCCCAGAAACAGCCGCTGACAGCGGTGCCAATAACGTTGTGTGTATTGAAGGAACTGGGCCTTGTGTCAGTCGCACCTGATCTTTGCTTCTGCATCCCATGTTGAACTCCATCACATCGATGGGATGGTAATCTTCCCGGTCTGAAGTGACCGTGTTTTTCGTAGCCGATGCAGAAGTGAAATCTCGTCTTTTCAGCTGCACAAAACGCACTCAGGAACAGAAGATGGCTCTGTTTTTGTTTTATTTGGAAATTTGTGAACTCGGATGTCCTGCCAGCCTGCTGCTTGTACAGCCTCCACTAACACAATAATTTAAAATTTTTAAGTTTAATGCACCCAATACAAAACTAGTGAACACACTGACTCTTGATAACACCACCGCTCTACCCTACTGGCTACACTAAGCTGAGGCAGTGCATAGCATATGACTCCCTTCGCGTAAGACACATGTCCAGATTATGAAACTATTTTATTATAATTTGTGCCGTTATGTACTGTAAAAACAAAAACTATCCTCAATAAACGTTTCAAATACTAATTTTGGAAAACATTTTATATGCATTTTAGAAAATATTTAACCTGCAATATGCTTTTTTTTGTTTTTGTTTTCTTCGGACATTCCGAGATTGGCTTGCTGGTGTGCATTAGATAATTGTCCTGCTGGAAAAACTAAGTATAGTACACATAAACTAAAAGCCACGAACTAATGGCTGGACATTTTCCTTCTGGTTTTTTTCTGGTTGAAAACAGAATCATGGTTTGATAAATTATGGCGAAACATCTCAAAACTGACGCGGTCCCAAATCATAACACTACCACCACCATGTTTGACTGCAGGTATGATTTTCCTTTTTAAATATTGTTAGATTTTATTAAAATACTGCCTTGTAGCTTTGTTACTCTGTGCCACATCTAAACAGTATTTACAAAGCTTGTACAGGCAGCCCAAGTAACCCCCAGTTATACTTGTTTGAGAACCAGGATATTTTCTCTTTATTATAAGAAAGCTCCTTGGGCAAGACACTTCACCCTTCTGCCTACTGGTGGTGGTCAGAGGGGCCCGGTGGTGTCAGTGTTTGGCAGCCTCGCTTCTGTCAGTGTGCCCCAGGGCAGCTGTGGCTACAATGTAGCTTGCTATCACCAGTGTGTGAATGTCTGCGTGAATGGGTGAATGACTGAATGTAGTGTGAAGCCCTTTGGGGTCCTCAAGGACCAAATAAAGCACTATACAAGTACAGGCCATTTATAACACTAATTTAAGTTTCAGAATTCTATCAACATCATAGAATATTAGAGCATCCCATTCATATACAGTATTTAGGCTAAATATTTGGATTGTAATAAATTTTCTACAGCACAGTTCAAAACAAACTGCAATAGTAACAATTTTCTTTACCAATTCTACTTAGAAGAGTAGAATGTACCATATTTTTGTATGCTGGTTTGAACTTACTACAAACGCAAATAACACAAGAAATTGAGTTTGCAGAATCACTCTTACATTTTTTGAGATAAGTCATAAGGATTTTCTCAGTACAGTTTCGCATTAAAATTGGGGAACTACATAAATCACCGTTTTACCCATCCATGGGACCCCTCTGTAATTAATCTCTTCCAAGAAACTGTGGTTCTTAATGAAAACAAACTTATTTAGGATAAATGGTTGAACTTAGCTATTTTCAGACATGAAACTGGTAATACTAATGATCCCATCTATCAGAGAAAGCAAACACATTCATTTGTATTTAATACTCTTTAGCAATTCTCCTTTGGCTTTATGAATATACATGATCTAAAGTATTAAATACATGCTTAAAAGAACCAGATGTTTCAGATCCAGGTATAATGTGCCAAAGGCAGTTTGCCTATAGAGAACACAGTAGTTGTAATGAAAGAAGCTGTAAACAGTTTTGTATAAAATCACTCATTGTCTGTAGCCACTAAGTCCTGTTTAGGGCCGATGAATTAAATGACATAGCATTGTGGAGAATTCTAAACAGGTACTTCATCATCCAAATTATCACATCATGATTGTATGAATGTGTTCTTGACTCTGACTTCACTTTAGACTCTGATACTAATAATAATAACATTAAAAATATTCTATGGGAAAGAATTGAAACATGACACCAACTCAAAATATAATTGTAGCAATGCAACTCAAGAGATTTGTATAAGGATGTTTTAAAGCTCAAGTTATAATTGAGTTAAGTAAGGGATTGTACAGGAATCTTAGACCATGACAATACTCTGAAATCAGACTTTATACTCTGTTATTTACTTACATAATAAGGTGGAAACATCCAGGGAAATAATTCTGTTAGAAACATATATAAATTTGTTGTGAAATGTCATTTTAATTTTTTTAAATTCAATGTTTTATTCATCCCACGAAAAATAAGTCTGATTTTCTTGATAGAAATTGTGAAATAATATATCTTAACATGTCTATTATCATGTTCACCTGTGATCCTTTCCAATCCATTAGGATGCAGCTGAGCTCTAAAGGCATTGTATAAAAGATGAGTATGGTGGACTAAATATACATATTAGTAAGTTAACCACTAGAATCAGTGTTAGAAAATGTAATAATGCTAATTTTCATATCAGCCTAAAGTGGAAAATAGTGGAAAGTTTTAAACCTAGATGTTGTAGTTTGAAACATTGAAACATGGTATTGTTAGTGAATTGATTAAGATTGTTTTGAGTAATATAAGTTACCATAACTATGCAGATGATACTCAGCTCTACATTACAATGTCTCCAGGTGACTTTGAACCCTTCCAAACACTAAGTGAATGCATTAAGCAAATCAATTAATAGATGTGCCATAATTTTCTCCAGCTGAATAGAAATAAAACTGAATTTATTATCTTTGGACCTAAAGAGGAAAAAAAGAGTCAGCACACAGTTAATACAGCTTGAAACTATTGATCAGGTCCGAATTCTAGGTGTAGTAATGGACTCAGACCTGAACCTCCAGGGTCACATTAAGGCAATAACAAGGTCAGCCTTCTATCACCTGAAGAACATTTCTAGGATAAAGAACTGGCAGATCCTGGAAAAACTCATCCATGCGTTTATCTTTAGGATTGATTATTGTAATAGTGTCTTCACAGGTCCGCCTAAAAAGTAAATCAGACAGCTGCAGCTGATCCAGAACGCTGAGCACATGACCCCAGTTCTAAAGTCTCTACACTGGCTCCCGTAGCTCAGAGAATAAATTTCAAAACACTTTTAGTAGTCTATAAATCACTGAATGGCTTAGCACCAAAGTATGTTGAAGATCTGTTGTCACTACACCAACCTCCCTGACCACTCAGGTCTGCCAACTCTAGTCTACTAATCATCCTTACAATTAAACCAAACATGGAGAAGTAGCTTTCAGTTTCTATGCTCCCCTTTTCTGGAACAAACTTCCAGACCACTATAAAGCTGCTGAAACAATGAGTTCCTATAAATCAAGGCTAAAAATTGTATCACAGCAAACAAAACTAATTGAGCTGGTACTTACAGTTTAACCAAGTTAAAGGTTTTAAAACTCTGCTTTAACTGATTTGTGATGTACACATGCGTATTATGCATCAGTGTCATAATTTTTAAAAAAATTATTTTATTGGTATTAAGTCTGTAGGTCTTCTAATATTGTTTATTACTATTCCAAAATTTTTACATTTATTCTGAAACATATCATGTCTGCCTAATTCAATTCAATTCAATTCAAATTCAAAAATACTTTATTGATCCCAAAGGTAAAATAAGTGTTGGTATAGCTCATATAATTAATTCTTTAAGGAGTTGTTGTAGATGATGATGGCTGTGTGCAGGAAGGATTTCCTGTAGCGGTCTTTATTGCAGCGAAACTGAAGAAGCCTCCGACTGAAGACGCTCTGTTGTTGTATGACAGTCTCATGAAGAGGATGCTCAGGGTTGTCCATAATGTTTTTGATTTTATGAAGAATCCTTCTTTGCATTATCATCTCCAGATTTTTCACAGTTGTCCCAAGAACAGAACCAGCCTTCTTTATCAGGTTGTTTAGCCTTTTTAAACCCCTGACTCTGATGCTGCTACAGATGACGGCTGAAGAGATTACACTCTCCACAACAGACTTGTTGAAGATCTCCAGCATCTTGCTGCAAACCTTGAAGGACCTAAGCTTCCTCAAGAAGTACAGTCTGCTCTGTCCCTTCTTGTAGACGGTTTCACTGTTGCGCCTCCAGTCCAGTCTGTTGTCAAGGTGAACTCCGAGGTATTAATACTCCTCAACCACCTCCACTTCTTCTCCCATGATGGAAACAATTTTTGACTTATCCCTGTTTCTTCTGAAATCTACAATCATCTCCTTTGTTTTGTTCACATTCAAGGTGAGACGATTGTTTCCACACCATGTCACAAAGCGGTCCACCAGCTCTCTGTTTTCAGCTTCTTGTCCATCTCTGATACACCCGACAATTGCAGCGTCATCTGAGTATTTCTGCAGATGACAGGTCTCCGATTTTTACTGGAAGTCTGAGGTGTACAGAGTGAAAAGGAATGGTGAGAGTACGGGATTTTTGTAATGCTGTTAAAGGTAGTACGTTTTTCTAGTTTTGGTAAGTGTTTCAGTTTTGATTATTTTTATTTCTACCTTCCTAACTTTATCCTATGCCTAATTACTGCCCTGTTTAAATTGATATTCAGATAAATGAACACATATTTTTACACTATCTTCATCCATCCGTTGTTTCCCTTTCATCCCCCCATTTTCCTTTTTCTTCCTTTTATCCCTCCCACATGTCTGTGTTTATGTTTCACTTCATATTGAGTTGTTCCTCAGCTGGTATCAGTATTGTTTGCTGCCTGCCAATCAATAAGCAGGAATAAAAACTTTACCAACCCAATCAATTACACCCACTTCATTTTCATAACTCAACTCCATCGTACTCATCGCTGCGATAACAACTTGATAATCTAGCCTCTCCCTTGAGATATATGTACCCCCACATCCTCCATTCTCACCCCATGCACCATCTGAGTGCATTAAGACCAGAATTGTTTAAGAGGTATCAGATTCTGCAATGATGGCCGTTACATCGAGACACTTTAAGA
Organism: Valencia hispanica; assembly: GCA_963556495.2. Lineage (NCBI taxonomy): Eukaryota > Metazoa > Chordata > Actinopteri > Cyprinodontiformes > Valenciidae > Valencia > Valencia hispanica. Next base: position 42,004,844 of record OY747720.1, on the reverse strand, counting down.
AGAGTCTGAGGCTGGATCAGTTTACATCTAAAACGACAAGTTTGGATCAATAACAATATTTTCCTTGGAAAACAGCAGATTCTTCCCCTGCCTTCCCTCCAACACAGTCCCCCCTGACCCTAAGCCATCTATTTTCAAAGCCAAAGCACATTCATTTTTAATGGGGGTGGTATGGGAGGGGATGGACAGACTGCAGCAGCAGTGGTTGGGTAATAGGTTGACAGCTGTGCTCTGTGCAGCGAGAAAATGCTGTTCGGGTCTTGGGGGGGAGGAGGAATAAGTGGGTTCAATATCAGTGGCTAATTGGTTCCGGGTCTGCGACACTTGATCTGGCTGATCCAATCAGAGAAGTCTGAGACAGTGTGGAGACATGAGATTGTACAGCTTTACTTTCTTAGACAAAGTGACGGAAACAAATTGTAATATGATGAAATCCCAGAAATTACCAAAGACAAGTCTGTGGTTCAAAAAGTCATCACATTAGTGTTTCCACCAATGGCATGACATCATCTAAATCCCCCTCAAACAGTCAGATAAGTATTAAAGATCCTGTTCTATCATCAACAAAAAAGTGTAAAAACTAATTTGTCCAGTGCAACTTATTTTTTTTTTAAACTTTTTTTTCGGGGGCCTGATTGGCCTTTATTGACAGTGGACTTTGGTTGGGGAGAACTTTGAAAAAACAAATGCAAAAACATCTAGGAACTGCAGGCCCAAAACACAACTCGAGGAAAGGGTTGAAGAATTGGAGAGTCGATCCTGCATGGCTAATTTGCGGATGATCAATATCCCCGAAGGCAGCGAGACTGGTCAGGACCCGGTCAAATTCATCACCAAGCTGATCATGAGATCTATGGGCCCCAGAACGTTTGGAGAGTCCCTCTCCCTCGAAAGAGCCTACAGAGTGCCCGGCCAAAACCCACGTCCGTTTCTTGTGCGCTTTGACAAACTCAAAGACCGAGAACAAGTCCTGCGGTGGTCACGGTGAAACGAGCTCACATTTAACAACACAACAATCAGAATCTACCCGGACTTCACTCCTGCAGTGTTGCGGAAACGCGCCGCCTTTAAAGACATCAAGAAGTCTTTCTACAAAAAGGGCGTAAAATTCCGACTGCTCTATCAAGCTCGCTTAAGAATCTCGTTCGAGGAAAGGACTTTTACTTTTACAACACCAGAGGAAGCGAAGGAGTTTTTACGACCAGCGCGTCTTACCTGGAGTTGCTTGACTGTCATTTGGGACCGGGATGGACCTGATTGATCGACTGGCAAACATCCTTGCTGGACTGCTTTAGTTTAGGTTCCTTGATGTCTCTGAGACAACGGTAATGACTGACATAACACCATTGTATTATTTACAGTTTTGATGTCCACGTAAGGAGGAGTGCCGTCGACTAAGCCAGTGTGGAATAAGAAAGGTTTTGGAATATCTTCATTAGCATAACCTTGGAGCCCCCAAGCGACCAAATGTGGAATAGGTTTAGAGATTACGGGAGTGATGTTTTGAAGATCCTGCAATTTGCCCATGTTCTAGTTCTGGGGGCAAATATAGTAACAGTTTATTGTTTTGGGGGGATTTGGGGGGGATCTGCCGGTATTTTATTTTTAATTTTATTTCTTTTCAATTTTATTATTTATACAGGTGTATTTTTCCTGAAACATGTCCCATCTGTTTGCAAATATGTCCGGGTGCCGCAGGTGAACCCCAGTCACAAATTATCACAGGATGGGTGATATTTATAAGAAATTGGGAGGGTCTACAGTTAGATTTACTACCTGGAATGTAAAAAGTCTAAATGGACCAAATAAAAGAAGACGAATATTTTTCCACCTTAAAAAGATGAACACAGATATCGCCTTCTTAAAAGAGACACACCTACAACTAGCTGATCAAAAGAGACTCCAAAAACCCTGGGTAGGCCAGCTTTTTCATTTACAATTTAATGTTAAGGCAAGAGGGGCTGTGATACTGATCAATAAAAAGGTTCAGTTTGAGGCATCTAAATGCATCTCGGACCCACAAGGACGTTTTGTTATTGTAACAGGCAACTTGTACCACAACCCAGTCATCTTGGTGTGTATATATGCCCCAAATTGGGATGATGTATCCTTTATCCAGAAGATAATTTCCCTTCTGCCTGACCTAAACTTATATTGCCTAATTTTCGGAGGAGACCTGAACTGTGTAATGAACCCTGGTCTTGACTGCTCCAACCCCAAGAACCCATTCCAATCCAGAATGTCTCAAACATTAAACAATTTCCTGACACAAATAGGCTGCTTGGATCCCTGGGGATTCTCATTCCCAAACAAGAGGGAGTACTCATATTTTTCACCTGTTCATGTTTCGTTCTCAAGGACTGACTATTTCTTCATAGATAAGACCCTACTCCCGTTAATGGAAAAAACACACTATTTCCCAATTATAATTTCAGACCACACACCACTACTCCTTGACTTACAGTTTACGTTAAAAACTTCTCAGAGGCCAATGTGGAGACTCAACCCCATCCTATTAACTGATGATAATTTTAAAGAGCACATTGAAAAAGCCATTGACAACTTTGTTACTATCAACACCTCAAAAACAGTCTCCCCTTCGGTCCTATGGGAAACACTGAAAGTAGTGGTGAGAGGCGAGATCATGTCTTATTCCTCCCATAAAAAGAAACAAAAGAAAGCCGAGCTTCAAAAACTTACCAACTCCATTATTATAACTGATCAACATATCTCCTTAAACCCCACAAAGGAGTTACTTGAAAGAAGAATTGAACTTAGAACTCAATTTTATAGACTATCTATAGAAGAAATGCATAAAAACCTGCTTTGGTCCATAGCAAACTTTTATGAATATGGTGAAAAAGCAAGTCGCCTACTAGCACACCAAATAAAGTGCCGGTCTGCCTCCAGATCAATTACACAGATTCAATCTGAAACAAATGAACAGACTATAGACCCTAAAGAAATAAATAAAACTTTTAAAGAATATTATAGTAAACTGTACGCTTCAGAAATTCCAGAAGATACATCTCCCATGTAAACTTTTCTCACTAATCTCGAACTCAACAAGATCGAACCAGGCCAAAAAGAATCTCTTGAACAGGCACTAACTCTTCAAGAGATTATAAACACTATCAATGCATTGCAGAGTGGGAAAACAAGTGGACCAGACGGGTTCCCAGTGGAATTTTTAAAAGTCTTTGCCCCTAAGCTAGCCCCACTATTATTGAACATATACCTAGACTCCTTTAAAAATTCAAAATTACCAAGAACCTTTACATAAGCTTTTATTACACTCATTCTGAAACCAGGAAAAGATCCTAAGGAGTTCAGTTCATATAGACCAATATCATTACTAAACGTAGATGTGAAAATACTCGCAAAGCTATTAGCCTATAGAATTGATCCTATTATACCTGGAATCATATCCATAGACCAAACAGGCTTCATCGGGAACCGCAATTCATTTACAAATCATAGGAGACTCTTTGGCATTCTGTATGGCCCTGCGTCCGGGGACTCGCCAGAGGTGGTGGTGTCCCTGGAAGCAGAGAAAGCCTTCGATAGGGTGGAATGGAGATATTTGTTCGCTATATTAAAATCATTCGGTTTTGGCCCTCAATTTGTCGGTTGGGTTAAATTATTATACTGCAATCCAATGGTAAGTATGATAACTAACAACTTACGTTCTGACTTTTTTCCAATACTCAGAGGTACGCGGCAGGGCTGCCCGTTGAGACCCCTTCTCTTTGCGATGGCAATAGAACCCCTTTCGGTTATGCTCAAATCTCTGCAGAATATAGAAGGTATACAAAGAATGGCAATGGAACACAGAGTATCTATGTTCGTAGATGACCTACTATTATATGTCTCCAATCCAATAGAAAGTATCCCAATAATAGTAGAAAAGCTAGCCGAATTCAGCAGTTTCTCAGGATAAATTAAACTACTCTAAAAGTGTTTGTTTCCCAATAAATGATCTAGCCTTACAAATTGACACCTCATCTCTACCATTTCCTGTTTCCCAATCAGGTTTTAAGTATCTAGGAGTGAATGTCACAAAGCACTTTTCAGAACTATATGATAAAAACTTCACTCCCCTTACAAACAAAATCAAACTAGATCTTCAGAGATAGGACGCATTGTATCTGTCTTTAGCTGGGTGTGTAAACTGAATCAAGATGAATATTTTACCTAAACTTTCATACCTTTTTCAGTCTCTTCCCATATTTCTCCCCAAGTCCTTTTTTCAATCAATCAATAAAATAATTATGTCTTTTGTATGGGACTCCAAACACCCAAGAATTCGCAGAGACCTTCTGGAAAGACCGCGATCCGAAGGAGGGTTAGCACTTCCCAACTTGATGCATTACTACTGGGCAGCAAACATCCCAAAAATTGTTAATTGGTACAACTCCCCCAAAACCGATTGGTGTAAAGCAGAATCCAACACATGCATCAGTTCTTCACTATCTTTCTTAATTACCATGAAACTCAGTAGTGGCTTCTACTCTTCGTATATGGTCTCAATTTCGAGAACTGCACAAATTGAAAGACTTTTCATTATTTAGCCCTCTTTGTGACAACCCCTCATTTCCAGTAAGCAACTTGGACCACACCTTTGCCCAATGGCAGAAGACAGGACTGGCTAAATGTAAAGACTTTTACATTGACGGAACCTTTGCCAGTTTTCAAAGATTGTCAGTGAAATGTAAACTTTCTAAATCTAACCTATTCCGTTATTTCCAGGTCCGCCACTTCGTACAATCCCAAAGTATAATATATCCTGAATTACCACCAGCTTCTCTACTAGACAGAATTCTACAAACCCCAATGGTAATAGGAGGCAGATATCTGTGCTGTATGGTATCATTGGGTCCTCGAATATTGACTCACTTGAAAAAATTAGGAAAGAATGGGCTTAGACTTGACTCATGAGGTATGAGAGGAAGCTGAACGGAGGGTCAATGGCTCCACCACCTGTGCCCGTATTAGTCTAATTCAGTGCAAGATCCTTCACCGTGCCTATTACACAAAGTCTAAATTGTCTCAAATCTATTCCAATGTGGACGACTCATGTGACCGATGCAAAGGTGCTAACGCAGACTACACCCACATGTTTTGGTCCTGTCCAAAGCTAGAGCAGTACTGGACATTAATATTTCGACAGCTATCTTTGGTGTATCACCTGCATACAATAACGAACAATATTAAAGATGTGCTTGCCTTTGTAACTTTACTAATCAGTAGAAGAATACTGGTTGAGTGGAAATCGGAACGCCCTCCGAAAGTTTCTATGTGGATGAATGACTTGATGTCCTACTTGCAATTGGAAAAAAGAAAATATTTGATGAGGGGATCAGTACAGAAATTCTATAACGTTTGGGGGGATATGATTTCATATTTTGAACAGATGAAAACTCACCCAGAACTATAAAAAATTGAAATAAATCAACCCAATGTGAACACAAAGAAGTTTGCCGGTGTGCATGGGGCAGTGTAAACAGAAGTGCCACCATACAGATTATGTTAACACCGTGAAATGCAAGCTTTGTACATTTTCTTTATCATTATTATTGTTATCATCTGTTATTATTATTTTCTAAAACTATTACCACAAGGCCTGCTATCTATGCTTTACCAAGTTTATTTTTTTCATTTATTCATATTTATTTTTTTCTTTTTTTTTCTTTTACTTGACTGTAACTTTTCATATCCCACATTACATCACCAGTTTTATAATCATCAGTTTTTATAACTTTTTAGTTTTTCATTACTGTTTAGTTATTTGTAGTTATTTATTTTCCTGTATATTTTACACCAATGCCACACCATTTTGTCTTATAGGCAGATAGGGATAGTTGGGGGGGGGGTACTTTGTACAGATGGTTACTGTTGTACAATTGTACAAAGGTAAACCTTATTATGTTTAAAAAGTTGAAAAATAAAGTCTATAAAAAAAACCACACTCATGAATAAAACAATGAAGATCCAGGAGAACAACGTGGAGATGGTCCTCTGTGATGATATGTTCCATGAATGTCTCAGACAATAGACCCATTTTGAAAGAGCTGAAACAGGACCTATATGACCTTTACCAGGGCAGATTAAGGAATTGTTTAATTTTGAATAATTTTACTGTTGGGGGACACATAGCCATTGGGTGGCGCTAACCCACATTCTAGCTCCAACAGGAGAAGAAGAAGACCAGAGTTTTTATAAGGGCTCGGGTCATTGGAGAACGCTCTCTTCCGTTTGGGCTTTCAGCCAGAAAGTGCCAGGAGAGACGCCAGGAAATCCTTCCTTCGCTGGCAAGAGGAAAGGACAAAGTAAACTCACTCCAAGGAAGACCAAGACTGCTGATCGATCAGGTGAATCGCAAACCACTGATGAGATAAACCCCACTGTTCTGCCCTGAGCCCTGCAGAAGCTTTCTGAATTACGCTGCCATGAGGAAAGGACTGCTAACAAGCCGCATGCCGCAGAGCCACGTCCAGACTGAAACTATTACACCCACCGCGACAATGCACAGGGATGAATGGTTTGCTGGAAAGCTGCAGAGAAAGGTACTGTGCCAGTGAAAGAAGGTGGAGCTGATCGCTGTTTAGCCAAGCCGGAGAGGACGACACGCCGTCCCAGCTAAAGGCTGCTACCTGTGCTCCAACACCCATAAGGTCTCCCACTGCTAACCGACCGCTGCTAACTATTGTTATTGCTGCTAACTATTGTTATTGCTGCTAACTATTGTTAGCCTGCCGGCTAACGTTGTTTAGCTTCCCCCATCATCCACGGAGCAACCTGAATAACTTTAACCGTTCAATAAGGTCTGTCTGGACAGAGGCAAGATTAGTTTAGGATAACAAGATTTAAGGGTTGTTTATTTTCACTGTGATTTGTTACTTTGTGTAAGATTTAATTTATTGTTTGGGTACAAACAGGCCTGGAGGTTTAAACAGTTATTTTCTAGGTTTCCGATGGAAAGTCGTTTTATATCCTGCAACCTGAGTTACTCAATCCGACAGTTTTCCTTTGTTTGGTGTTAAGTAAATGAACCAGAGCGGCTTTAAGCAGCTCCACGTGAGTTAGCTGTAGGCTACATACTCTAGCGAACCACGTGGGCCCGCCTTTGACTGCTCTGCTTCATGAACAATAAAGAACAAAATAGAGATCGACTTTAAAACAGATAGTTTAAACATTAAAACTAATCTTTTAAGTCATTTTTAAACCCCCTTCTTGGTAAGTTGAAATACTAAATTAAATCAACATAATTGGTTCCCCCCTGTAAGGACGTTAATGTCAACATAAATTCTCAATATTAAATTAAATACATCGTGGCGGGGAACAAACCATAAAACAAAATCAATTCTCTAAAAGGTTATTGATTTCTAATTCAGCAAATGGTTTAATGAAAAATTGCTTCTTCCAAATAATGTTTTTCTTCACTTCTGCTTTGCATTGTGAATTTGTGGTTTGAAAACAAACCAGAAGGTGCTGATTAGTCTTAAACTAACCAGAATTAGTTTAAAACGAATTTAACTTCATTCCTAAAACTCTTCAATACATCATGGTGATTCATTCTGAACTATGACATCATTATCAATTTATTGGTTATTGTTTCTACTTCTTTGCATATTTATCACTTTTACTGTTTAATTATGGGTGTTAGTTTAATTATTATTATTCTTTTTTTAGTAGTTTAATTGTGTGTTACTAGCTTAGTGAGTTTGTTGAGTAAAGCATTTTAACTGAAAGTTAAATTCTTTTTCTAATAAACTCTTGTATTTTGGAAAATCTTTGTTGTTATTTCACCTACATGTGTAGTATCTTGCTGTTCAAAGAACGCCAAGAACTTATTCCTTCATCTATTGTTTAATTATCTTAGCCTTATCAGACAAGTAATCATCAGAGACTGAACAATTTGGCTATTGATATTCCAGGAATCCAGGTGGTGCCCCCAAATTTGGTAATTTTTACATAAAATTATTAATCTTATAATTTTTGCCCTAAGCAATTATTCATAATTATTCATAGCCAAAACCTACCTTTCTGTGGCACAACATTACTTTTGGCAACAGGGTTAAAGTTCTTAATGACCCCCCTTACTCTCTTTTTGTTTCCAGCTGCGGCTTATCTCTTTGCTGCCACATTGTGACAGCAAAAGAGTGTAAACTTTATTTGCGGGACCCCAATTTAAATCTCTTTAGTTGAGGTCACCTTAACTTTCTTGGATATAATGTTACGGACAATGCTTCAACAATAACAATGCTTTTGATTTATCCACTCTGGAATAATCTTTTGCCACACTTTGTTTTTCTGGGTCAGGGTGTTTAAACCTATGGAGAACAGCAGTAAGGGTACAGCATTTCTTTGGAATATCCCACACTTAATTTTAACCTGTGTAAATAACACTTAATATTAGCATCTGATGTTGTTTATTTCAGATTCCCATTGAGTTCTTAATAATGGAGTTTAGTTTCCTATTTATGTGGTTTTGTTCGAAACAATTTAGAACCCATGTGTGCCACTGAGAAATAGGCATTTTTTTACTGTATGTCTGCTCTTACAGTCTCTGATGATTATTCTGTTGACCATTAGCTGATACTTGGTTTAATAGAGGTATAACCGATTTCTTCCTGGACACCACTCATGTATTAAAAAAATTGCCTACTGATCTTAGTTGCTGTGATTCCTAAGAAAAGCTTCCATTGCATAAGGACATTATAAGGAAGTTACTGGCTGAGGCCGAGGATATACTTGCTTTTTAACCTTGAGTTAACCTCGCGTTCACGCAAGCAGCAGGCTGTGTTTTGCACTGTGTCTTGTCTTGCACTGCACGTAGTGCTGGAGAGTTCTGCTAGGGGGTAGAATACAGAACTCAAACCGAATAGAAAACCGGATTTGTTAGTTAGAAACAAAACAAACATGGCGACTGCCAAAGATAGGTAGGATTTGGCTATGAATAATTATGAATAGTTGCTCAGGGCAATTATTAATAAGATCAATCATTTTATGTCAAAATTACCAATGTGCGTATGACTGGCTGGTGACAGAGAGCATCTGTCACATGTATGATTTATATTTAAAAAATCTTTAAGTTTAGCTTTGGTAAAATGTATCCTGTGTAAGACCTTGAACTGAATTAATGTCAGACTGGCACAAGATGAAGTGGAATTAATCCTAACAATCATCTGACAATGTACTGCCAAACTCAATTCAATTCAATTCAATTCAGTTTATTTATATAGCGCCAATTCACAACAGATGTAATCTCAAGGCACTTAACAAGAAGTAATTTCAAAACATTTATACAAACATTCCAATCAGTTAAAAAGTTTCCTATTTAAGGAATCCCAGCAGATTGCGTCAGTCATTGGCGTGAGGTTGGGCCCCGTTGATGCAGACTTTCCAACCACAGCAATCCTTCAGCAATCCCTCATACTGAGCAAGCATGTAGCGACGGTGGAGAGGAAAAACTCCCCTTTAACAGGAAGAAACCTCCAACAGAACCAGGCTCAGTAGGAGCGGCCATCTGCCACGACCGTCTGGGGGTTTGAGAAGACAGAGCAGAAACACAGAAGGAACAGAAGATCTGATATAAGAGAACTTTCAATGTTACAGAAAGTAAATGGTTTTCACAGAAGGGCATTAGCAGGGACAGAGAGGTGATTTTGAAGTGCTGTTTTAACTGTTTCAGGATTTTTATAGTAGACAAGACAATTGGGTTGGAGGTGACTTTGGTAAGGTGTGCATTTAAAGGGGCACATATTAAAGCTGATAGAGACGAGGGTCTGCATCAGTAGGCTTCCATCTGACACCAGTCTGTGCTGGGGGAGTTGTACCAGGTATAGAGTTTTTGAATATTGGCTGGCTAATATTCAATTTCGCCAGCTGCTGCAGTCTTCAAGGTCTTTATTTTTCTTTGGGATGAGCGATATCGATGCTTGGGTTAAGGAGAGAGGAAGGGTGCAGAGTTCAAAGGAGTCATTAAACATAGCCAATAACAGGGGAGCGAGTTGATCAGAACATTTCTGGTAAAATTCGGATGGGAAGCTGTCTGGGCCTGGCGCCTTGCCGCTTTGAATATTGGCTGGCTAATATTCAATTTATAACCAGAAAAGGAACCAAATGTGTGTAAGATGTCCAGAATCTTATCGATACAAAGAGTGGGGTTTGAGACATAGAGCAAGAGGTCATCGGCATGAAGTTATACTCTGTGCTTAGTCTCATTCCTATAGACACCAGTAAAGAGTGGTGAACTCCTAAGGGCGATCGAAAGCGGTTCAATTGCAACAGCGAACAACAATGGAGATAGCGGACATCCTTGGCGCAACCGCGTGTTAGAGCAAAGAAATTGGATTGTGTTGAGTTAGTTTTTACACTAGCAATTGGGGGACTGTATAGCAATTTAATTCATGAGATAACATTTTTACCAAAACCGAACCTATTTAGAACTGAAAATAAATAATGCCACTCCACCCTGTCAAAGGCCTTTTCCGCGTCCATAGAAATGACCATTTCAGGGTCTTGAGATTCAGATTTAGACTGTATTATGTTGAGTAGACGGCTTATATTTGAGGAAAGCTGTCTGCCCCTTATAAAACCAGTCTGGTCTTTTGAAATGATGTCTAGCAGGCAGGGGTCGAGGCGGCTGGCAATGGTCTTGGCCAACAGCTCAATGTCACTATTGAGCAAGCTGACAGGTCGCCAGCTGCTGCGGTCTTCAAGGTCTTTATTTTTTCTTTGGGATGAGCGATATCGATGCTTGGGTTAAGGAGCTGAGAGGAGCATCTAAAATATTTTTGGAATTAGTATCAACTGAGGGGAGGACTAAGTTATCTAAAAATCCGTTCATTGAGGTAGTGTCTGATGAAGCTTCTGATTTATATAAATTAGAATAATATGAAGCAAAAATATTATTTATCTCCGTTGGGTTTGTAACTAGAGTTTGGGGGTCCTTGCGAATTTGCGCAATGGATTGGGAAGAGGATTGATGTTTTAGTTGCCTTGCTAGTAACCGCCTAGCCTTGTTTACATATTCATAATAAGTGCCCTTTGTGCGCCTCAAAAGAAACTCTGCTTTGTTTGTGGAAATGAGGTCAAATTCAGTCTGCAGTTGAAGTCTTTCCATCTGGAGATTGGGATTCGCTGAAGTGGAGTGTTCTCTGTCAATTCGAAGAATTGCTTCCATCAGTTCAATTTGCCTTTGTTTTTCACCTTTTCGTATCCAGGCGCTATATGCGATAATCTCTCCACGCAATACTGCTTTGAGAATTTCCAACAGAAGAGAAGGAGATGTCAAGGCAGATTTGTTATTTTTGAGAAAGAATGAAATCCTGTCAGAGATAAATAAATAAAAAATTTCAGACGATAATAGCCCAGCATTTAATCTCCAGGTTGAGTGGTTTTTGGTTTTAGGGACTAGATCCAAGTCTAGTAAGAGGGGGGCGTGGTCTGAAATGTCTATCGATGAGTATTCACATTGTTTCACTGAGGGTAATAAAATCTTGTCAAGAAAAAAGTAGTTTATTCGAGAGTATGTTTGATGAACATGGGAATAAAATGAAAACTCTTTTGCTGTTGGGTGGTAAAAACGCCACACGTCCACACTGCCAATTTGCTCTGTGAATGCAGACAAACAATTAGCTGCTTTGGATTGAATTACTTTTCTTGAGCATGATCTGTCAAGAGCGGGATTGATAGACAAGTTAAGGTCCCCTCCAAAGATAAGGTGATGTGTGTCTAGACAGGGCAGTCCCAGTTGGGGGCATAAACACAAACCATAATAACAGGAGTTTGGAATAGCACACCAACAACAATAATATAACGGCCATTGGGATCAGATATGACCTGCTCTGATGAGAACTGTACTCGCTTGTGCAGTAAAATAGCTGTGCCTCTTGAGCGACTATTGAAGTTAGAGTGGAAAACTTGACCCACCCAGGGTTTTCGCAGTCTGGTGTGGTCGCACAGACGAAGATGGGTTTCTTGTAGAAACGCAATATCTGTATTTACTCTCTTAAGGTGCGAAAGTACTTTTGTCCTTTTAATGGGTCCACCCAGCCCCCTGACGTTCCAGCTCGTGAGCCTGATGGTTCGTGACATGTCTCTCTGGCTTATGTCAGTCATAGAATAAATGCTAAAATATCAAGTGCTCTGATGAGATGGTGCCCGGGTCGGGCCAGTTTAGTGATAGAAAACAAAGTCGCAACAACACACACGGACAAGCCTTTTTCCAGATGCGACAAACAATCAGAAAGATGCTTCATCAGAGAATGTGAATTTGCCCCAGTCCTCAGTAGTCCATTCACCATACTTTCTGCAGAAGATCAATCTGTCCCTGATGTTTTTTTTGGAGAGAAGTGGCTTCTTTGCTGCCCTTCTTGACACCAGGCCATCTTCCAAAAGTCTTCGCCTCACTGTGCGTGCAGATGCGCTCACACCTGCCTGCTGCCATTCCTGAGCAAGCTCTGCACTGGTGTCACTCCGATCCCGCAGCTGAATCCTCTTTAGGAGACGATCCTGGCGCTTGCTGGACTGTCTTGGACGCCCTGAAGCCTTCTTAACAAGAATTGAACCTCTTTCCTTCAAGTTCTTGACAATCCTATAAATTGTTGATTTAGGTGCAATTTTAGTAGCCACAATATCCTTGCCTGTGAAGTCATTTTTTTGCAATGCAATGATGGCTGCACGTCCCCATGGTTAACAATGGAAGAACAATGATTTCAAGCATCACCCTCCTTTTAACATGTCAAGTCTGCCATTCTAACCCAATCAGCCTGACATAATGATCTCCAGCCTTGTGCTCGTCAACATTCTTACCTGAGTTAACAAGACGATTACTGAAATGATCTCAGCAGGTCCTTTAATGACAGCAATGAAATGCAGTGGAATTTTCATGGCAAAGAAGGACTATGCAATTCATCTGATCACTGTTCATAACATTCTGGAGTATATGCAAATTGCTATTTTTAAAAACTTAAGCAGCAAGCTTTCCAATTTCCAATATTTATGTAATTCTCAAAACTTTTGGCCACGACTGTACACATGTAGGTGAAATAACAAAAAAATGGTTTTCCAAATGCAAGTTTATTAATTAACAAAATGAATTCAACTTTCAGTTAAAATGCTTTAATCAACAAACTCACATAGCTAGTAACACACAACTTAACCACTAAGAAAAAGAACAATAATAATGAAACTAACACCCAAAAGTAAACAGCAAAAGAGATAAATATGCAAAGAACCAATAAATTGATAGTGATGTTCCAGTTCAGTATGAACATGTTTGCTCAAAGACCAAGGCTTGTATTGAAGAGTTTTGGAAATGAAACTAGATTTATTTTTAAACTAATTGTGGTTAGTTTAAAACTAATTAGCACCTTCTGGTTTGTTTTCAAACCACCAATTCGCAAAGTAAAGCAGAAGTGAAGAAAAAACATTATTTGGAAGAAGTAATGTTTCATTGAAACATTTGCTGAATTAGAAATCAATATCCTTTGTAGAATTGATTCTATTTTATGGATCGGTCACCGCAGTGATTGATCTAATTTAGGATTCTAACATACTAAGAAGGCGGTTTCAAAAATGACTTAAAAGATTAGTTTTGGTGTTTAAACTATCTGTTTTAAAGCCGATCTCTATTTTGAATACCATTAAAGGAAGTCTTTATTGTTCATGAAGCTGAGCAGTCAAAGGTGGGCCCATGTGGTTCACTAGAGCATGTAGCCTACAGCTAACTCACATGGAGTTACTTAAAGCCGCTCTGGTTCATTTTCTAAACACCCAACAAAGAAAAGAAAGACTCCTGTCAGATTGAGTCACTCAGGTTGCAGGATATAAAACGACTTTCCATCGGAAACCTCGGAAATCACTGTTCAAACCTCCAGGCCGAACGGCCTGTTTGTACCCAAACAATAAATGAAATCTTTCAAAAAGGTAACGAATCACAGTGAAAACAAACAACCCTTAAATCTTGTTTATCCTAAACTAATCTCGCCTCTGCCCAGACAGATCTTATTAAACGGTTAAAGTTCTCCAGGTGGCGCCGTTGATGATCGGGAAAGCTCAAACAATGTTAGCCGGCAGGCTAACAACAGCTGCGGTCGGATAGCAGTGGGAGGCCTTATGGCTGTTGGAGCGCAGGTAGCAGCCTTTAACTGGGACGTCGGGTTGTCCTCTCCGGCTTGGCTAAACAGCGACCAGCTTCCAACCTTCCTTCACTGACAGTACCTTTTTCTGCAGCTTTCCAGCACAACATTCATCCCACATAGACTTTGTCACGGTGGGTGGAATTGGCTTCCGTTTGGACACGTCATGCGGCTCTGCGGCATGCTGCAGCCTGTTAGCGGTTCCCTGATCGATCAGCAGTCTTTGTCTTCCTTGGAGTGAGTTTCTCCCAGAAAATCGCGTCCTTTCCCCTCGCCAGTGAAGGAAGGATTTCCTGGGGCCCCTCCTAGCACAAGCCTGGCCCAAAGGCTAACAGAAGAGAACGTGATCTGGCGGAGAGACTCCTTTTAAAAGCTCTGGTTCTCTTCTCCTGTTAGAGCTAGAATGTTAATTAGCGTCACCCAATGGCTGTGTGTGTCCTAACACAACCATAGAGGAGATCATCAATCATAATTAACTTTTAGATTAGGACAGAAAAAATACGGCAGCAGTGTCGTAGATGGTATGTAAGACCATATTTACCGTTCGTTTTCATACTGATTTTGCAGCTGTTGACCCCTTGTACCTACAGCCGGTCAAATAGTGCTCTAGACTCTCCGTACCGGTTACAATAATAATTAAAGCTGCAAGCAGCCTCGAACGGCCCTCGCAGCCCACAGCGACCGCCTGACCCACGCATCCGCCTGACCCACGCACCGCCCCCTTAACGCTAACACAAAGCCTACACTGAGCCTCCACTGAGCCACCACTGAGCCTCCACTGAGCCTCCACTGAGCCTCCACTGAGCCTCCACTGAGCCACCACTGAGCCTCCACTGAGCCTCCACTGAGCCTCCACTGAGCCTCCACTGAGCCACCACTGAGCCTCCACTGAGCCTCCACTGAGCCTCCACTGAGCCTCCACTGAGCCTCCACTGAGCCACCACTGAGCCTCCACTGAGCCTCCACTGAGCCTGCTTATCAAACCTAGATCTAGGGGGTGCTGAGGAGGGAATGGGCCACGCCGACCAAATATTTTAATAAATTTCTGTTACGGGTTGAACTAATATCCATGTTGCTGAATTTGGAGCAGATTGGATGATCTATGTGGAAATTAGAGGCAAACGTATTTCCATGGCGTGATGCCATGATTCGCCATGCTACCACAGCCACACCCTCTTTCAGACACCCTCAGTACTGGCCAACTAATGACCCCATCCTGTTTTCAGTCAATGATCACAGACAGATGTTGATTAGGTAAAAGAAAGCAAATCCTTATTTTTCTATGTAAAACAATGCACTTCCTGTTCTCAGGGGGCGTGGCTTGAGTGACATCAGCAAATGAGCCTATGAATATGTTGAGTGGTGGTATGGGATGGGGAACAATAAGTGTGGAACAGCTGTGACATTGTATGTGGAAGTTAATACACCATGACCTCCTGTGGCAAGAAGCCTGACTTTGAGGCTTAGCCACGCCCACATACTATGATGTAGAAAAATTCTTTTGATAACTTTTGATCCCCAATGTCTTAAGTCCCTCCTCGGCCGTTTTGAAGTCTGTAAGTGAAAAGCTCTAGGAGGAGTTCGTTGAAATATGACTTATATGCATGGAACAATATGATTAGGCTGGATTCAAAATGGCCGACTTCCTGTGAGGTTTGGACCATGGCTCCAAGAGACTTTTTTCTAGGTCCTGAGACATTCCATTTATACGACGGATTTCATATTCCTATGATGAAATATGGCTGGGGGCTGGCTATTTTAGTGATTTCAGGGTGTGGCAAGAAGCCCTAGTTTGAGGCTTAGCCACGCCCACATGCTTTGACACAGAAAAATTCTTTTGATAACTTTTGATCCCCAATGCCTTCCGTCTCTCCTCAAGCGTTTTGAAGTCTGTACGTGAAAAGCCCTAGGAGGAGTTCGTTCAAATACGTCGATTACCAATCGGACAAGATGGTGGGTCGGATCCAACATGGCCGACTTCCTGTGGGGTTTGGACTATGGCTCCAAGAGACTTTTTTGTAGGTCCTGAGACCCTCTAATGGCATAACGGATTTCATAATCCTCAGATAATATATGGCTGGGGGCTGGCTATTTTAGTCATTCTAGGGGGCGCCGTGCTGAAATTAGACCACGCCCACCAAAAATTTGCATTCATATCTCTTAAGGGTTGGACCAGTAAGGATCCTATGTAATATGGTGCAAATCGATTAAGTTTTGTGGAAATTAGAGCCAAACGTATGGCCATGGCGTGAAGCCCTACTTCGCCACGCCGCCACTGCCCCACCCTTTTTCGTAGCCTCTCAGTGTTTTACACACAGTTACCCCAACTTGTTTACAGTCACTGTGCACTGGTTCATGTTGATTGGGTCATGTGTGTGAAATATGGACCTTCCCACGTAAAAAACAACACTTCCTGTTCTCAGGGGGCGGGGCTTAGGTATTGTCAACATTTTACTGATGAAATTTGTTGGGGACCAGATGATTACCAATCACAGTTGTGTTCATGTCTCTGTGACTTTCATATTAAGAGATATTAAAAAATTAAATTTTTCGGCGACTACGAAATTTTTGAGGCCAGGTCCCGCCCCTTCAACATTAACGAAAACTCTAGATTTTGATAACTTAAGCTCCCCCAAGCCTGAAGGCCATGTTGACCGATTTGCAAGCCGATCGCTCAAAATCCCTAGGAGGAGTTCGATCAAATAGAGGGTCAAATTTGGGCCAAAATCGGCCAAAAATGGCTCAAAATCGCACGTTCAAAGCAAGATGGCCGACTTCCTGGGCGTTTGGGATGGCGACGTTTCTAGGCTTTTTGGTAGGTCTTGGCATGATCTAACAGTGTGCCGAAGGGCATCGCTCTACGTGAAAAAAAGGTCTATGGGGAGGGGGTTTTGAAGCGTTCCGGGGGGCGCTGTTGAGCCATTTCTTTTGGAACTTCCGCGAAACCATTAAAATACGTAAATTTCACACACGACTCATGCAGCCGCAGAATTTCAGGAGTTTTTGAATATGTTAAGGCCTCCAAAAAGCCAATTCATTTGCCGGAAGAATAATAATAAACAGTACGAAAACAATAGTCCCTTGCAGCTGCAAGCTGCTCGGGCCTAATAATAATGGCTTGCATTTATATAGCGCTTTTCAAGACTCTCAAAGTGCTTTACAACTCCATTATTCATTCACTCTCACATTCACACACTGGTTACTCACATATTGCAACTTGAGAACGCGTCAAGTTAATTTCAGAGGACGTGCTCGTTACGGGAGGCAGCTATGATAAACAGGCGTACGTGTGATTAAATTTATCTCTGGGCTGACTTCATCTTAAAATACAGACTCTGTGAGAGAATTGACTACCATGTAAATAAACTGAATGTATGACACGACTCTCTAATCATACCGATTCCTCAGTTTACTTTACAATGGAGCGGAATTTACCCAATTACACTCACCAACAATGACAGACTCTAATATGATCGCTTTTTTCAGGAAAGAGTAATCTAACACATTACTATTTCCAAACCAGTAATCAGATTAAATATACTCATCCAAGTTACTGTGTGTTACTATTTTTGTATTTATTTTATCCATCCATTGTCTATACTGCTTATCTTTGCAGGGTCATGGGGGGCTGGTGGCTATCTCCAGCAGTCATTGGGCAGGAGCAATGTTCCCTCTAAGCTCTGCGCATGCGCAATTGTGCACTGCTGACACAGTCGTCGCACACAGAAAATCTACTTTGCACACAAAAAAAAAATCTAACCTTAATTGGAAAAAACTACAACAAACAAATAATTAATTCTGTGCTATTTTGCAGTATGAACCAATGAGCATATGCACCGATTTACAGTTCCAGCGGTGCCCCTGAATTAGAAAAACACACTCGCCTAAACCCGTTATCCATTGTTATGATTGCCATATCAATGCGGCAGAGACCTGCACACTGACCCAACACAGATTAAAGATAGACACGGGTATGCAAATAAGACTAAGGTAAAAACAAATAATTAATCCAGACACAAACTCAGATCCTCCTGTTTATATAGGAGCAGAGTGCTTTCGTCTATGCACAGAGCGGCTGACAGCGCCAAGCTCCTGCGCTGTGGAATGTGCTTGAATTATTTAGAAAGTCTGTAGTGTTTTGGTGGAATTTTCTTTAACGAAAAGGGGATTATAAAATGTTCTGAAAACATCTGAAGTTTTCGTTTTATTCCTCTCAGAAACGGGCTCATTATAGTCAGTCTTAGTTTGTAACTTTATCACTGGATTGTTTCAGCCGCCACAAAAGAAAACAATGTTAAAAAGGAAAATGGAATTTAACAAGAAATCAGAATTGAGCATTTAACATGCAAGGGGAACATAGCAGTGCTGCTCCTGCTCCTGTCAGTCAGCAGGGCTAGAGTTTATATTATGTGAATAAATCTTTTAGTGTTTGATTCTGCATTTGGGTTAAAAGATTTCGCTTCGAGACAATAACGTTTATTGATGCGGTTCACATTCGTATTTAGCAGCTAATCAATCGATATTTGTGCTACATTTCAAGCATCCAGCGCCAATTGTGAAAGAGGCTTTAGTTTAATGAATCATATCAAAACAGCATTGAGAAATCGTTTTGAAGTGGACCATTTGGATCAGCTGATGCAAGCAGATGAGGCCATCAACAACATGTACAACCACTGGATACATGAGAAGGACTGACAGAAAAAATAAAGTGAAATTTAAGTCTTCAATCAGATTTGTGCTTATCTAGTGTCATTTATTCATAATGTTAATTTATGAAAATTGATAATTAAATACTGTCAGCAGTTTATGAGTAGCAGAAATACAAATAATCGTGTGATTATATACTGTATTTTGTAGACAAAGAGTTACAGGACCCTCGCCCAGACCACTCTTAGCCAGTGCTCAGCAAGAGCTTCACACAATGACTCATGCTTATAATACAAGTCAGACCTTTATGATAAAAATGTTAAGTGTGTTTTCAGAATATGAGTTCATAGTTAGCTTGGCTTACTCAGCAGTTCATGTTTCTCCACAGTTACGACTACATATTTATACTTATAATAGTGTTAACACACTGCACAGGTCATGAATAAGATCTTTGTCATTTTGATTCTAAGTGGGATAATGTACTTAATTAAAAAGTATTCTCACAACTTGGCGTCCAGATGCTGGCTGAGCCCGGCCTGGGGATGCTGTCCGTCCCCTGCGGCTATCGGTGGGGCGCTGGGATGTTGGCGGTGGGGATTGGCCTAGGGTGGAGGCGGCGCGTGGCGGCCGTCGGCCGGCCGCAGCCCCTGCAGTGCCGGGGGCCCCTCGTCGGCCGGTCCCTTGTCGGGTCCCTGCTGGGTGGTGGGGTGCCCCTGGGCCCCGGCTCCCCCGGTCCGTTGACCGGCCCGCCCTGGCGCGGCCGGTTGCCAGCAGGGCCCATGGGCTCGTCACTGCTGCCCCCCCGGGCCCCTGCATAGTGGCCGCTGGATGTTCCCCTGGGGTTCTCCTTTGCTCCTCTCTTGGGGGATGCGGTCGGCCCCGCCCGGGTCCGCCTGGGGCTCTGGCGGGCCTTTGGACGTCTTTGCTCCGATCTCCTTCATGTCTGCATCGATTCCTGGAAGACGGATTGATGTCTGCTCACACCAACTATCGAACACTCTTATGGAGGAACTTTATATGCACCAGCATGCTAACACACACACATAGATGTAGGGTCTCTGGTATTTAAGGAAATATTCTTGGGCTGAGGTTATCATTACTAGAGCTTGATTAATCGGTACCATGAGTTTTTCTGTGACATTGTTGTTGTATTTTTATATCTATTTTTGTGTGATGTGGTTGTTTAGTTCTTAGTTCACAATGTTTGGTTGGTTTTGTCGATGTTCCTTTTTCGTGTTTTGTTTTGTTTTTCCCCCTCTCTCTGCCGTCCTGTGGGTATGGAGGCAGACTTCAATGTCTTCTTGTGTTTTCTTTGTTCCCCTTCCTCTCTTGTATTTTCAACTCACCCTCTCTCTTGACTTTTTTTTTCCTACCTCTCCTCTTCATCTTCCTTCTTTCTTCTCCCTAATTTTCTGTCTCCGTGTCCATAACATCAGGAAATAAAAACCCCAACAATTCATAATAAAGATTTTTCACACATATATCAAGTGGAGTACTATAGCAAAAGCTGTACTGCTCCGCTTGTGAAAGTAAATCTGTTGGGCTTCTACTTGGTACTCAGACACCAATTCTGAGCTCCACACTACCAAACAAGACACGTAAAAAAAAAAAAAAGGACAAGTAAAAAAAAAAAAAAAAAGTATTCTCACAGAGATTTAAATGCTGTAATTTGATTATTTTAATAAACTATATAAACTGGATGGATGCGATGCTGGCATGACCACAGTGCACACATCTGATGTTGCTCACAGTGGTCAAAGGGACCACTCAGGGCGTTTGTGTGTTTGCTCAGATACATGAAAAATTAGAGGGAACATTGGGCAGGAGGTGGGGTACACCATGAACAAGTCGCCAATCCATCGCAGGACAAACTACCATGGACACACACACTTATATCTAAGGACAATTTTGAGTCACCAGTTAACAGTCATGTTTTGGGACTGCGGGAGGAAGCTGGAGTACCCAGAGAGAACCCACACATACACAGGGAGGACATGCAATCTCCATACAGAAAGGCCCCATACTAGGATTTGAACCTAGGACCTTCTTGCTGCAAGACAACAGTGCTACCAACTGTGCCACTGTCTATCCCCTTTATCTTAAAGGGGACATATCATGCAAATTCCACTTTTTTACCCCTTAAATACAGTGTGTTGTTCATCTAGAGTCTCAAGGAGTGCAAAAAAGCATAGCATAAATTAGTCACTCCAGGTGCTATCGAGATGTTTTTGTGGTCATATTTTTTAACCAGTTCAGTTTTCTCTATTCTCTATTACGTTTTTTTTAACTATTATGTCACAGTTCTTGCATTGGAGCTGCTAAACAAGGTCACAGACTTCCAGCTAAACACTGAGCAAATCCCACATTTTTATTTATATGAAAGTGGAAAAGTCAAAATGTTCAGTTGTTGGATGTATTTACCCAAGTGATTCTTTATATCTTCACCAGCAGAACCTCTGCGAAGTGCCTGGGTACGTTTTATTTTTCATGGTAATGTACTCTGTGGGGTGAAGTACTTTTTGTTTGCGCAAAGCACTTCAAGGACGAGGGCTTCAGCAACATCCGCCATTATCAAGAAGGATGTGCTGAAACACTTCTTAAAAATGAAGGGTAAGTTGCTTCTGAGAATGGAAATGACCCACACAGCAAAGCGGTAAGCTTCAAATTACGCTAAAATAATGACAAACTTTGTTTTATACATTCATTTATTGCTTCTTGGAAAATGTTTTGATAGCAATAGCATTGGACCTTCTGCTTGTGTAGCTCTATGTGCTTGGTATTTAGCTTCCCGATGATATACGTCTTTTTAATAGTAGTATCACGTAAACAATTTTGTATTATTTTTCTTTTTTTTTCTCTAGGAGAATGCATTCAATGACATTAGCTTGACGCTAGCAGTAGTTTATGAGGTCAGATCAGTCTCATTAAGAATAAACTCAAGCAGGGTTTTTCACAAATTCAAATGCTCATTCACAAATGCACACGCTCTGGTTCACAAATATAATTTCGAAGAAACACTTGTAATATAACTTCACAAATGCACACGATCTGTTTCACAAATGCACACGATCCGTTTCACAAATGCACACAATCTGTTTCACGAATATAATTTTGAGGGAAGCTTCAAAGATAAACTCACAGATCATACGAATCGCTAAATGTGCATTTACGAACCACTTCTCATTTGCGAATCTCTGTATTTGTGAGATAATTTTGTGTGGTGAATTTTGAGACTGTTGTAAGTTGCAGGTCAACAAACGACACCATTGGCTAATGAATCTGTCAATCAAATTTACGATTCTGATTGACAGATTCGTCAGCTAACCAATTTCTTAGTTTTCAGCCAATGGTATGGCTGCTCACAAGAGAGTTCTGACACTCCCATAGACTTCTATGGAAAGAATGGAATGCAGAAGTCACATGCGTTTTGGAACTATTGTTCCGGTAAGTTAATGGAATCACAACATTTTTTAGCATTGAAAAGCGTTAGCTGACTGCTCTGTACCAAAAATAAGTCAAGGGTCATTTTTAATGTAGCTAGTTTTGGTTAATTAACTGTGTTAATGAGCTAGTTGTAGTTTAACTGCAGCTAGCGAATTGTGAGTAGCAGATGTCTGGAAAAGCTTGACGACCTATTGACGGGTTTATTTCAGTATGTCAAATTCAGCTTTTTTAAAATATTCATCACAGTTTGAAATAGGATATACACTTTTATATCTCTTTAATTTTAATGGTGATTTTTTTTTGTCTAAAATATATCTAATGAGTTGCTGGGCACTGTATCAACAGTCTTTAATTGACTTTGATGCATCAGAGATGGAAGCATAAATGGAGATATCAGTAAAGAAAAATGTGATTGTGAAGATGAGAAATTATTTCTTTATTTTTCAGTTAAACCACATAAGAACTGACTGCAATAAACTGCTGAAGCATATGGCACACAGGATCACCAAAGTAACAAGATATGTTGTTTTCTTGTTTTGTGTTCCCCAAAATAATAAGAGCTGAATCAAGACATTTAAAGAAAAGTACTTGAACACCATAACCTTTATAAAGTTGATATTTACTGCAGAACTGTTCATTTGCACTTGTTTTATGAAATTATCGTTTGTAATCATTTGATTAAGTAGAGATTACAATCTTTTTTTTAAAACACAAGAATTGAATAATTATTTAGAATGTCAGCCTAAATAAACAACTGTTGAAGAGTAACTAAAAAAGTCTCATTAAACTATTACAGATAACACTGTGTTGCATTTATGTCCATCTTCCTGTTTTCAGATGAGTTGCTGATCAGTGATCAGGTTTGGTGGAACTTCCGAGTTCTGTCAGTGATGGAGTGATACATAAGTTGGTAAGTGGAGTGCTGGAGGTGGCTGGGTGGTGATGGGGAGGCTGTCAAAATAAAATCAAAATGATCAGAAATGACTTCATTTCATACCAAAGCTAATGCAAGCATTGCAATGTTTGTTTTAATTATTCCCTGAAAATGCCAAGACTATGTATGATTAAAATAACATATGTAGAATCGTTTAAATTAAAGTACAAGGGACAAAAAAAATCCCACCAAAACATACTATATATATATATATATATACATATATATATATATATAGGTATTGAAGCTGATGTGGGAGGGGGGTTGTTTGCAAAAAAGAGACCAAGTTCCTCCATGGCAACGATCAAGGTGTTTCTTGGGGGCTTGCTTGTTGTGCTATCAGATGCTGTTTTGCATTGCTGTTTTTTGTTTGTCTTGTACTTCCAAGATGCCCAGTATTGGAAAGCACTTTTTTTCTTTCTTATGGAAGATCTGTTTTGCTGCCATTTGTAGTCTCAGCCTGATGAATCTGCTGGCTTTTGGGGTTTTGTTGCACATCATGACATGCAGGGAGCACGCTTTCTAACAGACTAGCTTTTCTCTCTAAAGTGGCCATGGTATTTGGGAGCTCCATGAGAGATGCACCAGACCTTGTTAGGAAAAGCTCCTCAACTTTCTGGACCAGACCGAAGACGTCATGTGATGGTCGACAAAGCACTCCTGGTTTGAATTCCTTCAGTGTCAATAGGGTACGGTGCTCTCCTTCCAGACTGTCATCATTTTTGCTTTATTGAACTAGAGCATCCATCACAGATGTTGGAATATTTTATGATTTTGTTTGTTTCCTGTAAGATGGTACAGAATATGTCAATGGTCAAGCATGTCTTTTGGATTGATTAAAATTGTAGATGTTGCCATCACAATTCCTTTTTGCACTGGTTTCCAGCTACCTGTTTGACCAATCTTAAGTCCACAGAAGAGTGTTATCATGTCTTGGAGGAATGTGATGGCTTTGTTGTACTCTTCCATCTTATGCCTAAGTGCCATCACAGGGTGGCGTGTAAAGCCCTGATTGAAAATATTTGACAATGCAGATTAAACTTATTGTACACAGCTTTCTGTTATTATGTCCTCTGGCGATGGTGAGGTTTTTCCTGCTGACTTGAGCCAACCATTTCCTTCTTCTTTTTGTCTCTTTAGGGAAGCCATACGTTCTGATCCCTTTCTTGGACCGATTGCTGCATCCAAATGCAGCACAGCCAGTCATGGTAAAGCAATAAACTTAGAAAGATATTATTTAAATATACATTTTATACATATGAAATGTTGTACAAAACCAAATTTAATTATATGTATAATTACACTTTAAACTTTTTTCTTGTTCCACCCTAAACATCTTGATTTGTAATTTGAATTTTTCACCCACTAAGTCCATCAAAGCAGAACATTTTACTAATGAACTGTTTCTTTATTGTTTTTTAGGAAGGTCACCAGTGGTTGATATCAAAGGAATCTTCTGTTAATGTTACCAAGGATGAACCTTCATTAGGACTTCAGCACATTTCCACATTGCCCAAATTTGATCCATGCAGTGTATTTGTACAGATGTAATGACAGTGAGAATGATAGTAAAAATACTTCATTTAAGCTTATTTTAGATTTTGCGTAATATTTAACAAAAAGTTTGCGTATTGTTTTTTCCTCAATTAATACACTTATTTTTTTTACATATACTGGTTTTAACATTATCAATGAATTTCTATTTTACTGTAGTCAGGCTAGAACCACAATCAACTGGGTTATAGATGCATGAGTTCATAAGAAAATAAATAATAATAGAATGATGTCTTCTACCAAAAAAATTCATAACTTAGATCAGCCTTACATTCAGCTAATTTTCTATCCAACAGCAGGCAGAGAACACAGACTAAATTTCATCTGCTAGACATAAAGCATGGGATATTACTGTTCCCAGGATTTACTCCTAAAACACCCTATGTTGAAAGATGGAGATCTAAAGGTAAGCTGGAGCAGAGGTCTTAACCACAGGCATGTTTTTAGTGTATAGGAGGACAAGGTATGGCAGTACCATGCTAGCATTCAGAAAACAGGCTATAAATTGGGTATTATTACTCCAATTTAGGGTTTCTTGTGGCACATAAAGTTATTAAACATGCTTATATTGAGCAGTGTAGTGCATTAATTTATCAATAAATATGATCGGTGATCTACATGTATTCTACAATCTGTTAGCACTCTCGTCTCCCTCTAAAATGTAGAACAGTGACGAATGTCTATTCCTCTAGAAATGCTTTGATAAAATAAATATGCATAGGCTATTCAGTAAAAAGTAATCAGTACACATTATTAGTCAATAATGATCAGAAATCGTCAGGAGAAATGAGAAATATTCGATTTTGCATTCTGTCCCGCCAGAAGCTGCTCAGACTGACTGACAGCGCTGGGATGTTTGGAACTATTGAGGACTCCATGAACCACGTGACCGCGTGTTGGCTAGTTCAAAGTCTGTCGTAACTCTATCTCTATGACGCTGCACTGGCAGAGCTGTTATGTGCTCATGCGCAGTGAAGTTTAACCGCGACACATAGCGATAAGTAACGACCGTTATATACAGTCTATGGTAGCGACATGCTTCAGTCTCAAACGGTAAGTACCACATTTCGCCATGTGTTGCGGTTGAACTTCACGGCGCATGCGCACATAACAGCTCTGATAGTGAGGAGAAAATGTAAGCAGCCATACGATTGGCTGAAAACAAAGACATTGGTTAGCTGACGAATCTGTCAATCAGAATCGTAAATTTGATTGACAGATTCATTAGCCATTGGTGTCGTTTGTTGACCTGCAACGTTACAACAGTTTCAAAATTTACCACAAAAAATTCTCTCACAAATACAGAGAGATTCGCAAATGAGAAGTGGTTCGTAAATGCACATTTAGCGATTCATATGATGTGTGAGTTTATATTTGAAGCTTCCCTCAAAGTTATATTTGTGAAACAGATTGTGTGCATTTGTGAAACGGATCGTGTGCATTTGTGAAGTTATATTACAAGTTTTTCTTCGAAATTCTATTTGTGAACCAGAGCGTGTGCATTTGTGAATGAGCATGTGAATTTGTGAAAAACCCTGCATGAGTTTATTCTTAATGAGACTGATCTGACCCCATACTAGTTTCTGCATAAAGTTTCTGCACCTCTAGATTGTCGTATCTCTTTCAAACTACAAAAAATGGCTGAATGGGGTCGAGTGGAAGATTCTGTGACCTGGAGGGGGACAGGGTATGCAGCACCTCATTTGTATTTAAAGAGACAGCACCAAAACAAGTTACTACAGGTTAAGTTAGAATTACAACAAGACTCCTCAAAACAGGGGTAGAAAAAGGGGGCCTGTAGAGCTACAATAATGAGGAATCCAGACCTAAGAATTGCAGTTCCACTGTATATACAGGTCCTTCTCAACAAATGAGCATATTGTGATAAAGTTTATTATTTTCCATAATGTAATGATAAAAATTAAACTTTCATATATTTTAGATTCATTGCACACCAACTGAAATATTTCAGGTCTTTTATTGTTTTAAAACTGATGATTTTGGCATACAGCTCATGAAAACCCAAAATTCCCATCTAAAAAAATTAGCATATTTCATCCGACCAATAAAAGAAAAGTGTTTTTAATACAAAAAAGTCAACCTTCAATAATTATGTTCAGTTATGCACTCAATACTTGGTCGGGAATCCTTTTGCAGAAATGACTGCTTCAATGCGGCGTGGCATGGAGGCAATCAGCCTGTGGCACTGCTGAGGTGTTATGGAGGCCCAGGATGCTTCGATAGCGGCCTTAAGATCATCCAGAGTGTTGGGTCTTGCGTCTCTCAACTGCCTCTTCACAATATCGCACAGATTCTCTATGGGATTCAGGTCAGGAAAGTTGGCAGGCCAATTGAGCACAGTAATACCATGGTCAGTAAACCATTTACCAGTGGTTTTGGCACTGTGAGCAGGTGCCAGGTCGTGCTGAAAAATGAAATCTTCATCTCCATAAAGCTTTTCAGCAGATGGAAGCATGAAGTGCTCCAAAATCTCCTGATAGCTAGCTGCATTGACCCTGCCCTTGATAAAAACACAGTGGACCAACACCAGCAGCTGACATGGCACCCCAGACCATCACTGACTGTGGGTACTTGACACTGGACTTCAGGCATTTTGGCATTTCCTTCTCCCCAGTCTTCCGTATGAAATGCAAAATTTGCTTTCATCCGAAAAAAGTACTTTGGACCACTGAGCAACAGTCCAGTGCTGCTTCTCTGCAGCCCAGGTCAGGCGCTTCTGCCGCTGTTTCTGGTTAAAAAGTGGCTTGACCTGGGGAATGCGGCACCTGTAGCCCATTTCCTGCACACGCCTGTGCACGGTGGCTCTGGATGTTTCTACTCCAGACTCAGTTCACTGCTTCCGCAGGTCCCCCAAGGTCTGGAATCGGTCTTACTCCACAATCTTTCTCAGGGTCCGGTCACCTCTTCTCGTTGTGCAGCGTTTTCTGCCACACTTTTTCCTTCCAACAGACTTTCCACTGAGGTGCCTTGATACAGCACTCTGGGAACAGCCTATTCGTTCAGAAATTTCTTTCTGTGTCTTACCCTCTTGCATGAGGGTGTCAATGATGGCCTTCTGGGCAGCAGTCAGGTCAGCAGTCTTACCCATGATTGCGGTTTTGAGTAATGAACCAGGCTGGGAGTTTTTAAAAGCCTCAGGAATCTTTTGCAGGTGTTTAGAGTTAATTAGTTGATTCAGATGATTAGGTTAATAGCTCGTTTAGAGAACCTTTTCATGATATGCAAATTTTTTGAGATAGGAATTTTGGGTTTTCATGAGCTGTATGCCAAAATCATCAGTTTTAAAACAATAAAAGACCTGAAATATTTCAGTTGGTGTGCAATGCATCTAAAATATATGAAAGTTTAATTTTTATCATTACATTATGGAAAAGAATGAACTTTATCACAATATGCAAATTTTTTGAGAAGGACCTGTAGACCACAACTAAATGATGTAGATGTAAAAAAGAAGAATTTAAAAGCATGACATGTCCACTTTAATTCTTAGGAAAACATTTATATTTTTTAGGAAGTCGTTTTTAAGTTAAACTTAAAATGTCAGGAGAAACATGTTGATGTTACTGTTCAAATGTACTTCCAATAAAGTAAGCACTGGAGTGGTGCCCCCAAGGGTAGCCGTGTCCCCTTTTAAATCATGTTCAGTTCATACAAACCATAGAGGCATCTTCTTCAATCAAGACATAAATGTAAAACCTAATAAATAAATTAATACATAATAATGAATAAAACAGGAATACACAGTCATAGGCTGAACTCTACCTGTGTTAGTGGTGGTGGGGTACTGAATGTAACTAATAAAGTAACTTGTAATCTAACAGTTACTTTTGAAATAAAGTTATCAGAAAAAAACAGAATTTAAAAAACAATTTTTTAAAGAGTAATCAGTAATAAGATTATTTTTTCAAGGCAACTGAAGCAACACTGCTCACAAATGGATACTTATTCATAATCGGATGAACTGCATGCCAGGATACTCTTCCCACTGAGTCACAGGGATCTTCAACTGTAGGCAAGCACTTTAAAAATCAGTCCTGTTATGGTTTATACCTGCTAATTGCTCAGTGATATGATCTCATTAGGTACAAAACTTAGTGCTGAATTCATGTCTTCTAGCAGGGTCTTAAGTACTTCATCACAATGACAAATTCATGCAAATATTACAAGATCCTGTGGTTTTAACCCTGTGTGGGGCAACTCTCAGGTACCTTCTAGTAATTAGCAAGAGATAAAGAGGGAGCTCCCCTTGACTCGGAGCTGGGGAGCTTTATATATATATATATATATATATATATATATATATATATATATATATATATATATATATATAAATAAAAATTTAATTTAGCATTAGCAATTTAAGTTAGCTGTCTAATTGACTTTTTAGGCAGACCTGCCTAAAAGACCTGTGTTGCAGTAATCAATCCGACTAAATATAGACGCATGGATGAGTTTTTCAAGGTCCTGTTGTGACATCAGTCCTTTCATTTAGAAATGTTCTTCAGGTGATAAAAGGCTGACCTTGTTATTGCCTTCTGACCCTGCAGGATCAGGTCTGAGTCCATTACAATTACCCTTTGGGCCTGATCAGTATTTTCTAGCTGTATTAACTGAAACTGTATGCTGACTCTTGATCGTTGGTGCAATAGATGCACTTTTTAACTGCATTTTAGACATCAAATCCTGAATGGCAGAAATCTTTCTCTAACTGAAACAGGACAAAACTGAAGTTTTAGTCATTGGTCCTGAGGCTCAGAGAGAGAGAAACTTTTACCAAAACTACAATCACTGTCTTTTAATCCTTCTTTACAAGTGAAGAACTTGGGCGTCATTTTTGATTCTGAACTGACTTTTATCCCTCACATTATAAACATTACTAAAATAGGTGTTAATAATCGAAATAATATTAACAGAGTCCGCCCCATTCTCTCTTGGGCCAACACGGAGACACTGATGCATGCTTTTATCCCCAGTAGAATTGATTACTGTAATACACTACTTTCTGGTCTTCCCAAAATGAGTATATCAGATTTACAACTTTTACCAAATTCAGCAGCACGTGTCCTGATGAAGTCCAGGAGGCGGGAGCACATTACACCTGTCTTAAATTCATTGCTTTGGCTCCCCATATGTTTAAGGTTCTTTTAATGGTTTTTAGGTGCCTTAATAGTCTTGGGCATTCACATCTTGGCCTCCCTCCCCTGGTGGATCCCGGTGAACAGTGGTGCCTATTGGGGTCAGTGGGGGAGCTGGCTCCCTGGGAAGACATTTTGTCTCCCAGACCTTCCCTCCCCATCCCCGAACACCTCTGTCCACCCGCTCCATCACTTTATCACTCATATAGGGTCTTGGGGCATGGGGACATCACTGGGGTGCAAGGAGGGGTTTCCCCGTGGCGTCCTGGGTCCCAATTTTAATATACAACTTAGACACTCCCACTCATAGCATTTTCATGCGACACACATGCAGGGACTTTGGGGTGGGCACACTTTTCGGCATCCAGAGGGGGAGCGGTTCACACCCCTGTTCGCTACGGGCCATCAGGGGTTGGGGTCTGGAGGAGGAACAGGTGGTCTGGTCGGAGGTGTGAACCACTGTGAGGCCCTCGGCGGTCTGCTTGTCTCCATCCTAGAAGGTAGGGGGACCATCTCCTGGGTGCGGAGGCTGGTGGCTCTACTGGGGTATGGGTACCTGGACCTGGGAGCATAAAGTGTGTATGGGGTGTGTGAGTGAGGGTACAGCATCATTTCTTGGGTGTCTTGGTGAGTTAGTGAGAATGTATGTGTTCAAGAGGGAGGAAATGTATGACTGTGTCTGTATGTCTTTGCCTGTCAGGTTGGGTCTTGGGCTGCCCTCTTGCCTGGCGCACCTCAGGCCTTAAATTTAATGGGGGGCCTATTTCTCCTCCGTCACTCCCCTCCAGTGACGGATGACCCTTCCTACTGGTGCATCGGTGGTCAATCCGGTTCGGACCTGGTGCGTGCCTGGCCGGACCTGGGGGGGCCGGTGGGTCGATCGGCCTATGCGCTGGGCCGATATCTTCCCTTGGTTGATTGGGGCACCTCTTTTAGGAGTGCCAGGTTTGGGATTGTTGGGTGGTGCCTGCTTAGTGGCTCGGCGGGATACGGATCCAGCGTCTCTGCTCGTTCGATCACCTGTTCTGTGAGCACCGTGCGTGGTCGGTTCATTGGCGGGTTGGACCGGCCCTGGCCTTTGTTGGATGCTTGGTCTCGGCGCTCTCATTACTAGATCTTAATTAATCGGTACCATGAGTTTTTCTGTGACATTGTTGTATTTTTATATCCATTTTTGTGTGATGTGGTTGTGTAGTTCTTAGTTCACGATGTTTGGTTTGTTTTGTTGATGTTCCTTTTTCGTTTTTTGTTTTGTTTTGTTTTTTCCGCTCTTTGGGTATGGAGCCAGACTTCAATGTTTTCCAGTGTTTTCTTTGTTCCCTTTCCTCTCTTGTATTTTCAACTCACCCTCTCTCTTTTTTTTCCCTAACTCTCTTCTTCATCTTCTTTCTTTCTTCCCCTTAATTTTCCGTCTCTATGTCCATAACATCAGGAAATAAAAACCCCAGCAATTCATAATAAAGATTTTTCACACATATATCAAGTGGAGTACTATAGCAAAAGCTGTACTGCTCCGCTTGTGAAAGTAAATCTGTTGGGCTTCTTCTTGGTACTCAGACACCAATTCTGAGCTCCACACTGCCAAACAGGACAAAAAATAAATAAATCATAACCCCGCCCCCCGACAACATTTGAAAAATTCTACAAAGTGGGTGGTGCCAGGAAGAACGGAGGGGCGTGGCCAAGTGTGGAGAATGAGCGGAGGGGGAAAGGTGGGGTTGTGTTCAGGAGGACAGTGACACCTCTCTTAATCTGACACTGAAACATGGACAGTGACCAAAGCGACCTTGGCAGTTTTGTAACTGATCGATCTGATCGACGTTCATCTATTTTGAATGTTAGCCTATGTTAGCATTACCACTCAGAGACTGGACTCCTCCTGTCTCCCCTTCGGCCGGCGCTGGCTCGGCGCCCTGAGCCAGCGGATCTTCTCCGTCGTCACCGGAGCTAGAGGAGTAAAGGGAGGCTTTATGGAGCCCAGCGGCTGCGAGCCATATCAATTCGAGCCACTGGCTAGAGGCGCCGAGCCAGCGCTGCTGCTGGGGTGGAGGGAGGCGGGACGGGTCCGGTCTCTGGGTGGTGGTGATGACATAGGCTAATGTTCAAAACTGTTTGTTAGCTATGCTAACTAAGTGCTAATGTGATAATAATGGTAACCTGAAAAACGCAATCCAACTCCAAACTCGCCACGGGGCCGGTATGTCTGATAGTTTTATACCCAAACCCACGGGGCATGTCTGTGAGACCATGCCTGTGACACAGTCAATGCCTGTGATGTAAAGATGTACCGCTCTCCACCAATCACAAAATTCAAATGCAGTAGCTACCGTTCAACCCTAAGAGGGCAGCACTGAGACGTTTTTAGACCAAAAAGTGTAGAATTAAACAAGTTTACACAAAAATGTAAAAATAAATCCCAGAAACTGAAAGATTGCATTGGTAAATACCCATTTATACAGTTTTGAAGCAAATAAAAGTTGTTTTGGGGTTTAGTTACTCTTTAACTATTGCAATTCCACCAGGAAACACACTTAAGGTGCACAATCTCTACCTCCAACATTTCCAAAACACAATGAGGCAATTCTGCTCAAAACAGTATGTTGTCAGAAATTACATAAATATACACTATATACATAAAAGTTGCAAATATATACAGATATATTAAAAAAGTAACAAGAGCAAACAACAATAATATACAACTATAAATCCTTCATCACACAAATCTGAAAACATACTAAAGAAAATCTAATAATGACGCTATTGCACGAACAGAAAGCACAAACTAAAACTAAAAGCTGACCTCTCTGGGCTTCCTTGATGCAAAATCATCAATAATGTCATCATATGACATCTGCTCCCCTATTGAGTGATTGATATTGATGGCCAGTGAGCCGTTCCTGAGACATGGTTGACTTCAGGTATGACTTAGTCAAGTTTAGTTTTGAAAAGCTACTCTCTGCTTGAGCCACAGTGACTGACAGAGTAAGTGCAATCCTTAGAGCAGTCCAAAGGTTGGGGAAGATCTCCGAGAGATACTTATCATGCATAAAAGTGACAAGCTCAAGGAGGTTCATGTTTTTTGATGGCAGATAAGAAAAGTTCTTGATTTCCTGCACAAGCTCTCTACTATCCAAATCAGAGTGCCCTTCAAAGTGCAGTGTGGTGCCTAGCGCCTCACATTGCTCTGACAGTTCCTCATCTGCAAGATTTGGTAAATCTGTCAAAACCCCAAATTTGTTTCCCACATTTTCCAATGTGGAAAACCTCTACTTGATGGCGGACATGACTGCATCAACGACAACATTGAAGAATTAAATCTCCAACTTCCTAAGTGATTCACTGAAAGGCATATCCTGTGATTCATATAAGTGGTGCTTTGTGGACCTCAGCCTTTTTTGTTTCAAAACAGCCTCCACATGAATTTCTTTACAAATGTCTTTGGCCACCATCTGTGCGGTCACAAAGCCACTTGCCCTGTAGCAAAGCCACTTGCCCTGTAGCTCTGCAGACCTTGCTCAGTCTTATTCAAAAGACACACAACTAGGTCCACATGCATATTAGGAGACTGCATGAATTTGCTGACATGCTGTATTGCAGATAGCATCTCATACCAAACAACTGTGCAGATGCTAAAACGGTACGACCCCACCTCCTCAGACAAATATTGGGCCTCGACCTTTATACCAGGGTCTTTGGTGATGTCTCTCACCTCGATTAAAGCCTCTCTTACAGCAGCTCCATGGTACCTCATGGGCTTAACGCTCTTGGGTGGAGGGTGAAAACAATGGAAAACAATGTGTAAAGCTTTTGCAGAACACCAAAGTAACTCAAAGCATCAACAGATCCTTTAGCAGCATCACACACTAACTAAATTCAATGTATGTGCCCCACATGGCACAAACAGAGCTCTGAGATTCTTTTCTAAGACCTGGCTTGAACTCCCTTATTTTTGCCTTTCATGTTTTCCCCGTTGTCATATGACTGTCCGCTGCAGTCTTCAAAAGGAATTCACAACTTCTCGAGTTTCCCCCAAATCCTGGATGCCAAGGGCTGGCCTGTGGACTCCTCTGCCTCCAAAAATCCCATAAAATGTTTCCTGATATGGGGCTTCTCCATCAATGACACCACTCTAATGACCACTGACAACTGATCTGTGTGACTTATATCTGGGGTGCAGTCCAGAATTATTGAGAAAAACTTTGCCCGCTTGATGTCATCCACAATAGCAGATAGGATTTTGCTGCTCAACAAATCAATCAGCTAATTCTGCACATGATGGCCCAGGTAGCTGGTGTGACTTGCTGTACCGCTTTCGATACGGTTAAGGTGATCTTTCATAATCGGATCAAACCTGGCCATAAGTTCGACCTCTTTGAGAAAATTCCCATTTGATGGTGTGAATAGTGTTTCTGTATGTCCCCGTAGAGCCAAATTTTGAACTGCCAGTGACTGCACAATAGCAGTGACACGTGTCAGCACAGCTCTCCATCTCACCTTCTCAGCCTCCAGAAGTGCCATTTCCTGATTATCAATAGTTTCCCCACTTGTTAACCTCACCGCAAGTTCCTTCCATGCTTTCATGCAATTGAGATGTTCTTAGCTGTTTTTATGTGATGTGAAGTAAGTGCTCACATGTTTCCAATTTGACATTCCTGAACTTTTTAAATGAATGTCCTCTTGGAAAACAATTTGCATCAGAAGCAAAAGAGGCTATTGTTCTACATGGAATAGATCAGCCAACTTCTTGCCATCTTTTCACCACTAACCAATGTCTTTTGAAAATATTGGTGGTGGCAACTTCTCCCATCACTCTCATTCCTATGAAATATAAAGTTCTGTGGCAACTTACTGGGTCCTCTGCGAACCAGCTCAGTCCGAATTCTGTCAGTCAGAGGTGAGGGCCAGTTAGCAGGGTCAGTTGACAGAGGCTTATCCTGAGCAGTGGGGGCGAGTGGGGGTTCAGCTCCAGGCATTTCAATCAGATATTCAGTATATTGACATATTACTGAAAGAGCATGGCAGTGGAACATAAGTCATAGGCCAACTAAGAAAATATCAGAAATACAAAAATTACATTAAATTAGTTATCCAGTCTAGGCATACCCCCTCAACACAAATGTATACAAACAGACACACACACACACACACACACACACACCCCACACACACACAAGTCCGTATTGCTACCCATACTAGGACTTTATATTGACTTCCATTCATTTTAATAGCTAAATTTATGCCTAACCCAAACCCTAACTATTACCAGTTTATTCCTAACCCTAACCAAAACATAATTCACACCATACCTCTAAACCTAACCCCTAACCCTAAAGAAGGGGGTCCACCATATTAGGACCGGGCTTTGGTCCCTACAAGGTCCATCGGTCTTCAGAAGGTTAGAGAATATGCCAGAAAGGGTCCTAAATAGGATAGCTATACAAGAACACACCCACACACACACACACACACACACACACACACACACACACACACACACACACACACACACACAGAGAGAGAGGGGGAGAGAGAGATACTTTTATCACTTACTTTATTATTATACCTGATTTGCAAATTTGTTATGGCTTTGCCAATATTGTTGATCTACAGTCATGCCAATAAAGCTTATTGAAATTGAAAAATGTGAAATTTAAATTGGCATGCAAAAACCCACCTGAAGGCTCATCCTGGGGAGAAGTAGAGGCAAAGAGGTCTTTATCCTCAGTATCAGATAGTTGTGGGGACATATGAGTAGCCGAAGACAATGATGGTAGCTCATCCTGGAAGACCATTCCAAAAGAGGCCTGTGTAGCTAATGAGGTAGATGGCTGCTCCTCGTCCTGAAGCACTGAGACTATTCCAGGCGAGTCCTGTCTTGTGGGGGAGGTGGTTGGCTCATCCTGACCAGTGGCAAAGGATGCTCCAAAATATTTTAGAATTGCCCCTGAAATTGCAATTGACATCAAAAGACGGCAGGCTACAAAATAACTCGTAAAAAACATCCATGAATAGCAAATTTAAATAAACATGCCCTTACATGCTAAATGTCTCTCATTGGACACTATATTAATCTGTTTTTCAGGGAGAAACAATAAGTTTCTTGGTTGTGAGAGGTAAAATTTTTGTTTTGTCAATGGCAAATGTTTGTCTTTGAAACTACAGATATCAAAGTTCCATTGGCTAATTATAGGGCCAAACGTTAACCTAAATAATGGAAATAACTGAACTTGTAACAGTTTTGTTGCAAAGAACAATCTTATCGTAAAATTAAATTAAGATTGAATTATTGTTTTATAATCATGACAAGCATCATAGCAAGAAGGCTAGCTAGCAAGAAGGCTAACGGGCATAAGAGTTATTACCACCAATAGTAGCCCTTTGTTCATGATATGGATACCATAATCATACAGAGAGAATATAGTTGTGTACCTTTATCCTTTGCTCGTTTCTCCTCTTCTTCTTTCCTTTTTCTTCCTAAATTGGGCACCTGATGGCTTTGACCTTTTTATGTCCATCTCTGAGTTTATTTGACACTTGACAATCGATAAAGCTAGATTTCCCATGATTCCCCAAAACTCTGGTCAAGCACGATCAGAAACAAGACTAACTTGTTTTTTATCACTTATTTTTATTAGCCATTAGCTGAGGTGTGACTGACACCCCCCGCCCAGCTCGTTCCATGGGCAAGGGCGTCAGTTTGTTTTTAAAATTACTAGGGACAATAATCATAATAATCAATAATTATTGACTAATATAAAATATCACAGAACAAAGTACAAAATCTAGAACTATTTGGCAGTTTATTTGATTGATTTCACCATATCCATAGATGAGCTTGTGGGAGAAATCAAAGCAGTCTGTCAGCCATTACCTGGAAACAAGAGAGGTACAGGTGAACAGGCCAAAAGTACATAGAATATAGTTACAGAACATACAATAATCCATAAACAAAAGGGATTTGTGAGTGTGTGTATAGAAAAAAACGAATTACTAAAATATAATATAGTAAACATAGATGTGGAAATCTTCAGAAAGTTGTGCTCTTAATTTTTTTATCGGGTGGCTCTTACAAGAGCCGTTGTGAGTCAGTCCTGTATGGACATGACTATTCTGCCGGCTGCCATTGCACTGCCCCCTCCTCACTGAAGTGGGCCATGAACACGGAAAGGCCTCATCTGCCACAAACACATGGGGCTGGGGTCTTCTGTGAGCAGCTCCGGGCATGTGCTGGTCTGGAGGCAGACCAAATGTGCCCTCACGCAGAGCCTGACCAAAGGCGGAGTTGGTCAAGATCCCTCCATCACTGGTTCTGCCATACCCTCCAACATCTATCACCCTGAACCTGTAACGGGCATCTACCACAGCAAGGAGCACTATGGAAATGTAATTTAATTTTAATGTAATTAATGTAATAAAAAAAAGAGAACCAGAGTTGGGGGGTGCCTTTAAGCTGATGTGCTTTCCGTCTATAGCACCACAGCACAGAGGGAAGTTCCACCATTCCTTGAAGTCCTCCGCAATGGACCTCCACTCCTCTTCTCCTGGCACAGCCATGAACTCCTCTACTAAACCATCCCAGGTGGCTGTCACCACATCAGGGATGATGGTGGAGACAGTGGAAATGCCCACTCTGAAGCTGCTGGTAATGGTCCTGTAGGAGTCCCCAGTGGCAAGAAACCTGCATAAAAGAGAAAACGATAGTGAATGGACTATTTGTGGGCCAGATTAGTTATCATTAAATCTACTATTTTGTACTGTAATGTATATTTCTTATTATTTATATATAAGATAAATGCTGTTGGAGTATATATTGGGCAGGAGATGACAGTGGGGTGAGGTTATCTATTCACTAAATATACATTCACTTATGTTGTTACCTGTGGGTTTTGCTGCATGTTAATATAGGAAAATTAATTTGTTTATTTGCCTGTGTGTACTATTTTAATCTTACTGTTTTATGTGTGGGGAAAAAACTGGTACCAAATCCAAAAAAAGGCATATTTGGTAAGTAGACAGTGTGGATTTTACTGTGACTTTTTAATATGCATAGTATGAGCACATGAGCATCAGATTAAAAGTTTATACATATTGCTCATTAGTGAAATTGCTGTTATGTCAACAATTAAAAAGAACAAATCGAATACAGACCGATCATACATTGTACCTACATGTAGCTTGAACATATTATGTCTGGGCTTAAGTAGGTTAGCAAAAAAACATTTCCAGAATCCCAATGTACCCACTAACCGAAAAGACAGATGGACAGGCGCTCTTCAGCAGGAATAGAGCGCCTGTAGTTGGTGTCCTGGTAGGTGATGCGAGCACCGATGCGGGTCAGGTGGTCATCAAAATGGGCGTGGGACAGACGAAAATAGCGCTGAAACCGAACCTCATCCATACGCAACTCCTGGAGCACATGGTGAAACTCTCCAAAGTCAGAACGCCTCTGAAGAATGGGGTGTATCCACACACGTCGTAAACAACGACGTTGTGTGGCTTCATTAATTAAATAAACCCGAGCCACTCTCTCAACATGATCTGCCATGTTATAAACAACTAGCAACAGACAAATCCACGCCCGCACGCTGACATAATGACGTAACGCGCCGACGCAGACTACAAAGTCTGCAAGCAGCTGGGTTTTAATTTTAAAGCGTCAACTTTCGTCCATTTGAGCGATTTGACGCCTGGAGGCGCTGACCGGTGTGCGTGCCATTAGTTTGTTCAGGTTTGTTTTTTACTGTAGTAGTTAGCTATTAACCAGTAGAGTTTTGGTAAACGTGGGGTTTGTTCAGACCTGCTGCTTGGTAGAATGAGACTCGCGTCTCTGCCTGTCGGATATTTTTTTTTTCTTTTTTAAACTGTCAGCTGGCTCTAACCAGTTTTTTTACTTCATGCCCTGAGTGTCTGACACTTTCTTGCTGTATTTCATTAAAAAAAAGGAAGTAGTGGTATTAAACCATATTACAAATTAATTAGCGACACTCTCTCTCTCTCTCTCTCTCTCTCTCTCTCTCTCTCTCTCTCAATCTCTCTGCCGGTCATCTTAGTTTTTTTTTTTTTACTGTCAGCTGGTTCTAACCAGTTTTTTTTTACTTCACGCACTGAGTGACACTTTCTTGCTGTATTTTATAAAAGAAATAAAGGTAGTTGTGGTACTAATAATATTACAAATTAAGCTACACACAAAAACATACTCACACACAGACATACATACCTGGTGTGAAAATAAAAAAGAACCAAAAAAAATCTCACAAAAAAATCATAATCATAAAAAAGTTCAAAGTTAAAAAAAGAAAGTTATGTTGAGATAAAAACTCTTGTTCATTACATTTTACTTCATAATATCAACCACATGTGTTGTATTCATTTTTGCAAAACTTGTTCTGTATATAGTTTGTTTGTTATCGTGATCAAAACCATTGATCTGAAGCTCAATGCTGATGGTGTCATGTAAATAGTAAATATAAATAAATGTAAATGTATAAATGTAAATATAACAATTTCTGATGAACCCATATCAATTTTAAATAACATACCGGTTAAAGCACCGCCCATTTAAAGACAACCCGACCCACGTCCTGGTTAAACCCCGCCCACTTCCGGGTTAGGCACCGCCCAGTCCGAGTACAGATACGGATACAAATAATTCATATGGTTAACAGATACAGATAATGCTGTACTCGCTCATCCCTAGTAACTACCATATGTTGATGCTACACTATAGGGAAAGTTAAATATTTGGGTTCTGATTTTTTTGTACTTTATTGATAATTAAAATAATGAACTTCATAATAACAAATTTTCCAGGTACTGACCCCCTCCCTCCCCCCAAGAACAAAACATGATTTTCTTGTCTTCCATAACGGACATTTAGGGGGCGTAGGGTGTATTCTACATAATTTATGTAGGTTATTAATAAAGAGTTTTTAGACCAACCGATAACAAAATTGTGCACTCTGCCATTAACAGCAGATAAAATGTTTATGTACATTGTGTCCTGTTTGCACCCATATCAGCCTTCAATCGCTAGTTTAAAAAGTTTAGATGTTATACAATCCTTAAACTATCACGCTGTTGGTAGAAAAAGCGCAGAATGTGACCCATTAACAGCGGGGGACCAAAAGATACTCCTGAGACGCTGTGACGTTAAAACATTAAAGTTAAACGTATTCAGATAAAAGGTGTCAAAGCCGTCCTTTTTTACATTTATCTACCATAAAACAGTACATTTTCAGGACGTACATGCATAAGAAACATGGCAATAAAACCAATATATTTAAAAGCTGCCGCGTTGCTGATATTTTAATCCGTTTTCGTTATCAGGGAGTTTTGAAAGATGCGCAGGCATGCATTTTTGGGCATAACACCTGTTATACACCGGTAACGTTCTGCTCTGCTGGCGGGATGGAAAGAGCGATGCTAGGTTGCTAGTTAGCGTGTCCTCATTCACACTTGCTACAGGCGGCTGTCCGGCTGCTGTCGCGTTAGTCAGGGT
This sequence comes from Valencia hispanica, assembly GCA_963556495.2. Classification (NCBI taxonomy): domain Eukaryota; kingdom Metazoa; phylum Chordata; class Actinopteri; order Cyprinodontiformes; family Valenciidae; genus Valencia; species Valencia hispanica. The sequence goes on along the minus strand of OY747720.1, from coordinate 41,964,464 downwards.
TCTAATAGTCTCTGCTGAGTCCAGAATAGTATTTAGTAAGGTCGCTGCTTCACGGAGGTTACGCTCAGGCTCCTGAGCAGAAATTAGTTAATCATTATGTCACCAACGAGTTCTTTACCTTTTACACACACTGGTAGAATGGCTCTCATATACACTAGTAGAATGGTTCTCACACATATTAGTAAAATTTGACCAGAAATTTCAGTATAGTATGTGAATGATTTCAGTATATTAAATGAGAGGGTTTAACTATGTTATATGAGAGGGTTTCACTATGTTATATGAGAGAGTTTCACTATGTTATATGAGAGGATTTTACTATGTTATATGAGAGGGTTTAACTATGTTATATGAGAGGTTTCACTATGTTATATGAGAGGGTTTAACTATGTTATATGAGAGGTTTCACTATGTTATATGAGAGGTTTCACTATGTTATATGAGAGGGTTTAACTATGTTATATGAGAGGTTTCACTATGTTATATGAGAGGGTTTAACTATGTTATATGAGAGGTTTCACTATGTTATATGAGAGGTTTCACTATGTTATATGAGAGGATTCACTATGTTATATGAGAGGTTTCACTATGTTATATGAGAGGTTTCACTATGTTATATGAGAGGTTTCACTATGTTATATGAGAGAGTTTCACTATGTTATATGAGAGGATTTTACTATGTTATATGAGAGGTTTCACTATGTTATATGAGAGGTTTTCACTATGTTATATGAGAGGTTTCACTATGTTATATGAGAGGGTTTAACTATGTTATATGAGAGGTTTCACTATGTTATATGAGAGGGTTTAACTATGTTATATGAGAGGTTTCACTATGTTATATGAGAGGTTTCACTATGTTATATGAGAGGATTCACTATGTTATATGAGAGGTTTCACTATGTTATATGAGAGGTTTCACTATGTTATATGAGAGGTTTCACTATGTTATATGAGAGAGTTTCACTATGTTATATGAGAGGATTTTACTATGTTATATGAGAGGTTTCACTATGTTATATGAGAGGTTTTCACTATGTTATATGAGAGGTTTCACTATGTTATATGAGAGGATTCACTATGTTATATGAGAGGTTTCACTATGTTATATGAGAGGTTTCACTATGTTATATGAGAGAGTTTCACTATGTTATATGAGAGGTTTCACTATGTTATATGAGAGGTTTCACTATGTTATATGAGAGGTTTTACTATGTTATATGAGAGGATTTTACTATGTTATATGAGAGGTTTTCACTATGTTATATGAGAGGTTTCACTATGTTATATGAGAGGATTCACTATGTTATATGAGAGGTTTCACTATGTTATATGAGAGGTTTCACTATGTTAAATGAGAGGATTCACTATGTTATATGAGAGGTTTCACTATGTTATATGAGAGAGTTTCACTATGTTATATGAGAGGTTTCACTATGTTATATGAGAGGTTTTCACTATGTTATATGAGAGGTTTCACTATGTTATATGAGAGGATTCACTATGTTATATGAGAGGTTTCACTATGTTATATGAGAGGTTTCACTATGTTAAATGAGAGGATTCACTATGTTATATGAGAGGTTTCACTATGTTATATGAGAGGTTTCACTATGTTATATGAGAGGTTTCACTATGTTATATGAGAGAGTTTCACTATGTTATATGAGAGGATTTTACTATGTTATATGAGAGGTTTCACTATGTTATATGAGAGGTTTTCACTATGTTATATGAGAGGTTTCACTATGTTATATGAGAGGATTCACTATGTTATATGAGAGGTTTCACTATGTTATATGAGAGGTTTCACTATGTTATATGAGAGAGTTTCACTATGTTATATGAGAGGTTTCACTATGTTATATGAGAGGTTTCACTATGTTATATGAGAGAGTTTACTATGTTATATGAGAGGATTTTACTATGTTATATGAGAGGTTTTCACTATGTTATATGAGAGGTTTCACTATGTTATATGAGAGGTTTCACTATGTTATATGAGAGAGTTTCACTATGTTATATGAGAGGTTTCACTATGTTATATGAGAGGTTTTCACTATGTTATATGAGAGGTTTCACTATGTTATATGAGAGGATTCACTATGTTATATGAGAGGTTTCACTATGTTATATGAGAGGTTTCACTATGTTAAATGAGAGGATTTTACTATGTTATATGAGAGGGTTTAACTATGTTATATGAGAGGTTTTACTATGTTATATGAGAGGATTTTACTATGTTATATGAGAGGTTTCACTATGTTATATGAGAGGTTTTACTATGTTATATGAGAGGATTTTACTATGTTATATGAGAGAGTTTCACTATGTTATATGAGAGGATTTTACTATGTTATATGAGAGGGTTTCACTATGTTAAATGAGAGGTTTTCACTATGTTATATGAGAGGTTTTCACTATGTTATATGAGCGGATATTTCAGTATGTGGTATGAGAGCTTTCACTATATTGTGTGAATGATTTCAGTATGATATATGAAAGGTTTCACTATAGTATGTGAATGATTTCAATTTCACATGTGTGTGTGAGAAGCTAATTCTGAATAATGTCTCAAACGGCCCCTCATATTGTAGCGCAACCTCTGATACAGCTAGAAATCTTAACAGAAATGATTGAGCGTCAATTAGATGGATAGTGTAGAATTAACATAACATTATAAATATGAATAGAATATAAATAGACTGAATCGATGTCATAGTGGGGACATTCACATGTTAAAGCAGTACAAGAATAACAAATACAAAAAAGAAATAAACAATTACTTCTCAAAATGCGCCTTAAAGACGGGTGCCTGCTGACACTAAAAAGGTATTTTGTTTTGTTTACTGGCTGGGATAAAGTTGGGCCTCGGTTCGCTTGTTTCATGCCCACCAGAGTTCGCTGGGTTGTATCCACACTGACGCAAAAGGTCCGGACCAAGGGAGGAAAAAAAATTGAGTTTGTTTTAAGTGAACTAAATGGGACTGGTGTGAATACAGGCTGGCAGGGAGAGGAGAGGTGAAAATATAAACAAAGGAAAGACACAGGGAGGAAGAGACAGAAACGAACATAACTAACCCGGGAAAATACAACCACCAACACAAAGAAATAAAAGGGAAGTATAATCCACAAGAAATAGCAAACAACCAGACACAAAACAAAACAACAACAACCCTGCATCATGACACAAGTAAAATTCAGGTCAAGCTAAAGTAAAGATAAACAAAACTAATTATTAATCTCAAAGCGTAAACAAAGCCAAATTATAAAAAAATTTAAGAACCAAAAGTGATCTTTCTTACATCTTTTGTTTCACTTTCTTGACCCTTATGCTTTACTCGCTCATGCTCAATTCCTTTTTCATCTATTTCTGTATTTACATCTTTTTCCTTTTTTACTATTGTATGGACCTTTTAATTTCCATAAAAGGTCTTATTAAAAGTAATCATAGGCTGTATTATATTTCTACCTGCAGTGAAAAGTGACAGATTTGCCAATTGCTGCCATTCATCAAAAGAGGTTGAGTGCTTGTGTGAGAACATGAAAGAGTGTGTGTGCGTTTGAGTGTGTGTAAAGATTATGTACTCAGTGTCAACTTTTCTTGTATAAGAAATTCACATCTTTTGCCTTATCAATCTAGCTTTTTATAATTTAAAGGTACACTCACAAAGTTATTAGGTAACATGGACACTGCTTGAAGGAAACAAACAAAACCTGCTTCTATTGAATAGTGTGATGTCATTCTTTTAAACTGTTGCCTGCTGCCTTGTGCATACTCAGGAATAGAATACCATTAAAAGTTTGACGCAATCTCCTGACTTTGTATAGTTTGTAATTATTGGAATCTTATTGATCCTGACTGTTTGCAATTGTATTTCAAACGAAGAGTACTGGGGCTGCACAGTGGCACAGCTGGGAGCACTGTTGCCCTGCAGCAAGAAGGTCCAGGTTCAAATCCCGGCCTGGGGATTTGGAGTTTTCATGTTCTCCCTCCTGGGTTCCCTCTGGGTACTCCAGCTTCCTCCCACAGTGTTGGGTTTGCTCTAAGGTATTTTGTCCTGTATGTCTCTGTGTTGCCCTGTGATGGATTTGCGACCTGTCCAGGGTGAACCCCGCCTCTCGCCCCATGACTGCTGGAGATAGATACCAGCCCCCCGCACCTGGCACAGGATAGATGGGTATAGATGATGGAGGCATTAGGAGTACTGTTTGGTATTGCATTAAGTTGTGAAAAAGGCAAAAAAACGTATCGCACACTGTAGGGCTCCAATTTGCAGTCGATTTATTTTGACTCAGAGAGGTGTTACGTTTCGAGCAAACGCTCTTCGTCAGACATCATAATAGTGTTGGACGCCATCTTAAATAGTCTGTGATATGGGTCACGTGATGGTATGTGCACCAGGAAACAAACATTACAAAGCAATCAACAGTTCTACTGGAATCTTCCTCAGGAAATCGAGTGCTGAAGAGATAAAAATTCTGTAAATGTTGAGCGTACACTTATTTTGTGTGTAAAATTAAGTCTTTTGTCTAACAGGGGGACACGGAAAAGACATCTTGCGTGAGGAGGCATGTGGTCTTTAGGGTTATGTTCCGGCTGATAGATGACTTGCATGTGACCTTTAAAAATTTTGTTCCTGCTTAATATATGACTTGTTTAGAGTTCCTACAGAGTGCACAAAGTTGTTTGGTCTGATTCTGCAGGGCATGTGAAAACACTTAGCAACAGTGATCAATCAAGAAGAGTGTAGTACATCACGCGCTGCCTTTTGTGAAGAACCATGGACCATTATTCTGTGAAAAAAATGTGTGGGGCGGGGGTTCATGCTCTGGTTCAATAAAAGCCATGCGGAGGTGCAGAAAGATTGCTAAGTTGATCGCTGAGCCCGTCTGCAGACGTTCTTCCATGGCAAAATTCTTAACTGTTGTGTGTTCCTTCTTATTGCTCCTTTTTACAGAAATGAACAAACACGCTGGAAGGTGAAACAAGAGCCTGAGAGTTCCTATCCTGAGAGAGTCAGAAAATTTAATTGATGTCTGTTCCTTTAAAGGAGGCCTTAGCTTAGATTGACAAAAAAAATCACCTCCAACAGTGCTTAAAAAAGCCTCCCCAAAACTAGATAACAATGACCCCAAAAAGTCTCTAAATACATGAGCACATATATATATCCGCACATGCACGTACAAATGCATATATACGAGCAAATACAAAAGCCCACATATATATATATATATATATATATATATATATATATATATATATATATATATATATATATACAAAACACAAATACATGGAGACCTGGTACTATAATCCATCATTATCACTATAGTTTTCTGAGCATAAATAAGATAAACACATGTCAGAAAAAACCTACGTCAAGTGGGATATAATACATATAGTCATTGACGTAGGATGGTGCATTATACATACAATCAGTCTCAAATTTCGAGACCGGTACAGTACCAATATAAAATATCTAAAATGACTTCATGTTGCCACAGTTATCACACTAGCAAAAAAGACAAAATACAAATGTGGGAACCGACACTCAATGAAAGATCCAGACAGTCTTCAGGCAATAAATGCCATCATTAGTAAGAATGTACCATTGAGGTCCAATGAACCAGGGATATAAAAAACACACCAATTACCTATTCTACATTGTGAGGACATTTATAGAAAATGGTGGATGTCTATTTCTTCTCTTGAAGCCCCTCGGAGACATGGTATCTAAAGTGTAAATCCAGAACACTTCTCGCTGAAGAAGTAACTTATTGATGTCGCCACCCCTTCTAGGCATACACACTTGTTCAATTCAGTTTCAATTCAATTCAGTTTATTTATCTAGCAGCAATTCACAACAGATGTCATCTCAAGGCACTAAACAAGAAGTCATTTCAATACATTTATACAAACATTCCAATCAGTTAAAAAGTTTCCTCTTTAAGGAATCCCAGCAGATTGCGTCAGTCATTGGCGTGAGGTTGGGCCCCGTTGATGCAGACTTTCCAACCACAACAATCCTTCAGCAATCCCTCATACTGAGCAAGCATGTAGCGACGGTGGAGAGGAAAAACTCCCCTTTAACAGGAAGAAACCTCCAACAGAACCAGGCTCAGTAGGAGCGGCCATCTGCTACGACCGTCTGGGGGTTTGAGAAGACAGAGCAGAGACACAGAAGGAACAGAAGATCTGATATAAGAGAACTTTCTATGTTACAGAAAGTAAAAAGTTGATAACATGACACGGTGGATGTTCAGTTACTGGGAGGATCATCCCAGTCGATGCCCCCCGTCCAACAGGGCATTCCAGCCAAGCAGGATACCAGACCAGGTATATCTTCTATGGAGAGAAAAACACTGAGAGAAAACAAAGTTAACAGTCGAAATAACAGAATGTACTGTAATACAACTGGAGAGTCGTAGGAGAAAAGGAAGTAGCAGAGTGAAGAAAATTGGTAAGTCTGTCCTCCAGCAGTCTAAGCCTATAGCAGCATAACTACAGAGATAGCTCAGGATGACCTAAGCCACTCTAACTATAAGCTTTATCAAAAAGGAAAGTTTTAAGCCTGGCCTTAAAAGTAAACAGAGTGTCTGCCTCACGGACTAAAGCTGGGAGCTGGTTCCACAGGAGAGGAGCCTGATAACTAAAAGATCTGCCTCCCATTCTACTTTTAGAAATCCTATGAACTACAAGTAAACCTGCAGTCTGAGAGCGAAGGGCTCTGTTAGGAACATATGGAACAATTAGATCTCTGATGTATGATGGAGCTTGATTATTAAGGGCTTTGTATGTAAGAAGAAGGATCTTAAATTCTATTCTGGATTTAACAGGGAGCCAATGAAGGGAAGCTAAAACAGGAGAAATGTGATCTCTCTTTTTAATATTCATCAGAACTCTTGCTGCAGCATTTTGGATCAACTGAAGGCTTTTAATGGCATTTTGTGGACTACCTGATAGTAAAGAATTACAGTAGTCCAGCCTTGAGGTAACAAATGCATGGACTAGTTTCTCAGCATCACTCCTGGACAGGATGTTTCTAATTTTAGCAATATTCCGGAGGTGAAAGAAAGAAATCCTAGAAACCTGTTTAATATGGTATTTAAATGTCAAGTCTCGGTCAAAAATAACGCCGAGGTTCTTTACGTTATTACTGGGGGCCAATTTAATGCCATCCAGATGAAGGGATTGACTAATCAGTTTCTGTTTAAGAACTTCTGGTCCAAAGACAGCAACTTCTGTTTTGTCAGAATTTAAAAGCAAAAAGTTTAAGGTCATCCATGTTTTTATGTCTTCCTTGTTCAATCCCGATGTAGCTCAATGACGCAACGTTATGTTTGTGTTGGCTAAAATGGTTTGCTACAGCACTCTTTTGGTCAGAATTTCTAATCGCACATCTGTGTTCAGAGATTCTTTTTTTAAGAGGTCTAGAAGTTTTACCAACATATGCAAGTCCATAGGGGCATTTAAGCATATATATAACCTTCTTAGTTTTACAAGATATCACACCTTTTACAAAATACTCTATCCCAGTGCGTGGATGATGGAAAGTCCTGGTTGTCCATGTGAAATTACACTGCTGACAATTGCCACACTTGTAGTTCCCTGCTTTTACAGGGGGGGAGGAATGGAATGAGGGGGGGTTTGAAGGGCTAGGATTGCCTGCCCTCACCAGTATGTTACTTAGATTAGGTGGTCTTTTGAAGACAAGTTTAGGGGGGGGGTTTAAATGTGTCTTTCAGAGAAGGGTCAGTCAAAAAAATATGTCAATGTTCATATTTGATGGAGGACATCTTCTTGGCAAGGGGGAGTAAGGAATAACACAGCTGATCCTGTCATTTTCTGTTTCAGTTCTGGTTGTGTATAAACAGTCACTTTGTGTTAAATTGCAGAAACGTGCAGAAGCCTCAGCCACCCACTCTTTTTTGTAGCCTCTCTGTAAAAACATGTGCTCCAAATACAGCTTTTGTTTATTGATCTCTGAATCTGAACTGCATATACGGCGTATCCGGTTCATCTGTGCGACTGGTAGGCTTTTTATCAAGGGTGTAGGATGGTAGGATTGATTATGTAGCAGGGAATCCCGGTCAGTTGGTTTCCTATATAATGAGGTGCTAAATTGATAACCATTTTTAGTGATGAGAATGTCCAAAAAGTTCATTTTAAGCAAGTCGTGTGCCATGGTAAACATTAAATGTCTGTTCTGTTGGTTGATGAAATTCAGGAAAGCTCTAAGATCATCTTCAGTTGAGGTCCAGATGAAAAACACATCGTCTATGTACCTTCTGTATGTTGAAATATGTTGTAGGAAGGGGTTCCTAGATGGATTCAGCACCACTTCTTCCTCGAACAGGCCAACGTATAGGGAGGCAAAGCTGGGGGACATTTTGGATCCCATGCTCACTCCAGATATCTGTAGAAATTTTTTTTTGTCAAACATGAAGTAGTTTGTAGTCAACACAATCTGTAGCAGTTTGATGATGCAGTCTTTAGTAGGTGTGGTCCTGTCAGCTCTTGACAGGAAGAGTTCAGCTGGCTTCAGCCCCCCTTGAATAGGGACATTAGTATATAAAGACTCAATGTCCATTGTGACCAAGATGCAATGTTCTTTCTTAATTTTTGTGTTATTGATGAGTTTATAAAGTCTATAGAGTCTTTAACGAACGCAGGCAAAGATGTGACACATGGTTGAAGAAAGTGATCCACAAAGGAAGAAATCTTTTCTGTAAGTGAGCCTATGGCAACCACAATGGGTCTACCTGGAGGAGTGGCAGTATATGTTTTATGTATCTTTGGCAGAGTGTAAAAAACAGGTGTCACAGGTGAATTGACCAGGATGAAAGCGTATTCCTGTTTCGTAATATGGCCTTCTTCCAGAAGATCTTTTAAACAGCCATGTTCCAATGAGATGTATTCTGCTGTGGGATTTCCATGCAGTCTCCGATAAAAAGTCTCATTATTAAGCTGTCTCAAAACTTCTTGTGTGTACATATCTCTGTCCAAAATGACTATTGCACCTCCTTTGTCTGCACTTTGGATGATGATAGATTTATCCTTTTTGAGAGTGTCCAATTCTCTATATTGAGTTTTAGTGAGATTGTTTCTCAACTTATATTTTCTTTTTTGTCCCAAAAGCAGGGCCGGACAGTGGCATAGGCTGTATGGGCAAATGCTAAGGGTGCCGTATATCCTGGGGGCGCCTGAGCCGCATAAGGAACTTTCCGCTTTTATTGTGCTTCGTTTACAGTGCAACAAGTGGTGCAATAATTGGCCCAGCATAGCATTAACTTTCATTTATACATTCTAATTATAATGTGACCAGGGGGTACTTGAAGGGATCAGACATACTTTTAGCTCACGGTGCAGAACAAAACACGAGGCGTCGCAAAGCAGGATGGGGAAAAACCACCTCCACCAATCAGACTTCTTTTACCCGCCATTAGGTTTTTTATAACGTCAAAAAAAAGGTAATATGTCAAAGAGTCCCAAATTATCTGGTGCCCAGGGGAGGAAAAAAAGAAAAGAAGAGGAGGAAAACGCATCAAAGACAGATGTAATGTTACAGTAAGATGATGTTAATGATATTATTTTGATGTTACAGAACGATGATCAATAATGCCATTAGCATACATGGTTAGCTAATCTATAAATAACCAGCGCTATCTGCTAGTTCTAACCAAAATATTAACAGTCAATGGTTCTAACAGTAAAGCCTAGCGCTATTATTATGGAAAATAGTAATATGAGTACCTTCCTCGAACAAATGTGTAAATATTAGATCTAATCAGCAGGTGTATTAATGTTAATTTCATTGGTATCATTATCTCACGTTTTCCCAGCTTGTAACAATCAATCAAAATACCATTAATAATCATAATAATTCCATAGTTGTAACGCCAGCTGTTAACTGTGTTACAGCTCATATTGTCTATAAAGTGTGTTTATCATGTTAAACTTTACACCTGTGTTAAAGTGCACATCATTAATGTTAGAGCATAACACATGCAATATTATACTGCAGTTTACTGATTATTTTGCATTCTGCTAATTAGAATTTACCATTGTAATGATAATAACATTTAATTAATTTAATTAATATGAATTACGAATAAAATTTGTATCTGAAAAAATACATTGTATATTATACACTATGGTCTACATCATGTATTTATCTCTAGGTTTCTCATTTATATTATTTCATTTTAGTGTATTTTTTAAATCATGTGTTTATTATTAGACTGGTGTCACATACTCCTCTTCTGTCCCTCTGTTCCCTCCACCTCAGCAGCACAATCCAGCAGTGATGCAGCAGCATCAAGCGGACCTTCTGTTGCTCCAATAGACCCAGCTGACTGGCTTTGAATGTGCAATTGTTTTATTTAAATAAAACAATGTCTAAAACAAAGCTAGTTTCTTGTGAGTATATGTACACTAGCATGGCAAGTACTGTACTGCGGTGCAAGGGGGCGCCACTTAAAATCTTAAAATCCATAGTTTTATATCTTTAAAAGACAGATGGGAATTAGAAGTAAGCATTAAATTAAATACTACTTCATTTCTCCTAAAGGGAAATTAATTGTTGTCATCACTCTTATCACCCAAGTATTTTCAAAGAGTCGTTGTAGATGGTGATGCTATGGGCAGCAAGGATCTCTGGCAGCAATCAGTCTTGCACAAAACCTGAAGAGGCCTCTGACTGAAGACTGTTGCTGTATGACAGTCTCATGACCGTCATGACATGCTAACAGCTCAATTTCCGCGCAGCAAAGACAATATTTTCATTGTAAATGTCTGACTGGCTGTATGCATGACTAAAAAGAGACGTTGGAGTAGGGGATATGATCATTGGCTTGCAATTCTAGAATGAAGATGGCAATGTCCAAATGCCTCAAGTAAATTTGGAAGGAACTTATGAACCACAGTTGTCTCTCAGAATCCTTGATGTGGGTGATAGAGTTTACCTATTCACCTAAGGTGTACCAAACTATTGTGAGCAACAATCAACTGTCTTGACACTGGAACAACTTTTTTGGGGTGCAAAACCTTCTAAAAGAGAAAGCATTTAAATCAGAAATTAAGATTTATGGTAGAGATTTTACTACCAAGTCTGCCATTATAAAAAAAAAGAAAAGCAGGTTACACATTTGAAAATTTTTAAAAGCTATTGTATTGCAAGAAACAGTTTCCTTTGTAGGTTCACTGTTAATTTGTCTGGAATTAGGACATAATGTTGGCGAAGATAACAAAGCCTATGGGCAGAATTATGTGCCATCAGAAACTGAATTTGAATTACTTCTGTTTGAATTTGCATCACTCAGATTAAATCTGAAATGCTCAAAATGAGTAAATGCTTTGAAAAACTGAATCTGAATTAGCCTAATTTGAAATCACATCTTTAGTTTGGAAATGATTGTTACTAAATTGAAATCGAATTTTATATTTTGAAAATGAATTTATTACCTGATCCACCCTAGGCCTAATTTGAAGCCTGTTTCTCGAAAAATGCTTACCCATTAAAAATTATTATATTTCAGCAACCAAAAGGAGTATTTGAACCACTTTGGTGTCATTATATTGAGTAGAATTGATAGATGTATCATTATGCATGTTTTCTGTTACTGGTTACTGGTTAGCCTGTTACTGGTTACCCAAACTGAAGATGGAACGCAGCAGAAATGTTTTTTTTTTTTTTTTTTGCTCCGCCTAAAAAAACAAACGTTTTATATTAAAAACTCTATGGATATTGCTTGAATGGCAGTGGTTACTCAATAAAATGTAAATACAACATATGGACATTATCTAGCAAAACTTGACACTGATTATGTGAAGCAGGACAAAACTAGAGAGGTTTTAGTATAGGCAAGTCAGGCGAGGTGTCCAGTTTGGCACAGTTTGGCACAAAGTGCCATTTCTATTTTTGTCATGTAAAAGTTATATTTTTTATTTAAATGGCACAGTGTTCAGTAGTCCTAAAATAAACACTTTTGGAAAAAAAATCTGATAATAATGCAATAATGGATTTATGTATATTTTCATCCTGTGCGTTGTGCGCCCTCTTGCGTAATGCGCCTGTCTTGCCGGCTGGTAGTATTATTTTACGCAAAGACCAACCCTCGCAGCGGATTGGTCGATTTTCATGATTGATACCTCGTTGGATTCTTAGAAGCCAATAGAATAACGCCAAAACTTGCTAAACAAGATTGACAACACAGTCAGCCAACCAGGGAGCCGAGAACAGGGCCTCTGGGAAATGCCAGGCTTCTCGGCGAACAGACTAAAAACACCTTTCTAGGAACCACAAATCGTAAGAGAAACGCCGGGAAAGTTTTAAATGGTGCATAAGAGATGGAAGTATCAGAAAATAACGTTTATTTGGCGAAGAAATCATCTTTACATGGCAAAACAGCAAAGGTAAGGCAAATTTTACTACTGCAATTCTGAAAAGCGATTTCTTGTTGTGTTATACTTTGGCTTATATCTCCGCGGTGCTTTGGTGTAGCGTCATGGCAGATGCATCTTTGGAATCGGCAGGTTCTCTGCTTTCATTTGAGGGACTGCTCGTGTTTTTAGGACAAAGGATTGCTGTGGTACAGCCAGAAATGTGGCGGCTGGGTTGACAAAACTAAGATGTTACGAGTTTGTTCGCAAATATTTATTTACGTTGCATCTGAGTGGTGTTTGTGGTTGGTAAAAATAGTTTAGATAGCCTTGTATCGCGTGGTCTTCTGTTTAATTTGATGTGCATTATTACTATTTTTTATGTTAGGTTGTGTTGTCTCAAGCCTGTTTAAAAAAAAGTAATTCCCTAGGTCCCCCAATTGGGGGTTTATCAGGTTAAAACTGTATTTTATCTTGTTGTAAATTCAGCTCTCAATATTTCAGTTTAACTTCTACTATTCAATTTCAGTTCTCAAATTCAGTTTTTTGTGTCAGACATCTGGGTCCTTGAGAAGTACTCGAGCGCAGAGTAATATAACTACGTTGTTCTGCACCCAACCTACAGTGTCCTGAGCTGAAGAGGGGCACAAATTAATCCTCAAAGAGCTCCAGCAGCTGTATTACCATTTTTTTATATTTCAGGCTGAGAGATAATCATATCCAGGTAAAGTAATGCTATTTAATCTTCAAGTTTTCAGGAATATTATGTTAACATCAGCTAGTTAGGTCCAGCGTTTTAATGACTAATGGTTAAATGTACACAGTCGCTATGTCATATTAACTAGTTGATCATATATGTACATAATCTAAATATTTCTCAAATTTAGAACACATTTTCTCTGCTGGTTTCAGGCATCAGTGGACTGCAGACCACCAAGTATGATGTTCCACTCATCAACCGGAAGAGACCAGCCACGAGTCTCAGTTGCAGCATTTCATCCACATTTCTGATCTTACTTCAGTAGACCCGGCAAGTTTAAAGAATGGTCCAGGAATGCCATTCAGGTTAATCCAACATGAACAACTATCAATAACTATACAATATGTTTTCCTTCTGTAAGAATGTTTGGTATCTTACAAATGTTCTTGTTTCATAGATTGTTTTCAATCTTTCATCATTTTTAATTTTTCCAAGTTAGCTTTATGTTCATATGTTAAAAAACAACTGGAAATAATAAAACAATTGATAAAATCAGTTAATGAGATATACTAGTTTATTTTAATCAGTAAAAAGTATGATACAATTAAACAACAAATGTGACAAGAACAAATAAATTAACAAACAAACGGAAAACTGTTTATCCATCATGTCCCTGTTCTCCTGTGCTCTCCAGCTTCCCTTTGCAACCATATCTCATAAGAAAATGTATATTTAACTTGAGCATAAAAAAATTAAAATCTTCAGTACACATGTAAATGCAGTCATTTTTTAATCATCACATTTGTTTATTGCCAGCAAGGGGGTGAAGTTCCCCTGCAAGTCCATCTTCCCCAGAATTGTACTCAAACCATGGATAGATTGTTATCTATCCATGGTTTGAGTACAATTCTGCTGGTGAGGTTAAACAGGCAAACTGTGTTAATGCAAAACCATAGTTTTTACAGCAGAACACATGGGCAACTACACTGTACTGAGATCACATGTTAAGTAGAGCTTGATGGTTAATAAAACTACTATAAGCATAAGGTGTGTAAAATGAGTATTATAAAAGTGGCAGTACAGAAGAACTACGGGACCACCATATAAGATTTTTTATGAGCAATGATTTCCACAAAAATAATATTAAAAAATGTCCATGCAAATGGCAACAACCCTTAAAGGCAGGGTATACGATTTAATTTTAAAACATTGTTTTTTTTAACTGCAAAAAAGGCTCTTCATATACCAGTGGCAACCTATAAGTTAGGAGTTCTTAAACTTGACCGAGTAATTTTCATTCTTTATACAGTGAGAAACCCTGGGAAAACCTCATCCAATCAACTTCCACGGTCCGTCCAAGATAAGACGCTTGTAAGCAAAGCTTCCGTGTTCCAGCACCTCCCCCTATGCGTGTCCCCTTTGTGTGCACGCAACGCTCGTTCTAGCGTGTAAACAGGAAGTGAGCTCACGCTAAAATGAACCGAAAACGCAAAGCTGTTGTGGAAATAGCAACAAGAAAGAAGAAAGCCGACCAAGAGCGTGCTTAAAGCCGAATCTGCATCGGAGCTGATGCATTTAAACGGTGGCGTCAACTCAAGGAAGCTAAGGGGTTGCTAACGGATGCGTTGGTTGCTGATTTTCTCCTGGACAGGTAAGATCACGTTATATTTTGTGACTTTGGTTGAAATGGCGGAGTGAAAAGTGAAGTGAAGTGGTGGAGACCCAACGAGACCATGCTGGCTGTGCTTGTCTGTGTTATTGAGCCGTGGCTTAGTGGGAGAGCATGAAGCAAGGGGTGGGACTTTTTATTTTTCAATAACGCCCTCTCAAGGAGTGCTCCCACAATTGTATACCCTGCCTTTAATATTTGCCCCTCTCCAGCTCAGGATGCTGTAGGTTGGCTGAAGTACAATGTAGTTCTATTACTCTGCGCTCGATTGCTTCTCGAGGGCCTAGCAAAGAAACAATCAGAGATTCTCAAAACAGACTTCTCTGATCTGCTATACAGACTTGATGAACTTAACATAAACATCTTTCTCAGCGGACCAGTCCCTGAAGGAAATGATGAAAGGTACAGTAGACTTTGCATGCTCCATAAATGGCTGAAGAGAAAATGTACATTGCTCTGTACAGTGTTCTTCAAGTATTCTAATGTCATCAGACTCATCGACACCTAATCTCCATTTAGAGAATTCTCAGATAGACTGAAAGCACAAATTAAAATTGGGTCACAACTAACACCGAAACTTGGACTACATCGGGCCTCTGGGACTGACACTGGATGTATTCCGCACATGCCCCAACTGGTATTAACGGACATCTGATATGCAAGGGAACTGGACAGTAATTCTACTCCCATCGTCCTCCAAAAGTCCTCCGGTCACACCCCAAATTTTTTTTTAAAGTCATTACAAGCAAGAAAAAACAAAAACTAAAGCCAAACGCTCTTATAATAAAACAAATATAAAATTGATCACCTGTCAGAAGGTTCAGCTACTGATTATCAAACCACTTAAGTGAGCTTTACATATATATTAGGTCTTAATCAGGAAATTCACTCCTAATCAATGAATTCATGACTGAACATAACATGCGTACCCTTTTTTTTAATCAGAAACCTGGCTAGACGCAAATAATGAAACATCTGTATTGATAGAATCTACTCCACCAAACTTCAATTTCTTAAGCGAGTGCAGGAAACATAGACGAGGTGGAGGTGTAGCCACAATTTTTCATAACTCAATGAACCTTAGAAAGGTACCCCCGGGCATATTTGACTCTTTTGAATACCTAGCCACCCAGATAAATGAGCCTTAAACAAAGCTCTATTTCTAAGTTTATATAAAGCCCTCTAACTTCTTTAATGATTTCAGTGACCTTCTTTCCGTAATATGTATCGATTATGACCAATTAATCATTGTGGGGGACTTCAACATACATACTGACAACCCCCAGGAAAGACTAGCAAAAACATTAAGTGACACTCTTCACAACTTCAGCCTGACTCAGCATGTCAAACAACCAACACACAATAGAGGACACACTCAGGCCTTAATTATCTACAAAGGTTTAACTATATCTGACATCTCGGTTATTGATATTGCAATATCTGACAATTTCTGTGTTTTCTTTGAAAGTACCATCTCTGCTAAAATATCTAGCTACAGTTAAATAACTGTAAAAAAGCGTTTTCTCAGGGACAGTTCAGTTATAACGTTTAAACATATTTACCCTTCCACCACATCCCCCTCATCTCCCAACTCCAACTCAGTAAACAAGCTGGTAGAGAATTTCCTAGTGGAAATATCAAACATCATTGATGTCATTGCTCCATCTAAAGTGAAAGTAGTCTCAGGTAGAAAGAAGTCTCCTGAGCGATCCACTGGTAAGTAGTGAAAAAAAAGTGTCAACAAGCCGAGAGAAAATGGCAGAAAACTCAACGTCAGGTTCACTGTGAGATCTACAAAGACTGAAGACACCAGGCACCCCATGTTCAGACACCTTAGGTCATCCCAGGTTCAACTCCAGCCCAAGAACATGTGCTGAGTGTCTACCCCCCACACCTCTCTCCCCTTTCTGTAACCTGTCCACAGTCAATAAAGGTCACTTTGGCAACAAAACCTTTAAAAAAAAAGATGCTAGGGAAACTTTCTTCTTCGAAATAATTAACAGAAACATTACTGAAAATATTCTAACAATTAGATGGTCGGTCTGTACCCCAGTACCGAACCGACTACCAATGTTATACCCAACTAACACCAATGTAGAAAAAATTTCAGAATTCCATGAATTAAACCAAAAAACCTAGAAGAAATCATCAACCAAGTGATTCGGGGCTTACCTAAAGAACAGGGACTTCCTTGTTACAATAGGAAACTTTTCATCAGAACGAACAGAAATTACATTTGGGGTGCCCTAGGGCTCCATCCTGGAGCCCCTTATATTTAATATTTACATGACCCCACTAGTCGAGATTACAACAACCAATAAGATTAGCTACCATAACTATGCAGATGATACTCAGCTCTACATTACGATGTCACCAGGTTACTTTGAACCTATCCAAACCATAAGTAAATGCATCAAACAAATCAATGGATGGATGTGCCATAACTTTCTCCAGCTGAACAGAAACTAAACAAATGTAATCACTTTTGGACTTAAAGAGGAACGATCAATAGTCAGCACACAGCTTCAGTTAATAAAGATTGAAACTACTGATCAGGCCCGAAATCTAGATGTAGTTATGGACACAGACCTGAACCTCCAGGGTCACATAAAGGCAATAACAAGGTCAGGCTTCTATCACCTGAAGAACATTTCTAGGATTAAAGGACTGATGTCACAACAGGACCTCGAAAACTCATCCATGTGTTTATCTTTAGTCGGACTGATTACTGCAACAGGGTCCTCACAGGTCTGCCTAAAAAGTAAATTAGACAGCTCCCACTGATCCAGAACACTGCTGTTCGTGTCCTCCCTAGAATCAGGAAAGTAGAGCACATCACCCCAGTTCTAAAGTCCTTATATTGGATCCCTGTAGCTCAGAGAGTAGACTTCAAAATACTTTTACTAGTTTATAAATCAATAAATGTCTTAGCATCCAAGTATGTTGAAGATCTACAGTTACTATACCAACCCACCAGAACACTCTGGTCCTCTAATTCCAGTCTACTCAACATCCCTAGAATTAGAACCAAACATGGAGAAGCAGCTTTCAGTTTCTATGCTCCTCTAATCTGGAACAAACTTCCAGATAACTGAAAAGCTGCTGAAACACTGAGTTCTTTTAAATCACAACTAAAAACGTATGTTTAGAGTTGCCTTTGAGTAATGCTTTGACTTATCATATGTTTTGTGTATACTTCTTGCTTTACTGCTGTTTTTTACTTTACATGCTTTGTCTGTGTTTTACTGCTATTTTTATTTTACCTCTTAATCATGTAAAGCACCTTGACTTACCTTGTCGTTGAAAGTGTGCTATACAAATAAAATTGCCTTGCCTTCCGTTTAAGAAAAATCCAAGATCAATAATTATAGAGCATAGTTTTGGTATATTCTATTGTATCTACAAAAAGGTAATGAGAATTAAAGGGAAAAGCAAAGATATTTTGAGAAAGCCACTTATTTTAAGTCAATGTTTGAACCTTCTTTTGTTTTTAATTTCATAGCTTATTGCAATAAATGCCTTAATTTGGGGACTTGTCAGTATCTTTACCACTGATCACCTCGAAACAGACAGGAAACAAAACCGAAAGACTCAGCAGGTAGATGTGTGTGAGTGTAGGTTTGTTGTGTCCTGCCGTGTCACTGACCCACTGATTACCCTGCTCTGCTAATTGGCAGCTTTGTCTTTCTCTCAGCTGGCAGCACAGCTTTGTCTCTGATTGGCTAAGAAAAGGAAGTTAACTTAACTGGGGGTGAAAACAGCAGCTTCGTTTAGGAGGAAATGAGGTAATCCTTTTGTGTACTTTAAGATAAATTTGTGGTTTTATTCACAAGCTGGCTATCAGCTGCAGTGCCATCACATGTTAGAACACATTTTGCAAAGATTAATGATTTTTCTATTTTAACTGAATCTGTATACAACTTGTACCATATGCCAACAGAGCAAGAGTGAAGTAAAAAGATGACATTGGATTGTAATCATCTGTTAAAAATGGTTTTACCTTTGATATGAAATTGTTCAGTTAAGCTTAAAGGTCTTATACTATGTCAGGTAGTCATAAGTCTTTGAGATACTATCAGGAAAGCATTGAAAAGAAAAGACATGTATGCTTCCTTACTTTTAGTAGAAGTAATAGATTCTTGGTTCCCCTTAAGTAATGGTAAGGCTGTTACTTATAGCCCATTGCAGCTAAGTCTGGTGCATATCCCTGTTGGGGGCTCTTCACAAAGAATCAACACTGGACTGTGCTGGGGTGACCAAACATCCTCTTATCCCCGGACATGTAAAGTTTTCACGTGCTGTCCGGGGCATCCACGGAATATTGGGAGATTGAGGAGAGTGTCTGGGTTTTTCGTAAATTTCAGGGGACCAACACAAATTTTTAAATGGACTGGTGTGATGCATGAAATACGGCTGCCTTTCTTTTTTCTGACTTCTGCCCTGAGTTGCTGCTTAGTGGGTGGTTCACAACCAGAACAGACAGCACAGCGAAGCGCTGCTACTGTTTACATGATGTCAAAGCTCAAATGTAGCTTTCTGGACGAGCTGTAAAAGTAATTTTCTTCATGCCAAGCCGGTCACAACAAATGTGTTGCAGAGTGCACCTTGCACATAGCTGGCATATTTGTTTCTGTGTAGGTCACATGGACACAAAAACTATTAAAAAAGGCTGTGCAAAGTGGTAGTTCCTTTGTTAGATCAACAAAGAAAAACTAGACTGGAGTATGCACTTTTACCTAAAGTGTCTTTGTGAGACTCCTGCTTTTCATTTTTATTATTACATTGAAAAGAAAAGAAAACTTTTTTTCTTATTTGTCCTTGTTTTTTGTGTAATTTGTGTCCAGTGCAACTTAAAATGTGAGCTATTATTGTTACATGCTAATTTTCTAATACAGTAGAGTAATCATTTTGATTATTTACTTTATTTTAAAGTCATTTTTGTACTTGTTGAGTTCTGAACGGCCATCCGAAGTTTGGTATTTAATTATTCTTTCTAACCACATAGAGAAGACACACTTTTATTATGCCTTCTTTAAAAGTTTTCTTTAGGTAAGCAGAGTATGATTAGTTTTCCAGGACTAGACCAAGTGTCCCCTGTTTTAAAAAATACAATTATTGTCACCTGTTGTGCGAAAAAAGGTTTGTTATGGCTATGAAAAAATATGAATAACTGCTTAGGGAAATTAATAATAAACTTTGTAATTTAGATAAAAAGTACCAAGTTGGGGCACCATCCTGGAGTCCAGGAAATAATAATAGCCTAATAGTTCTTTGAACAGCAAGTTACTACACATGCATATGGAATAATAATAAACAATGACTTTCCAAAATACAAGAGTTTATTAACAAAATATTTCAACATTCCAGTCAAAATATTTTAATCAACAAACTCACTAAGCTAGTAACACACAACTAAACAGCTAAATAAAAGAATAATGAACAATAAAAAGACTATGACCTGATATATCTTATTAAAGAGGTATAAGTGTAGTGTTTTATAGTGTGTACACAATATATTTATTAATGTAGGGGAACTTCCCAGAAGCTAAAGAGCTGTTTAACAAAATTAAATAAAATAGGGATGAGAGTAGAGGAGAAAACCTAGAAAAAGCTGAACTTTGACTTGAGAAATAGCTGTTAAAACTGCAGTAGGAGCAGAGTAAATAGAAAGTGTGCAATATTTCTTTTGAAATGCAACATATTTATATGTTGAACATCCAATTTATAAGAAGCGGGAATAATCAGGCAGTATTATTTATCCTAAGCACAAGTTAACAAACATGTTTTTTTTTTATATCAGCTGCCAAACAATCAAAAGCCATGTTTTGTATAGATAATAATTAAGTAAATGACAAGAATCTCTACAAAGATAGCTCAGGATGACCTTAGCCACTCTAACTATAAGCTTTATCAAAAAGGAAAGCTTTAAGCGTCTGCCTCACGGATTAAAACTGGGAGCTGGTTCCACAGGAGAAGAGCCTGATAACTAAAAGATCTACCTCTCATTCTACTTTTAGAAATCCTAGGAACTACAAGTAAGCAGTCTGAGAGCGAAGGGCTGTGTTAGGAACATATGGAACAATTAGATCTCTGATGTATGATGGAGCTTGATTATTAAGGGCTTTGTATGTAAGAAGAAGGATCTTAAATTCTATTCTGGATTTCACAGGGAGCCAATGAAGGGAAGCTAAAACCGGAGAAATGTGATCCCTCTTTTTAATATTCATCAGAACTCTTGGCATTTTGTGGACTACCTGATAATAAAGAATTACAGTAGTCCAGCCTTGAGGTAACAAATGCATGGACTAGTTTCTCAGCATCACTCGTGGATAGGATGTTTCTAATTTTAGCAATATTCTGGAGGTGAAAGAAAGAAATCCTAGAAACCAGTTTAATATGGGATTTAAATGTCAAGTCTTGGTCAAAAATAACGCCAAGGTTCTTTGCGTTATTACTGGGGGCCAATTTAATGCCATCCAGATGAAGTGATTGACTAATCAGTTTCTTTTTTGGAACTTCTGGTCCAAAGACAGCAACTTCTGTCTTGTCAGAATTTAAGAGCAAAAAGTTTAGAGTCATGCATGTTTTTATGTCTTCCAGACATGTAATCTACCTAACTGACTGGGTTCATCAGGATTTATGGATAAATATAGTTGTGTATCATCGGCATAGCTGTGGAAATTTTTCCCATGCTGTCTAATGATTCTACCGATTGGGAGCATATTTATGGTGAAAAGAATTGGTCCAAGCACCGAACCCTGTGGAACTCCTCAAGTAACCCTTGAGAGTGAAGAAGATTTATCATTTAGATGAACAAACTATCAGATAAGAAAGGAAGGTTAGATATAGGTCTGTAATTAACTAAGTCATCTTGATCAAGGGAAGGTTTCTTGAGTAAAGGTTTAATTACAGCAATTTTAAATTCTCGTGATACGTATCCGTTTACTAAGGATAGATTCCTCATATCCAAAATGGGGCCAGGAACCAAATGGAACACTTCCTTAAATAATTAGGTTGGGATTGGATCCAACATAAAGTTGAAGGTTTAGATGAGGGTAATATTTTTGATAATTCCGAAAGGTCGACTGAATCAAAACAGCATAAGCACAAATGAGGTTCTACAGTTCTTTCTGATGCTGCCTCATTTACTGAGGAAGAAGTAATCATGTTTGGGAGGATGACAATTATTTTATTTTTAATAGAATAACTTTTATTTGTGAAGAATCCAATAAAATCATCACTGCTAAGAGCGGGGGGAATAGTTGGCTCAACAGAGCTATGACTTTGTGTAAGTTTGACAACTGTACTAAAAAGAAACCTAGGATTGTTTTTATTCGCCTCTATTAATAATGAAAAATATGCTGTTCTACCTTGTCGAAGGGTCTTTTAATACAGCAGTAGACTATTATTCCAGGTTAAATAGGAATCCTCTAGATGTGTGGAGCGCTATTTTCTCTCCAACTTCCTAGTATTCTGCTTTAAAGTATGCAACTCTGCGTTAAACCAAGGAGTCAGCCTCCTATGGTTAGCCACTTTCTTTTTTAAGGGGGCTACACTATCTAATGCCAAACCTAATGAGGAAGTAACGCTGTGAACCAGACCATCAATTTCTGAAGGGTTAGAGATGGAATTGCTGCCATCCACTGAGACACTGAGGAAAGTAAGAATGGAACAGATTCTTTAAAAATTGTTACAGTATTGTCTGATAAAGCTCTACTATAATGAAATTTTCTTTCAAATTTAAGATGCTCAGTTAAAGTAAATTCAAAAGTTATCAAGAAGTGGTCAGACAGGACCGGGTTATGTGGGTGGACTGTTATTTCCTCACACTCAATACCGTATGTCAGTACAAGGTCCAAAGTGTGTTTACCTGAGTGGGTGGATCCCTGTACTTTTTGAGTAAAGCCAATTGAGTCTAAAATAGCATTAAAAGCTGCATTTAGGCTGTCACTTTCAGTGTCCACATGAACATTGAAGTCCCCCACTATAATGACCCTATTAGTATTTAATACTAAATCGGATAAAAAATGTGAGATCTGATCCAAGAATTGAGAGTAAGGGCCTGGTGAACGATACAAAACCACAAACAAAAATGGTTTTAATGTTTTGGAACTTGGATGAGGAAAATTAAGGGTTAGATGTTCAAAAGAACTGTAGCTATCAATTGGTCTGGGATTAATTAGTAAATCAGAACAAAAAATGGTTGCAACTCCTCCTCCTCGCCCAGTATTTCTAGGAATGTGAAAATTTAAATGACTGGAAGGAGTTGACCCATTTATACTGACATAATCCTCCTGCTGCACCCAGGTTTCTGTGAGACAAAGCAAATCAATGTGATTATCACAAATCAAGTCATTTACTAACAAAGTATTTGAGGAGAGAGATATTATGTTTAATAAACCACATTTAATAAATTAATTTTCTTTTCAGTCAAAGTGGTATTTATTTTTTTGAGATTTCCATGATTTGTTTTTGTTGGCTTAACTTTTAATCCATTTAATTTTGACTGTGGGCAAGACACTGTTTCTATAGGGTAATGGGTGGGTAACAGTACAGAAGCAGCAGAGAGGTGGGTTAAACTACGACTCTGCTTCCTGGTCTGGACCCTGGGTTGTCAGTGTTTTGGAGGACTAATAAATCCAGTCGGATTCCTTGAAAGAAGAGCTGCTCCATCCAAAGTGGGATGGATGCCGTCTCTCCGGATCAGACCAGGCTTTCCCCAAAATGTTCGCCAGTAATCAATGTAGCCCACATCGTTTGCAGGACACCACCTAGACAACCATTGATGGAATGACAGCATGCAGCTAAACATGGTCCGATCGCGCAGGGGACCAGAAAAGATAACAGAGTCCGACAGTGTTTTGGCAAACTTACACACCGAAGCAACACTCATTTTTGTGACCTCCGATTGGCGTAACTGGGTGTCATTACCGCCAGCGTGAATAACAATCTTACTGTATTTACGCTTATCTTTAGCCAGCAGTTTCAGGTAGGATTTGATGTCGCCCGTTCTGGCCCCTGGCAGGCATTTGACTATGGTCAATGGTGGCTCTAATGCCACGTTTCTGACTATGGAGCTGCCAATTACCAGGGTCGGCTTCTCAGTGGGTGTGTCGCTGAGCAGGGAAAATCAGTTAGAAACGCGGACCGGTTGGTGGTGGCCCGTGGGCTGGGTCCTAGAACTATGCTTCCTACGTACCGTCACCCAGCCGGCCTGAGGTCCCGGCTGTGCGGGATCTACCTGAGGACGGCTAGGGTGTCCTGTCCTTGTTGACTCTGTGCTGGCTAATGGGCCTCGGCTATCTGCTGGTTTTTCAACACCGCGGAGCCGGGCCTCTAATTCCGACACCCTTGCCTCCAAAGCTACAAAAATATTACATTTATTACAGTTACCATTATCACTAAAGGAGGCAGGGAAATAACTAAACATCTGACACAGAGAGCAAGAGAGAAGAGAAGAGTTAAAGATAGGAGAGAGAAGAGTAGCCATAGCCGCAATGAAGCTAAGCTAACTAAGCTAGCGGGACCTGACCACCCCAAGAAAAACTGTGTGAAACACAAGGAGTTCCCAAAACATAAAGTACACCACCACAAAACATGTGTTTTAGTGTGCTTGTTTGTTAAATTAACTTAGAAAGGCCTCAGCACAGATAAAATAAGATTCTGAGACTAAGTCTGAACACCAAACAGCTACAGGGAGTGCAACAGCGACAACAGGAAATGATGCAATACAGCTTACCCTGTCACAGATCCGTCTCAGAGCTCTGAAACAATCAGCATTCTAAATGAGCTGCAAATGGCGTAAGAGAGAGTTATCTAACCCAGAGTAAAGACAGTTGCAGTAGCCAAGCCTAGAAGTTATAAACCAGAATAAGGTAGGTATGGTTTGATTGTACTAATTTGCCTCAAGTGATACAAGCTAGAATGCACTACTGCAATAATCTGTTTTATCAAACTTGAAACTATTATCAAATTTCACTCCAAGGTTCCGAGTTACCACACAATTAAAAGAATTTGAAGGGCCAATAGGGCTGGTACCTTCTAGCAACAGTACATCTTTTCCAAATGAATGAATGAATGAATACTTTATTATTCCCAGAAGGGGAAATTCAGTTTCCAGTATAACTCATCCAAGACAATACAAACAACACACACAGTAACATTAAAGGTACAGGATCAGGTAGACTGTGGTTGCAGCCATCAAAAGCCGATGCTCCATATGCATATAAGAAATGGTGGCAAGAGGTTTGGGGGTTGTCAGGAGAAAAAAACCAGGGGACCGAGTCGAGGTACAAAAAAGCCTCCAACCTCAGTAGATGGAAGCACATATATTTCAATCACAACATTTGAGAACACATGGGGGGAGGTGGGGGGGATCTCCCGCACAGCAGAACCCGGTTGCAGCCAATCAACACGCCCATACAGCCCGTTATACAGGAGTGGGAGGGAGATTCCGGATAGGGGAGGACGTTGACTCAGGGGACTGTGTGCATGTCTGTGGGTGTGGCATGAACATGCGTGCTTGAGTGTGTGTGTCAGTAAGCAAGTGAGTCCATGAACTCTCCCCTAGTTCAAACTCAGTGTCTGTCGCCAAGATGTGATATACGACCACGCGGAGGGCTGAATCCAGCAGCTCACCAGCCCATGTGAGGAGGGGGTGGAGTAGGAACAGGCAGTCCTTCTACATAAACATCCAAGGGAGTTTGAGATGTCTGACCTTCCAAAGCCGACATCAAGGAGCCAATTCAGATAACAGCACTTGTTTTGGGTTCAAACTGGAGCTTGTTGTTTCAGCCTTCAGGTCCTTCAGTGGTCTCAATGGTGAATTCAAACAGCTAAATCGGGAGTCAGTTTCCATCCAGCCGGCTGAGAACTTCTCCAAGTTGTTTCCTCGCCGTGCACAAGTTCCTAAACCGCAGCTAGAAGCATCTAGCTTGCGTTGTTACTCATATTGCGCATGAGTCTGAGTCATGAGTCATGAGTGTTCACAGCACGGCACATCCCTTCGTAGAGCTCCGACAGATTGCCAATTGCTGTTGACAGGTTTTGAAGCTTGTGATATATCAGGAGTCCACCCATGCCAAACAGCAGAAACCCGGTAATCAGTAATCCAATCAAATAAATATCTTCAACATCCTCCACGGACAGCAGCAACAGAGTGTGCGTTCCGTCAGGACAGGAGCGCCCTCCCTTAGCCGTTCTTCGGGTAGAACATTTTTATCAGCTGACCAGATCCATGGTTTAGATTTAGGAGGGTAATGCAGAGAGAGGATCTAGATAAAGTGACAAGACAGAAGAGGGGCAGGCAGAATGAGATACCCAAAATGGAGCCTTGGGGAACCCCACACTTCAAGGGAAGTTTAGAGGAAGAAAACTGGCCCAAGTTTACAGAAAAAGTCCCATCAGACAAGTAGGAGCAAAACCAGTTAAAATCTGTGCCCTTAAGACCGACAAATTAGCCAGGCGAGATAAAATAATGTTGTAATCCACAGTATCAAATACAGCCAACATATCCATCAGAATTAAAATTGCAGAATCTCCTGAGTCCAAAATTAAAAGCACATCATTTAAAACTCAAAGGAGTGCTGTTTCTGTACTGTGTCCCATTTTAAAACCAGGCTGAAAATTCTCTGTGATTTCATGTAAGAGCAAGTGTTACAGAAGTTAGAGATAAACAATGTTCTCCAAGATTTTAGAAAGAAATGAAAATTTAGAAATAGGCCTAAAGTTTGAAAACATTAGGAAAAACATTAGGATCAGAATCCTTCTTTTTCACGAGAGGTTGGACTACAGCATGTTTAAAGGCAGCTGGGACATACCCTAAAATCAGACAGCCTTTTATTAATTTGAGAACATGAGGACTAATAGCTCTAAAAACCTCTAATGATAGTCTCGGTGGAACACTGTCACAGAACAAAGGTTTTAGGCTTTTAGTAACTCCAACAACTGAGAAGCAGACACTGAAGCAAACTGATCAAAAACAATAGGAAAGGGATCAGAAATCGCCAGATCGGGCACATAATAAGTAAGTCTAGAACTAATAACACTTAATTTTTCACCGTAAAACTTAGCAAAAGATTCACAGAGTGAAACACCTTAGTTACTATATGATTATAAAAAACAGAGGTAAGAGATACTCTCTCTGGGTACTTTTCAGTGCTTGTTGAACAATAATCCTTTCAGTTGCACAGTACACAAAACCAGATCAAAAGATCTTTCAAAAAAGCAACGTGTCAACCTTAACAACAAGGAGGGACTTTTCCAAAAAGAAATAACAAGGAATGTGTAAGAGCTACTCGCACAAATCACCATGTGCAATGAAATTTCTTAAAGCTACCTTGTGTAAGAACTTCTCCCATCTAGCGGTGAAACAACCAACTGAATATTACGTTCTAGCCCCACCTCACAACCCCCCATTCCGAGCGCATTTTAACTCCTACGGTGGCCGTTTCATGCCAAGGTTAACATGGCTTCCAGTACTACGACTTTATCCAGTGTTCCTTCCGGTGATGAGGTTACTTTAGAAAACTACATTGCATTTAGTTATATAGTCAGACGTCTGCCACGTCGCGAGTAGACAATCTTCCTCTGGCATTTGTCACGGTGCAACTGAGTGTAGCCAAAGCGTGAAAGGCGGAGCTAGAATTTCCAGGAATGTCCCTCGTTGGCGAATGTATTTCAAAGATGGCTCAACATGGATTCAGCCATTCGCGCGACTCACATGTATGTATTCTGAATAGCAGATTCTACACTTACGAGAATACTTTCATTAGTAGGTGGAAGTAATTACACATGAATGAGCACATATTTTTGAAAGAGCAAAAGGTTTTTTTGTTAAGAATTAACTCAAAAAAATACACAATGTAGCTTTAAATAAATCACAGAAATAATCATCAAAATGAAAGATAGTTAAAAGATTTTATGGACTAATGAGGCACAGACATGGGGTAATGGTATGGGCAAGAATTATAAAAGATCAGGTAGTTAAACCTTTTTGGGTTGAAAATGAGCTAATTTTTAGCGCACACTTTTTTTTTCAAACAGCATCTTTTAAAAAGACCATAATTTAAATGTATGACAATAATCATGCATTAACATCATGAGTTTAAGTACCCATAACCCATTTTCCTCACATTCCACTTCTCTGAACAATTTCTTGGAGGCTGTAGTTGCTCCTGCACAAAAACTGGATCTACAAATCAGAAAACAGAAAGAATCCATGACCCATCACCCAGCTTGTGGTTGTTTCTGAAGAGAAAGGTAGCCATATCGATTAGTGAGTTTTTTAAAGTCCATCCATCCATCCATTTTCAAGGGTCGTGTTGCGGGGGCAGCAGCTTAAGCAGGGAGACCCAGACTTCCCTCTCTCCACCACCTCCTTGGTGGGGAATCCCAAGATGTTTCCAGACCAGCTGAGAAACACAGTCCCTCCAGTGTGTCATGGGTGTTCCTCTGGGTGTCCTCCTGGTGGGATGTGCCCGGAACACCTCACCAGGGAGGCATCCTAACCAGATGCCTGAGCAACCTCAACTGACTTCCTTCGATGTGGAGGAGCAGTGGCTCTACTCTGAGCCCATCCCAGATGACTGAGCTTCTCACCCTGTCTCTTAGGGAGAGCCGAGACACCTTGCGGAGGAAACTCATTTTAGCTGCTTGTATCCATGGTCTCGTTGTTTTGATCACTTCCAAAAGCTTGTGACCATAGATGTGGGTAGGAATGTAGAACGACCGGTAAATCAAGAGCCTCGCCTTGGGTCATGGTCGAATGCCTTCTCTATGTCCTCAAAATATTTGTTGAGCGAACTCCCATGCACCCTCCAGGACCCTGCATATGGTGTAGAGCTGGTCCAGTGTTTCACGGCCAGGACGAAAACAGCATTTTTCCTCCTGCTTCCCAGGGTTTGATTGCCCATTGAACCTTCCTCTCCAGAACTCCTGAATAGACCTTACCAGGGAGGCTCAGATGTGTGATCCTCTTATAGTTGTGTTGTGACTCCATTTTCGTCAAATGAACTGAACAGACTTTTGGACGACTGGAAGCCCTTTTTCAAAGATGGACTGAGCAAACCACATTTCCCAGCAATCCTAGCGGTGACCCTCAACACACTCCTGTTGGTCCGGGGCCACCAATGGTGACATCAATGGTGACATCAACGATGACATCACGGCCAAAGGGCTATAAGAGTCGTAGTGGCGGCCATTTCAAACTGTTCTCAGCCAGAAGTTCCAAGAGAAACTCCGGCTAAACAGAGGACATCTCACCGGTGAAGATGATCTTTTGTTCTGACCCACTGGACCGGGAAGAACTAATTTCAAAGCTTCGAAGTGCTCATCCTGTTAGTATAGCCAGGTTGAGCGATATCAGGACTGTTCCAAGACAGTTCGTTACGCCATCCAGCCTGCAGTTGGGTCACATGGTCCTTAAATCCTGCCCAGTCCTAACTCTTCCTTTTCTTGCTCAACTACAGACACAATTTGCTCTCCTCCGAGTGGACTGGACCTCCTTCAAAAGAACTGGTTCATTTATGCTAATCTTGTGTCTGGGCGGAGATAAATAGAGAAAATAGAGTTCTTAACGAGTTAGATCTCGTTCATTGTTGGTTTAAAGCGCAGTACCTGTTTGCTCATTTAGCGTCGCCACACGCATAAGTTGAGCTGTATTTGCTGTGTTTTAAATTGTTTGTTTTATCCTGAGCGAATCCTACTTTCTTTCTTTTTCCTTCCTCTCTTTTCCTCGCTCTCTCTCTCTTCCGCTCTTTGATCACCTTGTCGGCTGAGTCGGACTCGGTCCGACCTGCTTTAGCTGGTCTTAGCTGAAAGGTTAACTCCATTATTCTTTAGTCTGTTGCTAAAGCAGAGGCCTTCCACATGGACACTTCACACAATGTGATCTGTCCACTATAGCCAGAGCTAAGTTTTATGGCCCTTTGTCTCCTCACATGTGCTGCTCTCCACCTTAGCACAGAGCTAAGATCTATGACTCTTTGTCCCACAGGCTATCTTAGTTGAGCGCCCCTGAAGTGAGGGCCCCCCTTCCCTTTCTGAACCAAACTCCAGCTGTTCTCCCTGATTCATTTAATCTTAATTGTGTTTAATTTTCACATATTTTGTTTTCTAAGATATGTTGTAGCTAGTTGCATGTTTTAGAATAGATGGGAATTATTGACAAAATGTTTTGGCTGTAAGGTTGATTTATTTTCTTAATAAATTTAGCAAGATGCTGCAGATCTTCTACAACTCTGTTGTGGAGAATGTAATCTCTTCAGCCATCATCTGTTGGGGTAGCGGCATCAGAGCCAGGGATTTAAAAAGGCTAAACAACCCGATAAAGAAGGCTGGTTCTGTTCTTGGGACAACTGTGGAACCACTGGAGATGATAATGCAGAGAAGGATTCTTCATAAAATCAAAATAATTATGGACAACCCTGAGCATCCTCTTCATGAGACTGTCATACAACAACAGAGCATCTTCAGTCGGAGGCTTCTTCAGTTTCGCTGCAATACAGACCGCTACAGGAAATCCTTCCTGCCCTCAGCCATCATCATCTACAACTCCTTAAAGCATTAATTATATGAGCTATACCAACACTTAATTTCCCTCTGGGATCAATAAAGTATTTTTGAATTTGAATCAGAAAGTATTTACCGAGACTGTGCTTTAATTAAGCACATCTCAGCTTGGACCCTCATGCTGCAGCTCCAAGCCATCTAGTGTCCTGGAGTGTTTAACAAGTGAAATATTAGTTTAATCATCTCAGTAAAACACACAACAAAAAGAAATGACTTGTTGGGTTTGTGAACTTTTATTACCAATGCACACTTGAACACATTTCCAGTTTGTAACTCTTATGTCACACAATAAAACATTACATGCTGCAGGTAAAGGCTATTTAATTTCCAGAGGAGTCAAAAGTATTCACATTCAATACTCAAGTAGAAGTATAGATACTAGGGTTTAAAAAGATTTCTGTTGAAGTATCAAGTCAAGTTTTTTACTCAAGTAAAAGTAAAAAATTACTGGATTCAAAACTACTTAAAGTATAAAAGTAAAAGTAATGTAATTGAAAAAATTACATTAAAGAATAAAGCTTAAGCTACACATCCCCCCAAAATAGAAAGGCCATAATTATTATAATGTTATATACAAATGTTAATTTTGAAACATTTTGGATATACTAGGCTACCTGTTTCAGCTGCATATATGTCCATTAAAATGTATTCATTTTAGTGCAATGCAATTACATTAAAGAATCATATGTGGACTACTGAGCATTAATAAGTTTTTCATGGAGTGGAAGATATGACTAGTTGCCTTTAAATATTGTAATGCTGCATTTGCCTGAGTCTGTACCACCGACATGTTGAACTCAGCAACCTAAGTCTGCTTTGTCCTTGCTGGACTGTGAAGTGGTTTGTGTATGCTGAGTGTATATATATATATTAAGAATACTATCACCAAAAGTCTTACAACCACATTACAGACAATGCTGCAGACCCCTGCAATCTCCAATGACCTCCTTGGGGCTCACGAACCACAGGTTGGGAACCACTGTTCTAGAGGCTGAATCCACTCTGACGCACTGGAGACTGGAACTAAAAGCTCCACTTCAGCCAAAGTTTTGAAATCAGGAAACATTTCTCTGATTCAAGTGATCAGAGGTTGGAAAGACTCTGAACCCAGCTTCATATCGCTTCAGCAGCAGAAAATGTCGGAGCATGCGCTCTTTCGCATGGGTGGTTGGCACGACACCGGGGTCTTTGTAACGCGTCTTTAACCAGCGGCGCCGGTAACAGTCACGTTCCATAGCTTCCCGGTCTGAGATGATGCTCAGCTGGCTTCATGGGAATCTTCTTATTATTAATTTATTGATTCAGTTACTTGAACTCCGGGGTTTAACTCCCACCTAAAAATGTTCGCACGTCTGCACCAAATGGTCAGGGGTGTGAATTATAATCTGTCAAAATGACAAGTGGCCCTCGGATTTTCCGTCACCGTTGTAAAAACAAACTGGACTAATATGGAAAATATTCGGTTAACTGTATGCACAGTATGCAATGGATCGCATAGAAGCGGGGTGTCAGAATGGTAGATCTTTAAAACTATGATCAAACCAGTCAAATTCAATCCAGTTGGTAAATTTTTTAGATAGTTTCTTAGTGTCTTCTTAATAAAAGACTTAATGAAACAGGAGTAATGAGGCTATTTTTTAAAATGTAAGGAGTAGAACGTACAGATAATTGCGTGAAAATTTAAGGAGTAGAAGTAAAAAGTAGGCCCATAGATAATTACTTCAGTAAAGTATAAATACCCAAACTTTCTACTTAAGTAAGGTAATGAAGTATTTGTACTTCGTTACTTGACCCCTTTGTTAATTTCATCAGCTTGATATCATTCTAACCTCATGGTTTACTTTCTATCTTAAAACGTTCTTTTGTGGTAAAGCTCATAGTTAGTGTTGACTTTGGTGACACTGACTTATCCCCTGCTGTGTTGAGTGCTGCTATAGGCTTACACTGGGGGGTCTATGACGTCGACTCGCAGCCATCCGGCCTGCAGCTGGACTGTGGCTCCAAAGAACCCCGCGCAAGGTTCTGTTTTTCTCTGTTGCTCAACTACTGACACATTTTGCTCCCCTCTTTGTGGACTGGACCTTTCTCAATGCAAAGTAGGACTGAACTGGTTCATTTATTCTAATCTTGTGTCTGAGCAGATAAATAGGGAAAAATATAGGTCAGAACAAGTTAGACCTTGTTCATTGTGGGTTGAAGTGTTTTCAAGCGCTGAAACTGTTTGCTCAATAGCGTTTTCGCACGCATAAGTTTGTGAGCTGTTTTATTTGCTGTGTATTTTTAAACTGGTTTTTTTCCTGAGCAGATCCTATTCTCTCTCTCTTTCTCTCTCTCTCACTCTCACTCACTCTGGTTAAATTTTGCACATCATCTCGGGTTCTGTCCGGCCTGCGCTGGCTGGGTTTCTTAGCCAAAAGCTAACTTCATTGTTCCTTGTTCTGTGTTAAAGCCGTGGCCTAACCATGTGGAGGAGCCAGCACACGCCCTGTTGCTCAGCTTCATTGTTAGCCAAAGCTAATCTCATTCCTCTTTGTTCCCCACGAGTCTGGTCTTTATTTGAGCCCCCCTGGATCGAGGGATTAACCCACATCCTGGTGGCTAACCCACTTTAGCATCCACATCTGCGCATGTCTCGATTGTAGCTACGGGAAGAACTACGTATGACTTCCCCCCTACCTTTTTATGACAGTGTTTTGAAGCGATTCCCTGCTATTTTAGTTTTTTTCCATCCACATATTGTTCATTTTCTAAGATTGGTAGTAGTTAGTTGCATGCTTTAGAATATATAGGAATTACTGTGGAAATGCTTTGGCTGTAAGGTTGATCTGTTTTCTTAATAAGTTCCCCTTAGCTTAAAGAGAAGTTGTCTGTGATTACTTAGTGTATGTGTACAATTATTGTCCACGGCGTTTTGAACTTACTTTTTAGAAGAGACTGGGTGTCCAGGATTACAAGTGCTTCTCGTGGAGAAGCTGGTGCCCAGAACATTAATTAATAGAGTAAAACTTGAACTTCATCCTGGCTGTAGTCCTGGCTGGGGGTCGGCCGGTGTGGGGTCTCTGTTGCCAGTGCTGGCCTGTGGGGGTAGGGGCCGGCCGGTGGCCGGCATGTGCGACTGCCTCTCTTTTTCTCTGGGCCGATTGTCATCGTCGGTTCCTGTATGGCGTCTCGCCTTGTTTGCTGGTTGGGGTGCCTGGCTGGCCGCCCAGCCACCGCGACGGCTGGGCGGCATTTCTGGGCCTAATCAGTCTTTTTTCGCACTGGACTTGGCTCCTGGGTCTTGGTCTTAGTGCGCTGCGGGGCGCTGGGGTCGGGCATTTGGCCAGGTTCGGTCGGACTTGCCCGTGGACTGGCTGGGTAGTAGGCGTGCAGGGCAGGTGTGTGGGGCGCTGGGTTTGGTCGCTTCCCGAGCTGGGCAGGTGCGTCACTGGGGTTTGGGCTGCGGGGGCCTCTGATGCACAGGTGGTGCTGGGGGCCTTCTTTGCAGGTGGGGAGGCTGTTGCTATCTAGCGACAGATGCTCTCCCCTACAAGGGCACTTGGATGGGGAGGGGTGCGAGAGGATGGAGGCTGAACTCAACCTGGGTGTCTAGTGTCTTTTGTGTGTTGATAGTAGACCGAATGTCAGGGTGGGTATAGCTCTCCTTCTGGGATGGGACTGGGGGGACAGCCTTGGGGTCCATGGGGCTTGGTGGTGCTGTGGCCGGGTCCCGGGTTAAACGTGCCATGGCCTCCCTCCCCTGGTGGATCCTGGTGAACAGCGGTGCCTATTGGGGTCAGTGGGGGACCTGGCTCCCTGGGAAGGCATTATGCCTCCCATTCCTTCCCTCCCCATTCCTGAACACCTCTGTCCACCCGCTCCATCACTTTACCACTCATATAGGGTCTTGGGGCATGGGCACATCACTGGGGTGCGAGGAGAGGTTTCCATCTTCGCTATCCCGTGGCGGCCTGGGTCCCAATTTTACTATTCAACTTAGACACTCCCACAACATTTTCATGAGACAAACATGTAGAGACTTTGGGGTGGGCACACTTTTCGGCATCCAGAGGGGGAGCTGTTCAATCACCTCCCCCTCTGGTGCCGGTGCCCACTGTTAAACCACATATAGACACTGAGAGCTCGGGGTGGGGTTTGGGGAATGTGTGGCTGCCTTCCCCACATCCCACCCCTCTGTTTTAAATGCACATTATGAGAATAGACATCCACACTATACTCGAGCGGGATGATGGAGGCTAGGGGTCTTTCCACACTCCTGTTCGATATGGGCCATCAGGGGTTGGGGTCCGGAGGAGGAACAGGTGGTCTGGTCGGGGTCCTAGGCTGGTTGGCTGCTTCGCCACTTTGGGGCCCTTGGCGGTCTGCTTTTCTCCGTCGTAGAAGGTAGGGGGTCCATCTCCCGGGTCTTGACATCTTGGTGTGTCAGTGAGAATGTATGTGTTTAAGATGGAGCGAGCATATGACTGTGTCTGTATGTCTTTGTCTACCTGTCAGGTTGGGTCTTGGGCTGCCCTCTCGCCTGGCGCACCTCAGGCCTTACATTTAATCGGGGGCCTATTTCCCCTCCGTCACTCCCTGCCAGTGACGGATGCCCCTGCCCACTGGTGCGTCGGTGGTCAATCCAGTTAGGACCTGGTTGGCCCGCCCTGGCTCACACCAACTATCGAACACTCTTATGGAGAAACCTTATATGCACCAGCATGCTAACACACACACATAGATGTGGGCTGAGGTTATCATTACTAGAGCTTGATTAATCGGTATCATGAGTTTTTCTCTGGCATTGTTGTTGTATTTTTATATCCATTTTTGTGTGATGTGGTTGTGTAGTTCTTAGTTAACAATGATTGTTTTTTCTGTTCCTTTCTTGTTTTTTTTTTTGTTTTTTTCTCTTCTCTCTGCCATCCTCTGGGTATGGAGGCAGACTTCAATGTTTTCCTGTGTTTTCTTTGTTCCCCTTCCTCTCGTATTTTCAACTTTCCCTCTCTCTTGACTTTTTGTTTCCTACCTCTCTTCTTCATCTTCTTTCTTTCTTCCCCTATATTTTCCGTCTCCGTGTCCATAACATCAGGAAATTAAACCCACAGCAATTCATAATAAATACTTTTCAGACATATTTATATATATCAAGTGGAGCACTATGGCAAAAACTGTAGTGCTCCGCTTGTGAAAGTAAATCTGTTGGGCTTCTACTTGGTACTCAGACACCAATTCTGAGCTCCACATTGCCAAACAGGACAGGTAAAAAAAAAAAAAGATTCTGATCACAGTAATGACCATAAGGAACTGAACTGCATATGGAAAGACCTAAATAACAATAATAAATCCAGAAATGAACAGAAAGCAAGCACGAAATTTTGGGTTCTGTGAGGTTGTGTGCCGGATAGAGTGTAGGTCGTTTACCTTTTTCCACAGGCAAGTGTAGGAGGTCCCTTTAAATGACCCCAGATGATTTACTATGCTCTGAGTGGTAAAAAGGTAGGGCTAGGTATCACAACTAATTTCCTGAATCCATTTGATTCACAACAGCAAAATTCAATTAGATTTCGATTAATTTCCATTCGATAAGATTCTTTTTCAGATATTTTTATCACACCAATATTTCTTGAATATTAGACTTTTGCAGATTTGCAGATCATCTTTCAATAGTTTGTACTTTATATCCATTTAATATTCACGTTAAAAAATGTCCAGAAGCAGTGGCATCATATAACATAATTGTAACATTTATTTGTAAATATAACCAATGTTAGATGTTAGACATGTTTCAGGGGCTCCAGAGCCTTCACCAAATCTTCTGTTGTTGTTATATCTGCTTCGGTTAATGTGCAGAGATCACTCTCCTTCCTGCGAACTTCAAGTAAAAGAGCCGCTGAGATGGCTGGCTGCTGCTCCAGGAATCGCTCCAACATGTCCAGGGTGCTATTCCACCGGGTCACCACATCAATAACTGAACTTGCAGGCATTTTGCACACAGACACCTTTTCCAGTTGGGTTTGTTTTTGGTTGCATGATGTTTGCGGCTGCGTCTCATGGTGATGGCTTGTTAGATGGTTTCTGAGGTTGGTCGTTCCGACAGTATTTTGTCTCAGTGTTGCAGAGCTTGCACACAGCTTTGGTTTTGTCCAGTTCCGTTCCTTTCTTGTCATGGGGTTTAACTCGAAATAAGACAACACATCTGCCTTCAAACTTGTGGGTGCTTTCAGTGTTTCTGTATTGTCTAATCCTGCCATTATTGTTTTCAAACGAGATCTCGCGGAGCACCGACAAGTCACGCGAGAATAATGGGAGCTCGAGAAGTAGAATAAAAAATCGATCTCTGCATTTTATGGATCGATTATGGCTTTATTATTTCTGAATAGATATAAATCGATTAATCGATTTTTAAACCCAGCCCTATAACCAGGTCAACCTTAGTCTCTTCAGACAAGTTTAAAATGGTTTTGCTGTTGGTGAATATTTTTATTGAATCAAGATTAAATAATTAGTTACATTCTTATTAAGTGCTTCTAAGGAACAGGTCATGTTAGAAATCATCAGAGTGCTTAAACAGACATCAGTAAGCGGCAAGATATCAAAAGCACACTCTGACCACATGCTTCAGGCGCTACAATCAGTGTGCCGTGATTCAGCCTTGCTGGGCAAGACACCAGGACTGGGTAGGAGGTACTGAAGAAAAGATAATCTTTGACTTAATACTATATAAAATTAGCAATAGAAGGGTTGGGGAAGAGCTAGAGTGATGACATGGTTTTTGGTGCACTCTTGTCTTCCATATTGGCTAGGATGACCAACTGTCCTCTTTTCCCCGGACATGTCCACTTTTCAGAGATGCCCTGCTGTCCAGGGCATCCAGGGTGATTTCATACATTGATGAAAATGTCAGGGGACCAAAAGGCATACATGAACTGACTGGTGCAATGGATAGAATACGAGAGCCTTTCTCTCATCTGACGTCCTAATCGAGCTGCTGCCTAGTGACTGGTTCTGATCCGCACCACATCGCCCTACAAAACATTGCAGGCCTGCGTTGCCAGTGTTTACAAAATATCAAAGTGCAAGTGTAGCTTTACAGACAAGTAGAATATGCTATAATAAATATCAAAAACGCCTGAAAGACTCCAGTTTCATCTGAAGAAGAAGCTATTTTTGCCACAATACCTACCCATGTATTTTCTTCCTCCTTGCAGCTCTGCTCTGTGGTTCCTGGCCTCCTGGACAATTCTTTGCAGTGTTTGTACCTCCAAGCGACAACTTTGTTTGTGGAGCAGCAAATGACATTGCTGTTTGTTATCCTTGTTCTTTGTAAAAACAAAAGAAGGAACAAACTCTTTAGAACCTCCCTTTCTGTTTGTTGTTGTTGCTTGTTCCAGGCTCTTCAGTATGGAGGACCAAAACTGATATAATTAAAAATAAAAGCAGAAATATATATATTTTGTTTTTCCTTTTCCTTATGCATGCATTTTTGCAAGAAAATTACCTGTCACTGTCTGGACTGCTTTACATGCATTGTGCCAATGTTCTAGTTGCAATTCTTCCTGAAGATCTGTTTTCCATGCTTAAAATTTTGAATCAGACGAGTCGGGAGAAAAATCTTTCAGTAAATTGAATTGAACTGAATTGAAGATTAAATCATAAATGTCAGAGATAATCCCCTTTCCAAAGGGATTTTGGGGATTTCTCTAGCATGGTAAGAGGGGGACAACGCATAAAGTGAATTTGGTTTGTTCTGATAAAATTCCTTACCTGAACATATTTTAAAAAGTGTTTACGTGGGACTTTATTTTTTCTAATAAGTTCCTCAAAAGTTAGAATATTCCCGTCTGTACCATAAATATCTTTAACTTATTTTACCCCTCTTTCTGCCCATAAATTAAAGCCTGCATCTGCTCTCCCTAGACTGAAGAGGTTGTTGCCCCAAATTGGGCTGAAAAGAGAGAGAGGGGGGGTCATTAAAGTGTTTCCTGACGTCTTTCCAGACTCCAATCATGTATTTAACAATGGAATTTGAGCACAATTCTTTAAGTTTTTTAGGTTCATCAGAGTATAAATAAGTAGGAAATGGGAGGTTAAGGGAATAAGATTCAATTTCCTTCCATGCCAAGGGTCCATCTGAGGTGAAGTAAAACATGAACAGTCTTAGCTGTGCTGCCCAAAAGTACCACACCAAATTAGGGCATTGTAACCCTCCTCTATCGTAGGGGAGATACAAAAGAGACAGATGGAGCCTAGGGCGTTTATTATTCCATATAAAGTTATTAAAAATGTTCATTCTGGAGAAAAAATTTGAAGGAGGTGGCAGGGGGATGTTCTGAAATAAATACAAAAGTTTAGGGAGAACGCTCATTTTAACAACATTATTTCTTCCAATCAAAGAGACAGAAAGACCAGACCATCCCTCAATTGATTTAGATATAGATGCCCACATTGGACAGTAGTTAACTTTCACCAAGTTATCCAGTTTAGGTACAATTTGAATGCCCAAGTATGTGAAGGAATCGACTATAAAATAATCGACTATAAAATGACGAACATTAGATGGTGGATCTGATCGCTCTTTCGAGTTGAGAAGTAATATAGAAGATTTGGAGTTGTTAATTTTATAGCCAGATAATTTGCCAAATACTTTAATTAGGTTCAGAAGTGATGGAATTGATTTTTAAATTTCTAAGAAAAAGAATGACGTCATCAGCATAGAGAGCTATTCGGTGCTCGAATTTTCCGATGCCTATGCCTGTGATTCCACTGTATCCTTTCACAGCCAGAGCAAGAGGTTCAATTGCAAGTAAGAAGAGTAAGGGGGACAGTGGGCAACCTTGTCTACAACCTCTTTTAATTTCAATTGGTTTCGAAAAGTTGTTATTAGTAATAATTTCTGCGTAAGGATCTTTATACAGAAGTATCACCCAATTGCAAAAGCCTTCCCCCAGGCCAAATTGTCTAAGAACCTCAAATAAATAAGTCCACTCCACCCTATCAAAGGCTTTCTCAGGATCTAATGCTAAGAAAGCCGAATCCAATGATTCCTTCTGATTGTGTAAGATGTTCAAGACCCTTCTCACGTTATGGAAACCATGCCGTCCTGTCATAAATCCATTTTGATCTGCCATTATTAGGTTAGGTAGTATAGG
Organism: Valencia hispanica; assembly: GCA_963556495.2. Classification (NCBI taxonomy): domain Eukaryota; kingdom Metazoa; phylum Chordata; class Actinopteri; order Cyprinodontiformes; family Valenciidae; genus Valencia; species Valencia hispanica. The sequence continues at coordinate 41,925,009 of OY747720.1, read as the reverse complement.
ATCAAGTCTTTTTGCCAGAATTTTACATAAAATCTTCAAATCTGAATTCAGAAGGCTGATCGGCCTCATATTTTCACACTTGTCATTAGATTTACCTGGTTTCGGGAGAAGAGTAATCAGGGCACCTCTCAGGGAGGGAGGGAGTATCCCATTCTGAAGAGATTCTAAAAACATTTCCAAAAGGGGAGTTCTAATTTTTGATTCAAATTTTTTGTAGATGTCTATGGGTAGACCATCTGGGCCTGCCGCTTTCCCAGAATTCATGCAATTTATTGCTGCTGAGATTTCTTCCACTGTCAAGCTTGCCCCCAAAGCTGGCACATCACAATCCTCTAATAAGGGAAAACTGAGACTATCTAAGAATGCCATTGACCCCTGATTTATTAGCCTTCCACTTACATCAGAACTATAGAGTCTTTCATAAAAATCCCTAAATTTGTCATTTATTGCCACCAGGTCAGTGATGAATTCCCCCTTCTCATTTTTAAGATTGGTAATAGATCTCTCAGCTTGCAGTTGTTTTAAGCGCCATGCTAGAATATTGCCCGCTTTTTCTCCTTGGTCAAAGACACTTTGTTTAAGTTTTAAAAGGTTAGCACCGGGCTTTGAGGCTGAGATTTCGTTGTTCTGAGCTCTCAATATTAAAAGGTTTTGATTAATCGTAGGGCAGGGGTTTAAAAGACCTGTCCTGTTATTAACTTTTTACTTTCTGTAACATAGAAAGTTCTCTTATATCAGATCTTCTGTTCCTTCTGTGTCTCTGCTCTGTCTTCTCAAACCCCCAGACGGTCGTGGCAGATGGCCGCTCCTACTAAGCCTGGTTCTGTTGGAGGTTTCTTCCTGTTAAAGGGGAGTTTTTCCTCTCCACCGTCGCTACATGCTTGCTCAGTATGAGGGATTGCTGAAGGATTGCTGTGGTTGGAAAGTCTGCATCAATGGGGCCCAACCTCACGCCAATGACTGACGCAATCTGCTGGGATTCCTTAAATAGGAAACTTTTTAACTGATTGGAATGTTTGTATAAATGTATTGAAATGACTTCTTGTTAAGTGCCTTGAGATGACATCTGTTGTGAATTGGCGCTATATAAATAAACTGAATTGAATTGAATTGAATCTACATGAGAAAGAAAAAATAATAATAATAAATAGCAAAAAGTAAATAAGGATCGAATAAAAATAGCCATTACTGTAGAAAAGTTCGATTTTCCAGAGGTAATTGCCCGAAAATTGTAAACATTATACTTATACATGCATCCCTCATTGATAAACAAAAAGAAAACTACACTAAAATAAGAGAAAAAAAATCACAGGTAGTTTATGTTAGCACCAACTGTCAAGGATAAACAAACTGTCATGCTGAGCAGAAGCGCAATGAAATAATCACTATACGACTACTCATCCTGTCTTTCCTCCTCTTGAATGCGTCTGATGAAGACCTCCACGTCAGAAGGTGTGTCAAAAGTCTGTGTGTTGCCGTTATGGGTTAGCAGCAACTTTGCAGGAAACCGAATTCCATTCCGTATTCCCATTTTACGAAGCTTCTCCTTCACGGTATCAAAAGCCTTGTGCTTCTTGTGTATCCCGGCTGCCAGATCGGGATAAAATCAAACTGCCCTATCTTTGTAGAATATCTGGTTATAGTTTCGGGCCGCATTCATGACTCTCAACTTGTCTCGGTCATTCAGAAATTTCATAATCAGTGTCCTTGGAGGTGCGGACGGGTTGCTCCTCGGTCCCACGCGATGGGCTCTCTCCAGGACTAGTTTTGCAGAAGATGAAGTTAAGCCCAGGGCCTCCGGGATCCAAGACTCGAGGAAAGAACAGGCATCATTGCCCTCCGCACCCTCTGGGAGGTTCACCAGCCTTAAGTTAGATCTTCTGGATCTTGCTTCTAAGTCAACAATCTTGTCCTCCATATCTTTGGTTTGATTTTCAAGGCAGTGGACTTTGGCTGTTAGGCTGCTAACCACATCCTCTGTCTCGGAGATGCGAGTCTCTGCGCCCTTAACACGTTCCAAGCACTCACCAACATCCTTTTTCACTCCTTCAATTGCAGTTAGGACCCCATCGAACCTACCACAAAAGTCCGTTTTTAAGTCTGTGATAGCTTCAAAAATAGTCTGGTTAGTCGGCTTCTTTTACATTAGCACTCTTCTCTGCCATCGGGCTAGCGTCAGCTATAGCCGCACCACTCTGTTTAGCCGGAGTAAATTCTATTTTAGGCTGAGAGGATTTGCCACGACCTTTCCCTCTGCTTTGCAAGGCTGCCATCAAAGGACTTTTTAACAACTTTTATTGACCAATAGTAGAGGAGCTGGACCAAGAAGGGCAGGCCTCCTCATTTGCATAATGAGGCAGAAATGCATAAGGTAAAGTAAAAAGAGGAGACGAGGGAATGTAAAAACAAGGAATGTATGTATAAGGAAAAGGAAAAGAAAATATATACATTTCTTGACGAAAATGCACGTATAAGGAGATGGACAAACAAAATATATACATTTCTTGATTAAAATGCACGCATAAAGAAAGGAAAAACAAAAGATATATATTTATTCTGTTATTTTTAATTATGTCAGTTTTGGTCCTCCATACCTCAGAAGGACACAAAATGACAGAGCCAATCTAACCTGGACATTAATTACCAGTCCATTTAAGATTAAATTTAAGTTTCTTCTTTGCTTCTGTGTTGTTAGTTAATTCATAATATTAACAGTGTGATTGCTATTCCTTAATTATTGATTCTTTTAATAACTAGATTACCTATAACCATCCATTTTACATCCGAAACATCAATATTGTGATTTTGAGAGTAAATATAGTTTTATGATTTATATTCCTGTCATCTTCCATCTTCTTCCTCATACCCAGGGTTGGTAGCGGGGGCAGCAGCTTAAGCAAAGAGACCCAGACTTCCCTCTCCCCACCTACTTCGGCCAGCTCCTTGGGAGGACTCCCAAAGCGCTCCCAAGCAAGCCAAAAAACATAGTCCCTCCAGCGTGTCCTGGGTCTTCCCCTGGGCCTCCACCAGGTGGGACATTTCTGGAACACCTTACCATGAAAATGTCCAGGAGGCATCCTAACCAGATGTCCAAGCCACCTCAACTGACTCCTCTCGATGTGGAGGAGCAGTGGCTCTACTCTGAGCCCCTCTCGGATGACCAAACTTATCACCGTATGTCTAAAGGAGAGCACAGACACCCTGTTGAGGAAACTAATTTTTTGCTGCAGACGCCCACCAATCCACCTTGCGATCTCCCTCTCCATTTTCCCCTCATTTTTGAACAAGAACCCATTGCCGACCGGAAGAAGGCACTCTACCATTTTCCAGCTCAAGACCATGGTCTCGTATTTGGAGGTGCTGATTCTCATTCCAGCCATTACACACTTGGCTGCGAACCACTCCAGTGAAAGCTGTAGATCACATTCCGATGAAGCCAACAGGACCACATCATCTAAAGTGGTCTAAAGTAAAATGGGAGGCAGATCTTTTAGTTATCAGGCTCCTCTCCACAGGAGAGACAAACACTCTGTCTACTTTTAAGGCCAGGCTTAAAACTTTCCTTTTTCATAAAGCTTATTGTTAGAGTGGCTTAGGTCATCCTGAGCTATCTCTGCAGTTATGCTGCTATAGGCTTAGACTGCTGGAGGACAGACTGACCACTTTTCTTCACTTTGCTACTTTTCTCTTCAACTACTCTCCAGTTGTTATTTCAACTGTTAACTTAGTATTTTCTCAGTGTTTTTCTCTCCATAGAAGCAACACCTGGTCTGGTATCTTGCTCAACTGCAATATCCTGTTGGACGGGTGGCATCCCAGTAACTGACCATCCCCCATGGCCTGTTAGCAACTTTTTACTTTCTTTAAAATAGAAAGAACTCATACATCAGTTCTTTTATTCTTTCTGTGTTTCTGCTCTGTCTTCTTGAACCCCCAGACAGTCGTGGAAGATGGCTCATAGTGAGACAGGCTCTCCTGGAGTTTTCTTCTTGTTAAAGGAGCGTTTTTTCCTCTCCACTGTCACTACATGTTTGCTTAGTATGAGTGATTGCTGTGGTTGGAGTCTGCATCAACGGGGCGCTACTACCAGTCAATGACTCCATGCAATCTGCTGGGATTCCTTACATAGAAAACTAGGTAAACCTTTAAACTGACTGGAATGTTTGTATTGAAATGATTTTCTTGTAAAATGCCTTGAGATGACATCTGTTGTGAATCGGCGCTACATAAATAAACTGAATTGAATTTATTGAAATGGAATCTGCAAAAAGCAGTGACCCAATCCTGAGGTCCGAAACAGATCCCTTCATCACGTTGGCTATGCCTAGAAATCCTGTCCATAAAAGTTATGAACAGAATCGGTGACAAAGGGCAACCATGGCAGGGTCCAACTTTCACTGGAAACGACCCCGACTTAATGCCGGCAATGCAAACCAAACTCTGACACCGGTCGTACAGGGATCTAACAGCCCGTATCAATGGGTCTGCTACCCCATACTCCCGGAGTACCCCCCACAGGACTCCCCAAGTGACACAGTCAAACGTCTTCTCCAAGTCCACAAAACACATGTAGACTGGTTGGACGAGCTCCCATGCACCCTCCAGGACCCTTCTGAGAGGGTAGAGCTGATCCAGTGTTCCAGGACAAAAATCGCACGGGTTCTCCTGACTCTACGTCATACTCTCCTCTCCAGAACCCCTGAATAGACCTTACCAGGGAGTCTCAGAAGTGTGATATCCCTGTAGTTGGAACACACTCTGTGGTCCAACTTTTCAAATAGGGGGACCACCACCCCGGTCTGCCAATCCAAGGGAACTGGCCCTGATGTCCACGCAATATTGCAGTACCGCATTAACCAACACAGCCCCACAACATCCAGAGCCTTAAGGAACTCCAAACGAATCTCATCCACCCCCGGAACCTTGCCAACGAGGAGCTTTTTAACCACCATGGTGACTTCAGCACCAGAGATTGTAGAGCCCGACCCAAAGTCCCCAGACTCTGCTTCCAGATTGGAAGGTGTGCTGGTAGTATTGAGAAGGTCTGCGAAGTATTCCATCCACTGACCCAAAACGTCCTGCGTCAAGCTCAGAAGCACTGCCCATCCTACATTGCACCCAACCCCTATGGCCCCTCCCACAGGTGGTGAGCTCATGGAAAGGGGGGCCCATGTCACCTCTTCGGGCTGAGCCTGGCCGGGCCTCATGGGTAAAGGCCCAGCCACCAGGCGCTCACCAAGGCCTGGCTCCAGAGGGGAGCCCTGGTGACCCGCGTCCGGGCGAGTGAACTCTAGGTCCATATATGTTGCTCATCATAGGGGTCTTTGGTCTGCACTTTGTCTAATTCCTCACCTAGGACAAGTTTGCCATGGGTGTCCCTACCAGGGGCAGAAAGCCCCTGACAACCTAGCTCCGAGGATAATTGAGAGACTCAAACTTCTCCACCACGATAAGGTGGCAGCTCAGGGGAGGGGCTGTCATAATGTGTGCAGTTTAGGTTCCCTAAAAAAGAGATATTATCCCTCAGTCAGACATAATGTTATTTAAAGGCTTCAAATTAAATTAAAATACATTCTATAATCATTTTTAATACCAAGGCCTACTGATACATTCCATGCATCTTGTCTCTCATATTGAGATATCTATCCACTAATTCCATGTATTAAGCTGGAAAAAGTTTGAAGCACAGTTGACGTTCTCTCTTATTCTGGCAAGAAGCACTTCTATTCAGTGTTTTAATATTTGTAATATTTCTACTGTTCATAACACATGCATCATAATAGCTTTTGTTTGAATATAAATCCAATGAACATGACACAAAGGAAAGGGTGATCATCTTCAAGAAACAGGAACACATTCACAGACGGGAACTCATTTGGATTCTCAGAAGAGACTATCCTCAACAGATAAGTTAGCTTACCAACAGCATACCACAGTGGATGTATTTAAAAGTTTGATTTCACACTTGCCCCAAAACAAAGTGTGGACAGTGCAGAGATTGCAGTGAAGGGCAGATAAGTATTTTAAACCCTTTTGCTGTAACTGAGCATTGACTTGGACTGAGATATAATTCATCCAGGAGCCCTTTGGATGTTCAGAAAAGGGTCCTCCCATGATGAGTAACTAAGCCAAAAAGTGATCCCAACATATTGAACATTACCACTGCAAATAGTCTGATATAAAAAAAATTATTAGTAAATTACAGTTAATAAAACAATAACTTTTATTTGATTGTTGTATATCATGCCATGGAGCTAAGTAAATTTTGTTCTTGGCTGCTATTGTATTTCCCTAAAAACCTACCAAAATGTTAACTTGACTTAGACTTGTGCCCTAAAGACCTGAGACTTGACCTGGACTTAGAAAAATTATTTGTCAACATCTCTGTATGAACATTAAACCACATAAGGCAGTTTATGGATAATTAGTCATTCCAGTTATTTTAATGAGTTAATTTGCCTCTGTGAGTGCTTGTAGCTGGTATTGCAGAACCATAGGGATGTGGCTTACAACTCTGTTGCATTTAACTGAGCCATGGGCATAAAATGTGTGTTGACAATTTCAATTAAATTTGGTTTCTTTATGCCATTTATACATAAGCAGAGTCGTAGTTTAACCCACCTCTCTTCTGCTTCTGTACTGTTACCCACTCATTACCCTATAGAAACAGTGTCTTGCCCACGGTCAAAATTAAATGCATTAATAGTTAAGCCAACAAAAGCAAATCGTGGAAATCTCATAAAAATAAATACGACTTTGACTGAACAGAAAAATAAATCTATTAAATGTGGTTTATTAAACATAAGATCTCTCTCCTCAAAGACTTTGTTAGTAAATGACTTGATCTGTGATAATCACATTGATTTGCTTTGTCTCACAGAAACCTGGTTGCAGCAGGAGGATAATGTCAGTATAAATGAGTCAACTCCTTCCAATCATTTACATTTTCACATTCCTAGAAATACTTGAAGAGGAGGAGGAGTTGCAACCATTTTTCGTTCTGATTCACTAATTAATCCCAGACCAATTGATAGCTACAGTTCTTTTGAACATCTAACCCTTAATTTTCCTCATCCAAGTTGCAAAACATTAAGACCATTTTTGTTTGTGGTTTTGTATCGTCCACCAGGCCCTTACTCTCAATTCTTGGATCAGATCTCACATTTTTTATCTGATTTAGTATAAAATACTGATAGGGTAATTATAGTGGGGGCTTTAAATATTCATGTGGACACTGAAAGTGATAGCCTAAATGCAGCCTTTAATGCTATTTTAGACTCAATTGGCTTTACTCAAAAAGTACAGGGATCCACCCACTCGGGTAAACACATTTTGAACCTTGTACTGACATACGGTATTGAGTGTGAGGAAATAACAGTCCACCCACATAACCCGGTTCTGTCTGACCACTTCTTGATAACTTTTGAATTTACTTTAACTGACCAATCTTAAATCTGAAAAAAAATGTCATTATAGTAGAGCTTTATTAGACAATGCTGTAACAACTTTTAAAGAATCTGTTCCATTCTTACTTTCCTCGGTGTCTCAGAGTACCACAGTGGATGGCAGCAATTCCATCTCTAACCCTGCAGAAATAGATGGCGTTACTTCCTCATTGCATTTGGCATTAGATAGTGTAGCCCCCTTAAAAAAGAAAGTGGCTAGCCATAGGAGGCTGACTCCTTGGTTTAACGCAGAGTTGCGTACTTTAAAACAGAATACTAGGAAGGGAGAGAAAATAGCTCTTTACACATCTAGAGGATTCTATTTAACCTGGAATAACAGTCTACTGTTGTATAAAAAGATCCTTCGACAAGCTAGAACAGCATATTTTTCATCATTAATAGAGGCGAATAAAAACAATCCTAGGTTTCTTTTTAGTACAGTTGCCAAACTTAGACAGAGTCATAGCTCTGTTGAGCCAACAATTCCCCCAGCTCTTAGCAGTGATGATTTTATAGGATTCTTCATAAATAAAATTTATTCTATTAAAAATAAAATCATTGGCATCCTCCCAAACATGATTACTTCTTCCTCAGTAAATGAGGCAGCATCAGAAAGAACTGTAGATCCTCATTTGTGCTTAGTCTGTTTTGGATCAGTCGAGTTTCAGAATTATCAAAAATATTAGCCTCATCTAAACCTTCAACTTGTATGTTGGACCCAATCCCAACCAAATTATTTAAGGAAGTGTTCCATTTGGTTCCTGGCCCCATTTTGGATATGATGAATCTATCCTTAGTAAACAGATACGTACCATGATAATTTAAAATATTTGTAATTAAACCTTTACTCAAGAAACCTTCCCTTGATCAAGATGATTTAGTGAATTACAGACCTATATCTAACCTTCCTTTCTTATCCAAAGTCCTTGAGAAAATAGTTGCTAATCAAGTCTGTGAGCATCTAAACAGTAAAGAGCTGTTTGAAGAGTTTCAGTCAGGTTTTAGAGCTCATCATAGCACTGAAACAGCACTGGTGAAAGTTACTAATTATATTCTCATGGCCTCAGATAATGGACTGGTGTCTGTTCTGGTTTTGTTAGATCTCAGTGGTGCTTTTGACACAGTTGATCATAATATTCTCTTAGAAAGGCTTGAACATGTTGCAGGGATCAAAGGAACAGCACTAGGCTGGTTTAAATCATATTTGTCTGACAGATTCCAGTTCATTCATCTAAATGATCAATCTTCTTCACTCTCAAGGGTTACTTGTGGAGTTCCACATGGTTCTGTGCTTGGACCAATTCTTTTCACCATATATATGCTCCCAATGGGTAGAATCATTAGACATCATGGGATAAATTTCCACAGCTATGCCGATGATACACAACTATAGTTATCCATAAATCCTGATGAACCCAGTCAGTTAGTTAGATTACAGGCATGTCTGGAAGACATAAAAACCTGGATGACTCTAAACCTTTTGCTCTTAAATTCTGACAAGACAGAAGTTGCTGTCTTTGGACCAGAAGTTCAAAAAAAAAGAAACTGATTAAATTGGCCCCCAGTAATAACGTACAGAACCTCTGCGTTATTTTTGACCGAGACTTGACATTTAAATACCATATTAAACAGGTTTCTAGGATTTCATTCTTTCACCTCCGGAATATTGCTAAAATTAGAAACATCCTGTCCAGGAGTGATGCTGAGAAACTAGTCTATGCATTTGTTACCTCAAGGCTGGACTACTGTAATTCTTTACTATCAGGTAGTCCACAAAATGCCATTAAAAGCCTTCAGTTGATCCAAAATGCGGCAGCAAGAGTTCTGATGATAAAGCTTATAGTTAGAGTGGCTAAGGTCATTCTGAGCTATCTCCGTAGTTATGCTGCTATAGGCTTAGACTGCTGGAGGACAGACTTAACTATTTTCTTCACTCTGCTACTTCCTCTTCGACTACTACTCTCCAATTGTATTACAGTAAATTCTGTTATTTTGACTGTTAACTTTTTTTTTTCTCTCAGTGTTTTTCTCTCAAAAGAAGATAGATATACCTATATATGTAGGTATATAGAAGATATACCTGGTCTGGTATCCTGCTTGGCTGCAATGGCCTGTTGGACGGGGGGCTTCGACTGGGATGATGCTCCCAGTAACTGAACATCCACCGTGTCCTGTTATCAACTTTTTACTTTCTTTAACATAGAAAGTACTCTTACATAAGTTATTTTGTTATTTTTGTGTCTCTGCTCTGTCTTCTCAAACCCGCAGTCGGTCGTGGCAGATGGCAGGTCCTACTGAGACTGGTTCTGTTGGAGGTTTCTTCCTGTTAAAGGGGAGTTTTTCCTCTCCATCGTTGCTACATGCTTGCTCAGTATGAGGGGTTGCTGAAGGATTGCTGTGGTTGAAAAGTCTGCATCAACGGGGCCCAACCTTACGCCAATGACTGCTGGGATTCCTTAAATAGGAAACTCTTTAACTGATTGGAATGTTTGGAAAAATTTATTGAAATGACTTCTTGTTAAGTGCCTTGAGATGACATCTGTTGTGAATCTATGCTATATATATTAACTGAATTGAATTGAATATGCCATCTCATGGAACTTTACATGAAAAAGCATTTCAATTTAATCAATCATATATTGCAATCAGTTTAAATCTTTCTATTTAGGAATCCTAGCAGACTGCTTCATAACATTGACTTGCAACATTCACTACTGGACCAAGATGTAGTGGCAGTAGAGAGTCGCATGCGTTGTGTTGTTGACTTCACAGCAATCCCTCATATTGAACAAGCATGTAGCGACGGTGGAAAAGCAAAACTCCCCTTTAACAGGAGGAAAACCTCCAGCAGAACCTGGCTAAGTATGAGCAGCCATCTGCCACGACCGACTGCGGGTTTGAGAAGACAGAGCAGAGAAACAAAAATAACAAAATAACTGATGTAAGAGTACTTTCTATGTTAAAGAAAGTAAAAAGTTGATAACGGGACACGGAGAATGTTCAGTTACTGGGAGTATTATCCCAGTCGATGCCCCCCTCCATCACAGCTGAGCAGGATGCCAAACAAGGTGTAGCTTCTATGGAGAGAAAAACATTTCTCTTATGCATAATAACATCTGGATTTTGCTATCCTCATGTTAACTGCTAATTGAACAGAAGTTTTGTACAGTAGCTATCTCTCACTTTCAAACTGTCCTGCTACTGTTGGTTTTGATTAGTAACTTATCTCTATGTTATGCTGTACGACACGTTAGTAGCTTTTTGGTCTAAATGTTTCCTCAGTTGCTGTTTGTTTTAAATTAGCTGACAGCTTAGCTAATTTTCCAAGATTTTAACCAAGCTGTTTATAGAATTCAACATTTTTTAGCTAGGAGACATCCAGGTTATACCTCTGCTGCTTGAGGCACATCATGACAGGTCAGTGGGTAGTTCTTGAGTGTTGCCCATACAATATTGTATTTATCATGAAATACAAAAATCAAAGAATCAAATATGTGTGAGGTTCATCTATCCCAGTGGTTCTCAATTATTTTCTGTCATGCCCCCCCTAGATAACATAAATTTCTTCACGCCCCCCCCCCCCCGCCCCCCTCAATTGAAATATTGTTCAAAAGCTGCGAATATGTAATTTTCTATTTGAAAAAACCACTGGCACCAACATTCTCCATACAATCTCCTTATTATCGAAATAGATTAATAAAATAAGCTGCAACAACTTTAATTTTAGGTTCCTGCAGCTCATATTGTTGTTTTAAGTCTTAACACTATTTCCAGTTTAAGTTTATTAACTCAAATGGTAACATTTATTCACGACTGCTCAGTATGAGATTATCAGAAGAGAAAAGGTACAAGTGTTTTACTGGGATGTGCCTTTTTAGGTTTAACAGCAACATTTAAAACTTTTTAAATCTGTAAACATTGATTACTTGTGTGTGTATATATATATATATATATATATATATATATATATATATATATATATATATATATATATATATATATATATATACATATAAATCTCCATAGGCCAGTCTTGTTGATTATTAGCGACAAGCTAGTCCACACTGAAGGGGTCTCACTCCCAGAGGGAACAATAGCAAACATTGAGGACCGTTACAAATACCTGGGAATACCACAGGCAAATGGCAAACTTGAACAGGCAACGAGGGAAGCAGCAACAGCCAAATACCTCCAACAGGTGAGGCAAGTCCTAAGAAGCCAGCTCAATGGCAAGAGCAAGTCCAAGGCAATAAACAGCTACGCCGTGCCAGTGATCAGATACCCTGTGGGAATACTAAGTTGGTCAAAGGATGAGATACAGACCACGGGTATTAAGACACAAAAGCTCCTCATCATGCATGGCAGGTTCCATCCCAAATCCAACACCCTGAGACTGTACGCAAGCCATAAGGAACGAGGCTGAAGACTGATGAGTGTGAGAGCCACTATCCAGTGACTCTACCAGGTCATTTCTGAGTACATATTCAAGGCTGGTACTTAGTTGGTTCCGGAAATGGCCCTGAAAACGGCCCTGTCGGCCCAGCCTGGTATAGTGGTGACTGTGAAGTCGGAAGATTGGGACTTTCTCTGCAGTAAGGCAAGAGATTCTTCAGTCCATTGTGGTAAAGAAAGTCTCTAACCAAAGCTCTTGAGTTGCCTCCCTGTCGATGTTCGGACCCTCACCTATGGTCATAAGAAATGTATCATGACAAAAAGAAGGAACTCCTTAAATGAGATTTTTATTCTTACCTCTTCCCTTTTCTATTTCTATTAATTATGTATATTTGTTCCAACATTTGCAGACTTATTATACCACTTAAAGATTTGCTGCTTTCTAATACTTTCTCCTGTTCTGTTCTCCCCACTTCTCTCCTACATCAAGTTATCAGCTGAGAGTGCTGACTGTCGCTGCACAACCTCCTGCTGTCTCATTATATGTTTTCTCCACAGTGCAGCTCCACCTGTAGCCTTTTGGCATGTCTGTCTGTATGCATCTTTGGGGAGTTAAATTCACAGCTCCCTGGGTGTCTTGCCGTCTTTTGTGGCTGCAGACAAAGCTCTATCCTGCTGCTTCTATCTGGATCTTCAGAGGACAACTAAGTGAAGCAGTGACCCCCAAAACCAACCTGTCAAGTGCTGACAGGCCTTCCTTTCAAATCAGAGAAAAACACTAGTTTGACAAGAGCCCAAATACCAAGACCCTCATCATCACCTTCATCTGGGAATCATGGAGTAAAAGAGGCACTTCAGGAGTTGTAGGTTTTTAAGAAGTAAAAAAAACACTTATTTTTGGCTGAAAACATTCATACTTTACACCGTTTTTAAGAACTATTAATTTAGAAGCTTACTATTGGTATTTGTTTTGTTTTAACTTGACATGCATTAGTTTTTTTTCTTTACAAAATGTAGTTTGAAATTTAGTCTTTGTTAGGTTGACTACAGGGGGAAAATTTTTCATATTTAATGACAGAGGTTAAATACCAGATGTGAGCAAGGAGGAGTTTGTATGGAAGAATTTCGCACAGTGTTAAAACTCAGATTTTAATCCTTTACGGTATGTTTTCACCTCGGACAGGTTAACCAGGCAGAGCAACACTAATCCACCTCCTGAATCTGTATTGAACCAGCTTCAGAAAGGGGGACTAAAGGTTTAGTCTGCTAATTAAATATTGCTGTTATTGAACGAGTAACAGACATGGTTTGGTTTTCTGTGAAATATATGTGTTGTACTTATGGCAAGTTTATGTATTCATTTGTATTGCACATTTCAGCAAAAACGGCAATTCAAAGCACTTTACGAAATGAAAATAAAAGAGTACATTGCAATGGCATAATAAAGGAAAGTGAAGAAAAGTTAAACAACAGACTAAAATAATGACATTTCAGTTTACACAAATTGAACAGTCAAAGGCAGCTCTAAGTAAATAGGTTTTTTGCCTTGATTTGAAGAAAGTCAGTGTATCAGCATGTTTGCAGTTTTCCAGATTAGAGGAGCATAAAAACTAAATGTTGCTTCTTCATGTTTGGTTCTGAATCTGGGGATGCCAAGTAGACTGGAATTTTAAGACCTGAGTGGTCTGGAAGGTTGAGACAACAACAGATCTTTAATGTATTTTGGTGCTAAGCAATTCAGTAATTTATAAACTAAAGTATTTTGAAGTCTATTCTCTGAGCTAATGGGAGCCAGTGTAAGTACTTTAGAACTAGGCTGATTTAATCTACTTTCCTGGTTCTAGTGAGGACGTGAGTAGCAGCATCCTTTATTACTGAAAATGTTCAAGTGATAGAAGGTGGACTTTGTAATTATGTTTGTGTCTCTGGAGGTTTAGGTCTAAGTCCAAAACTACACCCAGATTTTGGGCCTGATCAGAACGGTATCTGACAAAGACATTTGACCAGATATTTTTATTCAATATATATATTGCTTTCTAGTCTTTAAAATACCAAAATTCGCACCAAAACTTGTATTTTATTCTGATTATAATTTTTAAACACTAAATCAGGTGTTATGATCAGTTACTCTGAATCAAAGGAGTTTTAACTGGTCCTTTTTTAAACTCATGGGTAATTTCTTGGACAACTGCTCTTTACTTGTGTTGTGACACAGAGTGAGCGAATTTTTTTGGTCTGGTTTACATAACCATCAATAATTATGATCAATAATTTATTATTAATATAATTATTGATGAAGTTCAAGTTTAATTTATTGAAATTAAGGGCACCACTTCGCTTTGGAAGACCAGGCATCCAGTCTCTTCTTGAAGGTGTAAATTCACACACTGTACGCATTGTACGGATTACTCCAAGTAATCCCAGACAACTTCTCTTTAAGCTGAGGGGAATTTATAAAGAAAATAGATCAACTTTACAGCCAAAACATTTGATCAATAATTCCTATCTATTCTAAAGCATGCAACTAATTACGACAGATCTTAGAAAACAATAATATGTGGAAATTAAACACAGCTAACATGAAATGGATCAAGGCAAGGCAAGGCAATTTTATTTGTATAGCACACTTTCAACAGCAGGGTAATTCAAGGTGCTTTACATGATTTGGTGATTTAAAAGAAACACATAAAAGAAACACACATTACAGATGATACACAATAAAGCAAGAGAAAAATAAAAAAAAGCAAGAGAGCATGAACACATTTCATACATATGACATCAAGCATTTACTCAAAGGCAATTCTAAACAGATGGGTTTTTAGTCTCAATTTAAAGCAGTTCAGAGTTTCAGCAGCTCTACACTCGTCAGGAAGTCCGTTCCAGATAAGGGGAGCATAGAAACTGAAAGCTGCTTCTCCATGTTTAGTTCTGAGTCTACGGAGTTTAGTAGGCTAGAGTTGGAGGACCTGAGTGGTCTTGGTGGTTGGTACCATGACAACAGGTCTTCAACATATTTTGGTGCTAAGCCATGTAATGATTTATAAACTAGTAAAAGTATTTTAAAGTCTATTCTCTGAGCTACAGGGAGCCAGTGTAAGGACTTTAGAACTGGGGTGATGTGCTCTACTTTCCTGGTTCTAGTGAGGACGCGAGCGGCAGCGTTCTGGATCAGCTGCAGCTGTCTGATTGACTTTTTAGGCAGACCTGTGAAGATGCTGTTGCAGTAATCAATCCGACTAAAGATAAACGCATGGATGAGTTTTTCTAGGTCGTGTTGCAAAATCAGTCCTTTAATCCTAGAGATGTTCTTCAGGTGATAGAACGCTGACCTTGTTATTGCCTTTATGTGACCCTGGAGGTTCAGGTCTGAGTCCATTACTACACCTAGGTTACGAACCTGATCATTAGTTTCTAGCTGTATTAATTGAAGCTGTGTGCTTACTCTTGATCGTTCCTCCTTGGGTCCAAAAATAATCACTTCAGTTTTGTTTCTATTCAGCTGGAGAACGTTATGGCACATCCATCCATTTATTTGGTCAATGCATTGATTTAGGGTTTGAATGGGTTCAGAGTCACCTGGTGACATTGTAATGTAGAGCTGAGTGTCATCCGCATAGTTATGGTAGCTAATGTTATTGGTTGCTATAATCTTGCCTAGTGGGAGCATGTAGATATTAAATAAGAGGGGCCCCAGGATGGAGCCCTGGGGCACCCCACATGTGATTTCTGTTCGTTCTGATGAAAAGTTTCCTATTGAAACATAGAAGTCCCTGTTCTTTAGGTAAGACTCGAACCAGCCAAGTACTGTACCAGAGAGTCCAACCCAGCTCTCCAGTCGTTCCAATAAAATATCATGATCAACAGTGTCAAATGCTGCACTGAGGTCCAACAGAACCAGCACTGTGGTTCTTCCACAGTCTGTATTTATGCGGATGTCATTAAATACTTTGACGAGGACAGTCTCGGTGCTGTGGTGAGCGCGGAAACCAGACTGAAAAGCATCAAAACGGTTTGTCATTGTTATGAAGCCATTTAACTGCTGAAACACAGCTTTTTCAATAATCTTACTGATGAATGGGAGATTAGAGATTGGCCTGTAGTTCTGCATTAACGTGTTGTCCAGATTTTTCTTCTTTAGCAGTGGTTTAATAACTGCTGTTTTTAAAGCCTGAGGGAAGACACCTGATAGCAGTGATGAGTTCACTATTTGAACAAGATCAGAACCAATAACAGGAAGAACCTTCTTTAGAAAAGCTGTGGGTAGGATATCAAGACAGCAGGAGGAGGAGCTTAATTGGATAATGATTTTTTCAAGGCTGTTCTGGTTTAATTCGTGGAATTCAGACATTTTCTCTACATTGTTGTTGATTGGGTATGGCACTGGTTGTGGATTCGATATTGAGGTACAGTTTGACCGTCTAATTGTTAGTCTTTTCAGTGAAAAAGCTGGCAAATTCATTGCAGGCCCTGGTAGAGTTTAGTTCAGGGGCTACTGTCACTAAAGGATTAGTTAGTCTTTCCACTGTTGCAAATAGAGTCCGTGCGTTATTAATGTTTCTGTTGATGATTTCAGAAAAGAACGATTCCCTAGCATCTTTTATAGTTAGCTGATATCTATTCAGTCTCTCTTTGTAGATCTCACAGTGAACCTGGAGTCGAGTTTTCCACCATTTTCTCTCGGCTCGTCGACACTCTCTTTTTTCACTACGTACCAGTGGATTACTTGTCCACGGAGACTTCTTTCTACCTGAGACTACTTTCACTTTAGTTGGAGCAATGGAATCCATGATGTCTGAGATTTTCGCAAGGAAATTATCTACCAACTTATTTACTGAGTTTGAGTTGGGAGATGAGGGGGATGTGGTGGAAGGATAAATATGTTTAAAGGTTTCTACTGAACTGTCCCCTAGAAAACGCTTTTTTATAGTGGTCTTACTGTGGCTGGATAATTTAGCAGAGATGGTACTTTGAAAGAAAATACAGAAATGGTCAGATAATGCAATATTAATTACAGAGATGTCAGAAATATTTAAACCTTTGCTGATAATTAACTCCAGAGTGTGTCCTTTATTGTGTGTTGGTTGTTTGACATGCTGGATCAGTCCGAAGTTGTGGAGAGTATCATCTAACATTTTTGCTTGTCTATCTTGGGGGTTGTCGGTATGGATGTTAAAGTCCCCCACGATGATTAGTTGGTCATAGTCGATACATATTACAGAAAGAAGGTCATTGAAATCATTAAAGAAGTTAGATTTAAGTTTTGGTGGTTTATATAAACTTAGAAATAACGCTTTGTTAGGCTCATTTATCTGGGTGGCTAGGTATTCAAAAGAATCAAACATGCCCAGAGTTACCTTTTTAAAGATCATTGAGTTGTGAAAGATGGTGGCTACACCTCCGCCTCGTTTGTGTTTTCTGTTCTCGCTTAAGAAATTATAATTTGGAGGACTGGATTCTATTAATGAAGTTGTTTCGTTATTTTCATCTAGCCAAGTTTCTGATAAAAAAAGGGCATGTAAATTATGCTCAGTGATGAAGTCATTGATAAGAAAAGACTTCCCGGATAGAGATCTAATGTTTAATAAAGCTAACTTAAGTATTGTGATGATGGGCAGCCTAACCTTCTGACAGGTTATCAATTTGAGATTTTGTTTAATATGAGAGCGTGTGGTTAACGGTTTATGTTTCCTGCTGCTGATAATCACTGATATAGCCTCAGGGGTGCCGGGTGAATTCTGGGAGACGGTAGGGGTGGATTTATTGCCCGGTTCCCTCAAATATCAGATATCTGTAATAATCAGTGGGGGGAAGCTCCCAGACTTATGGACACTAGTCCCAGGCGTTTGGTGTAGTCTAAGTTTAGGTGTTAATTGTGTCCCAAATTTGATTTGCTCGTTCAGTCTGTCTGTAAAGTTTCTAAATGGAGACTCATTTGATGTGGCTGAGTCACAGGAAGATGAAGACTTAATCTCTGATGGTTGTTTATCTGTTCGGTCCTGTGGTGTCATCATGACTTGCTGTTTTTGTTCTCTGATATCCATGGGCGCCTCAAGGTCAGCTTTTGGGAGCAAGTGTTTTGCTTTCTGATGTTGATAGGAAAAAATGTTTGCTGCTAACAGCCTTACTCCGGACCTGTTCAAATAGCGCATTCCTGCTTTGAACAGATGATTCGCACTTCCAAATACGTTGAAATTATTAATAAATGTGATCGACTTCTCAGCTGATTGTTTCTTCAACCATTTATGGAGCATGCGGAGTCTGCTAAATCTTTCATCATTCCGTTCAGGGACTGGTCCGCTGATGAGGATGTTTATGTTAAGTCCATCAAGTCTCTGTAGGAGATCAGAAAAGTCTCTCTTCAGAATCTCTGATTGTCTCATCGCGATATCTGCTGATCCAGCGTGAATGACGAGCTTTTCCAAAGCAGGATGTTGGTCCAAGATTTTAGGGATTTTTTCTGATATTTCTCTCACTGTATTTTTGTAGCAGCTATAAACTTTGGTATTTTTGCTACAAAAAGCCTCAATTCCATTAATTGATCCGTCTTGTATGATAACAGTCTTTGCTGGGGGCGCTCTTACTTTGTTATGTGTCCGTTTGATGCGGCTGGGTTTCTCCTGGTGGCTTTGACTGGTCCTGGGGGATGCGTCATCTTTCGGGGAACTCAAGGCTGCGAATCTGTTTTTCAGCGGGATTCCAGGTGGAGAAATATCTCTTGTTTTTGGCTGAAACCTCTTTTGTTCACTTTTAGCAGAAGCGGCAGTTCTGGGTTCAGAGGTTTCTCTGTGTCGGAGTTTCTTTTGTTTTTTCTTCCTCGGAGAACGGGCTGGGGTTGATTTCATGCGTTTTAAAGCTGGCCAGTTTTCATTGTAGTGCGGAGTTCTGCCGCTCAGACGCCTGTAGGGAGTCTCTGTGGCACGGTTAGACCAATGTAACCCAGGGCTGTTTGTATTCAAAGGTAAAGGTAAAGTTGTGTCATTTTGTCCATAATCAGCGTGGAGATCAAAATTAATTTCCAGACGACGTAGCTTCGTTTCAATGCCCTCAATTCTGTGGAGCAGTTTTTCAAAATGTTCCTGCTGAGCAAAAAGCCATGTTGATAAGTCCATAGAAAAGTAATCCAAGAAGAGATCTGGTCCAATACAGTAACTCCAGGGGCTGGGAAAATAAAGTAACTAAGAAAAGGTTACGAAAGAAAACAAGAAAAGCAAACAGAAAATAAAATAAAGTGAACGGATCTGGCTCAGGGAGAAAGAGACAGCTCAGGCTTTGTTCAGGGAGGGAGGTGCCCCTCACTCCAGGGGGGCTCAAGTCACATATAGCCTAGGAGACAAAGGGTCATAAAACTAGTTCTGTGCCAAGATGGAGAACTCCACATGGGTTAATCTTTCAGCTAACAGACCAACTATAGCAGGTCGGGCCAAGCCCGACTCTGCCGACCAGTTGATAAGAGAGCAAGCGAGAGAAGAATGAGGAAGTGAGAGAAAGAAAGTGGGATCCGCTCAGGATAAAAACAGTTTCAAACAAAGCAAATACAGCTCAAACTTATGCGTGCGGCGACGCTAAAGGAGCAAACAGGTTCAGGGCTTAAAAACACTTTAAACCAACAATGAATGAGATCTAATTTGTTAAGAACTCTATTTTTCCTATATCTGCCCAGACACCAGATTAGCATAAATGAACCGGTTCAGTCCTACTTTGCGTTGAGGGAAGTCCGGTCCACGAGGAGGAGACCAAAATCTGTCCGTAGATGAGCAAGAAAAGGAAGAGTTAGAAAACCTGCGCAGGATTTTAGGACTGTGTCCCAACTGCAGGCCGATGGCTTGCAGGTCGACGTTGTAACGAACTGTCTTGGAACAGTCCTGATATCGCTCAAACTGGATACCCCAACAGGATGAGGACTTCGAAACGTTGAAATGAGAGTTCTTCCCGGTCCAGTGGGTCAGAACAAAAGAGAATCTTCACTGGTGTGATGTCCTCTGTATGGCAGGAGTTTCTGCTAAGAACCTCTGCTGAGAACAGTTTGAAAATGGCAGCCACTACCACTCTTATAGGCCTTTGGGCGTGATGTCATCGTTGATATCACCATTCGTGGCCCCGGTCCAATAGGAGTGTGTTGGGGGTCATCGCTGGGATTGCTGGGAAATGTGGTTTGCTCAGTCCATCTATGGCTTACAGCCGTCCAACAGTCTGTTCAGTTTATTTGATGAAAATGGAGTCCCAACACTTGAATACAAATATCTTCTCATATGTGTTTGTCAAAGCTGAACCCAAGGCAAAATATAGGAACTTATCTTAGTTTTTAGCTAGCAGCTGAAGAGGCTCAAGAGGCTCGAAGTCAACAGGGGTCGGCTGGAAGAACGTAGTTCTATTATTCTGTGCTCGATTACTCTGTAGCTGTCACGATGTGCCTATTTTTCCCTTGTTCTGGTCCTTTGTTTCGGTTCATTGTTTCCAGCTGCCCTGTATTGTCCTGATTGCTTCCCTGTGTATATATATACCCACTTGTTCCCCATGTTAGTGACCGGTTCGTCACCGTGTGTCGTCAGTGCTCGTCGTGTCGTCAGTGCTTAGCTACGCTCGTCCTGTCCCCTGATGGTAGAATCTGTAAGTCTAAGTGACAATACGTTTCCTAAGTTGTTCCTTGTGGAGTTAATGATAAAGTCTCTGAATCTCAGCCTGTCTGCGCCTGAATCCGTCAACACATAAATCATGACAGTAGCTCTCTCTAAAGACCCGGATGTGTGACACACAAAAAAATGAATTTAAGAATTGGAATTGTCCCAGACTGAACGTTCGGTCTTACTGATGTTGGCAATTGGAGGGCACCAGCGGCAAAGTATCGAAAAGGTTTTTTTCCCCCTGCATGCCAATACAACTTGTGGGTGAACCATCAGTGGGATGAGTCTATGCCACTCCAACAGCATGCGCACTCCGTAGATCGGCGGAGGAACCGTGAGGAACCATTTTGCTGATCCCGCTTGTTTTTTTCTTCAAAAGTCCTGCTGGCTGCCTATCTACGCAACCGTTGATCCACAAGTCGACTGTGTAAGGGCGAATGTATCTTAAGCTTGTGTAAAATCCGTATGCCACAATTTATATGATGATGTTTCAGTTCAATTCAATTCAATTCAGTTTATTTATATAGCGCTGATTCACAACAGATGTCAACTCAAGGCACTTAACCAGAAGTAATTTCAATATATTTATACAAACATTTCAATCAGTTAAAAAGTTTCCTATTTAAGGAATCCCAGCAGATTGCGTCAATCATTGGTGTGAGGTTGGGCCCCGTTGATACAGACTTTCCAACCACAGCACTCCTTCAGCAATCCTTCATACTGAGCAAGTATGTAGCGACGGTAGAGAGGGAAAAACTCCCCTTTAAAAGGAAGAAACCTCCAACAGAACCAGGCTCAGTAGGAGCGGCCATCTGGGGGGACAGTCTGGGGGTTTGAGAAGACAGAGCAGAGACACAGAAGGAACAGAAGATCTGATATAAGAGAACTTTCTATGTTACAGAAAGTAAAAAGTTAAAAACATGACACGGTGGATGTTCAGTTACTGGGAGCATCATCCCAGTCGATGCCCCCCCTCCAACAGGACATTGCAGCTAAGCAGGATACCAGACCAGGTATGTCTTTTATGGAGAAGAAAACATTGAGAGAAAACAAAGTTAACAGTCAAAATAACAGAATGTACTGTAATACAACTGGAGAGTAGTAGTAGAAAATGAAGTAGCAGAGTGAAGAAAATAGGTAAGTCTGTCCTCCAGCAGTCTAAGCAGCATAACTACGGAGATAGCTCAGGATGACCTTAGCCACTCTAACTATAAGCTTTATCAAAAAGAAAAGTTTTAAGCCTGGCCTTAAAAGTAAACCAAGTGTCTGTCTCATGGACTAAAGCTGGGAGCTGGTTCCACAGGAGAGGAGCCTGATAACTAAAAGATCTGCCTCCCATTCTACTGTTAGAAATCATTGGAACTACAAGTAAACCTGCTTTCTGAGAGTGAAGTGCTCTGTTGGGAACATATGAAACAGTTAGATCTCTGATGTATGATGGAGCTTGATTAATAAGGGCTTTGTATGTAAGAAGGAGGATCTTAAATTCTATTATGGATTTAACAGGGAGCCAATGAAGGGAAGTTAAACAGGAGAAATGTGATCTCTCTTTTTAATATTCATCAGAACTCTTGCTGCCGCATTTTGGATCAACTGAAGGCTTTTAATGGCATTTTGTGGACTGCCTGAATTATAATAGTCCAGCCTTGAGGTAACAAATGCATGGACTAGTTTCTCAGCATCACTCCTGGACAGGCTGTTTCTAATTTTTGGTCAAAT
Source organism: Valencia hispanica (assembly GCA_963556495.2). NCBI lineage: Eukaryota > Metazoa > Chordata > Actinopteri > Cyprinodontiformes > Valenciidae > Valencia > Valencia hispanica. The sequence goes on along the minus strand of OY747720.1, from coordinate 41,902,832 downwards.
ATAACGCCGAGGTTCTTAACGTTCAAATTCAATTCAAATTCAAAATTACTTTATTAATCCCAAAGGGAAATTAAATGTTGTTGTAACTCATTATGCAAGTTCCTTCAAAGATTTGTTGTAGATGTTGATGGCTGTGGGTAGGGATGATCTCCTGTAGCGCTCTGCAGATTCGAAGAAGCCTCTGACTGAAGACGCTCTGTAGTTGTATGACAGTCTGATGTAGAGGATGCTCTGGATCTATGGCGTCTTCTTTTCAACTCATCAGGGTTTTGTGGCTGTAGCTGAGGTATTATTTGAGATTTTGTGATGTTAATCAGCTGCTGCCAGTTGTAAACCACCTTGTTGCCATGGTTATGCATCATAACAAATGTCCAAAAATAAAAAGTATCAGCAAAAATCCTTCCAGCTGCACAGCATTCAAAACCAGAGAGAACAGTTGTCCACAAAAACAATGTTTCTACCAGAAATGGAGGAATAAAAGTTTTAAAAAGAAAAAAAATATGAACCAAAGTAACAGAGCTACTCCAACATGCTGCCACCTTGAGCGGCGCAATTCCGGAGTTATCACTGGGGTCCAATTTAATACCATCCAGATGAAGTGATTGAGTAAGCAGTTTTTTTTTTCGAGCTTCTGGTCCAAAGATTTTAGCTTCTGTCTTGTCAGAATTTAAGAGAAAAAAGTTTAACGTCTTCCAGACATGCATATAATCTGCCTTACTGATTGGATTCATCAGGATTTATGGATATATATATATATACATATATATATATATACACCTGCCAACTCGTCCCTTTAAGGACATCGGCATAACTGTGGAAATTTATCCCATGCTGTCTAATAATTTTACCAACTGGAAGCATATATAGTAAAAATAATTGGTCCAAGCACAGAACCCTGTGGTACTCCACAAGTAACCCTTGAGTATAAAGAAGATGAACAAACTGGAATCTGTCAGACAAATATGATTAAACCAGCCTAGTGCTGTTCATTTGATCCCTGCAATATGTTCAAGCCTTTCTATGTGAATATTATAACCGACAGTGTCAAAAGCAGCACTGATATCTAACAAGACCAGAACAGTCACAAGTCCATTATCTGAGGCCATTAGAATATCACTAGTAACCTTAATCAGTGGTGTTTCAGTGCTATGATAAGGTCTAAAACCTGACTGAAATTCTTCAAACAGGTTGTTACTGTTTAGATGCTCACATACTTAATTGGCAACTATCTACTCAAGGATTTTAGATAAGAAAGGAAGGTCAGATATAGGTCTGTAATTAACTAAGTCATCTTGACTAAGGGAAGGGACTGAATCAAAATAGTCCAAACACAAATGAGGTTCTACAGTTCTCTCTGATGCCACCTCACTAACTGAGAGAAAAGTAATCATATTTGGGAGGATACCAATAATTACATTTTTAATAGAATACATTTTATTTATGAAAAATCCCATAAAGTCATCACTACTAAGAGCTGGTGGAATAGTTGGCTCATCAGAGCTATGACTCTTTGTAAGTTTGTTGACCGTACTATAAAGAAACCTAGGATTGCTCTTATTCTCCTCTATTAATGATGAAAGATATGCTGTTCTAGCTTGTCAAATGATCTTTTTATACAGCAGCAGAACATTTTTCCAGGTTAAAGATGAATTCTCTAGGTGTTTAGAGGACAATTTTCTCTCCAATTTCCTAGTATTCTGCTTTAAAATATGCAGCTCTGCATTAAACCAGGAAGTCAACCTGCTATGGCTAATCCCTTCTTTAATCGTTCTTTACAAGTGAAGAACCTGGGCGTGATTTTTGACTCTGAGCTGACATTTATCCCTCACATTAAAAATATTACTAAAATAGGTTTTTATCAACTAAAGAACATCACTTTAGTCCGCCTCATTCTCGCTCGGCCCAATACGGAGACATTGATGCATGCTTTTTTCTGATTACTGTAATGCCGTGCTTTCTAGTCTTCTCAAAAAGAGTATATCCAGTTTACAACTCCTACAAAATTCAGCAGCACGTGTCCTGACGAAGACCAGGAGGCGGGAACACATTACACTTATCTTAAATTCATTGCATTGGCTCCCCGTACATTTTAGGATCAATTTTAAGGTTCTTTAAAAGGTTTTAAGTCTCTTAATGGTCTTGGGCCTTCTTATCTCTCTGAACTGCTTTTACCATATGAACCTTTGCGGTTTCTGCGCTCCTCTGGGAGCCATTTCCTTGTCACCCCAAAATTTAGGACACGCACTCACAGTGAGGCGTCTTTCCATTACAACGGCCCTAATCTCTGCAACAGGCTGCCAGAGGAGCGCAGAGACCGAGAAGGTTTATAGGGTAAAAGCAGTTCAGAGAATGTTCATGTCTTTAAGAGCAGGCTAAAGACTTACCTTTTTAGCCTAAATTTTAACTGATTATTATTTATTATTGTCTGTTTAATTGCTCTGCATGTTTTACATGATTATATTTTGTCAGTGTATTATTATTTAATCTTATCACATTTATGTACTGCTTATTTTTATATTTTCATTTATCTTAAACCCCGTTCCTGTGTTTCCTCTATGGGGGCCCTCTGCCCGGGAGTGGTGGTTGGCTGTAGCTGCCTGGGTGCTCTCCAGGTGGAGCTTGGGTGGAGGTGGGGATCTTGGCCTTGCCTCCACTGGGCGCCCTGTGTCCGTGCCTTGGTTGCTGCTGTTGAGGTACTGCTGCCGGTACAGATGGCTCCTCTGATGGCGTTTCCTTGCATGGTTCATTTGCACTCAGCCCAATGTCCTTTTTTTACTGTTGCTTTTAACTGTGTGTGTGCATGGGAGTTGGGTTGGGGGTAGGGGGGTATAACTCTGACCATGCTTTTAAATCTGTGGGGGATGGATGTGAATGTAGTTTTATGTAGGGTCATTTTAATCTGTAAAGCATTTTGTGATGCAATTCTTGTATTATAAGCGCTTTATAAATAAAATTTGATTTGATTTGGCTTTGCCAGACATTGGGGCTGGGTGAGAGATACTGAAGAAGATCATCTTTGATTCCCAAATACTATATCATATACATTGGAATAGGAGAGTGAAAGGGAGCTTGAGCATGGCACTGTTCTGAGTGCACGTATTGTCTTACATTCTGGCCAACATGCTTATAAAACATCCAAAACACCCGAAGGACTCCAGTCTCATCTTTGTTTAAAAAGAAGCTAATTTTCCCGCGACAGTAATGGTGCCCGACGTGCTTTCAGTGAGCGGAGCAGACTGGCAGAGGGGATCAAGGGGCTGTCTGCACCCTGGGAATGTTTTTTTTCCCCTCTGGTACCATCACTGCTGCAGCCTGCTGCCACCTGAGCAAGACAGATCCCCATTTCTCAGTGAGACTGAGTCCTTCTTGAAAAGAAAAACTAACAAAAAAAAGGGCAAAAAAGATGTCTTTAGGCGCCCTCACAGTGGTGTGGTCGTACTGGGAGGTCATGTTTGTGCCAAAGCACTGAGGTTTTTTTTCTCCCCTTCAAAAACAAGAAAGTAGCAAGGTTTTACTACTTAGAACACAAGTACTAGTTTAACTGCATTTTTTTTCATAAGAGAAAAAAAAGAAGCATAAGGAGAAGACTTTCTCTCTTGGTAGGTGTGCATGCAGCCAGACCTATAGGAGGGTCTGAATCTCTGTGGTATAGAGAAAAGAAAAAGAGAAAAAAAGGAAGTTGAGTGGAAGGAAAAATGTGGTAGGAAAAGATTGCATTACTAACAAGAATAACTGCAACCTTTTGATATGATTGTTTGGTGAAATCCATTTTGCTAAACAATCAAGCTTTACAATGAGTGGTCTGAGGCTGGAGTCAAGAACCATTACACAGAAAAAAAATATTCATGCTCTCGTGTCAAGCATCTCTTGAATCAGAGACAATGACAGAGATGCCTTACCTAGGGTAAGGAGAAAAAGAACTGGACTCCCAGTGGTCCAAAGTCCTCTTTTCAGATGAAAATAAAGTTTGCATTTTATTTGAAAATCAGGGTCCCAGAATCTGGAGGGAGTGTGAAAAGGACCAGAATCCATCGAAGTCCAGTGTGATGTTTCCACAGTTAGTGATAATTTGGGGTGCCATGTTATCTACTTGGGTTGGTCCACAGGGTTTTTTGAAGTCTACACTCAATGTACCCGTCTACCAGGACACACTGCCAAATGTACTAAAAGCTGCTTCAGTGACTATAGTGTTACTATGCTTGGTTGGCCAGCAAACTGACCTGACCTTTAACCCTGTAGAGAATCTATGGAGTATTGTCAAGAGGAAGATGGACCCAACAATAAAGATGGCCTGAAAGCTGTTATCAGAGCAATCTGGGCTTCCTGAACTCCTCAGCAGAACCACTTGCTGATAACTTTCTTACTATGCCCCATTGATACAATAATTAATGCAAAAAGGAGCCCCAACCAAGCATTAAGTGCTAGAAGTTAACATGCTTTTCAGATGCCTGATATCCTACTTAAAAAGAAAGCATAATATGATTTTATGAGCTTATGTGATATTCTAATTTTCAGAGACACTAAATTCTGGGTTTTCATGATCTGTTGACAATAGTCATCTTAATTACAAGAAAGAATGATCTGAAATGTTGTACTCTGTCTAAGGAAACAATTAACAATATATGTTTTTTACTTTATTATTTTCTGAAATGAGTGAGAAAATATATTAGCAATATTTTTCAAAATATTCAAATTTTATGTTAGTGATTTTAATTTACATGAGTTTGTTCATTATAATAGCATTAGCTTTTTAAATACTAAGTCGTTATTGAAGCAGCAAATAATTTCAACAGTGCAATATAAGTATGAATTTTGTTATGTAAATCTAGTTGTTGCAGGATTAATGCAGGATTAAGCTAAAAATAGAAATTATGCTCACAGTGGTAAAAAAGGTAAGAACTTTCTGCAGATTTTTTCAATAAACTTTAGGAAGAGATGATACCATCTCTTGCATGTTGCACTTGACCCAGTCCTGAAACACTTCCAGGACTGGGCCAAGACCTGATTTTAACATATTTTAAACAAGCATTCTCTATGTGGTAAGAAAGAATAGTTAAATTAGCAAACTTCAAAAAGACTTTCACAAGTACAAAAATGACTTTAAAATCTCTGGAAACAAATAATGATAGAAATAATTACTTAATTACTCTTGTGAATTAAAAAACCTACCAGCAACAATAATAGTTTGCTTTTTAAGTTGCACTAGAAAAAAATGAAACAAAATTCTGAAATAATATTATTTTCAGTGTAATAAAAGTAGCCTTGAAGGGGGTGGACTATATTTACTCAGATTGTGAAAGCTCTGGAAATTGTCTGTCACAGCTGACATGTCTCTTCAATTTCTCATGAAGAACCTGGTGCCTATCTCCTGTGCTGCTTGGGCAAGAGGTGGGGCATACCCTGGACAGCTCAATAGTTCATCACAGGGCAACACAGAGACTCACAGAACAAGCAACCATGCATACTCACACCTAAGGACAATTTAGAGAGACCAATTAACCTAATAATCACGTTTGTTGGACTGTGGGAAGAAGCCAGACTACCTGAGCCTGTCATGTTTTTTTTGTGACTCTAAAGTCAGGCGACAACCACAAGCAAGAACAGACGGTATAATACAACAAATTTATTTCATGCAGGAAGACAGGACGATCAGGTCGGAACCAGGCAGACAGGATGACTGAGGAGAAGCAGGTGAGTGGTTAGAATGATGTGGGTTTTTTTGCTGTATGTAGGCCAGCTGTGTGGAGACTCCAACGGAGACTGGAAGCAGGACCAGTAAAGAGGGTTAGACGGCGAAGGTAGAAGTCACGGGGGCACATCTGCAGGAGAACAATGAGGTAAGTTCTGACCTAATCTTTCACTAAGAATGTTTGCTATGAAGGAGCAGACTAAGGTTGACCTTTGTACCATGCATAGAAGCGAGAACCATCTCGCATCAGCCTCAGGGAGCCGCTCCCCTTATGAACAGAAGCAGTGATGAGGATGATCAGAAACACCTGGAGCAGCACCTGCCAATCACACCCTGAAGAGAGGTAAGCAGAGCAAAAACCACCCAACACCCAGAACACAGAAACAGACACCTGACAGAGCCCCTTTCAAACAGGCAATGAAAAACTGTAATTTTCCGGACTTTGTCTGTTTTGCTTTTGAGTCTGAATGCAATCTTCCGGACTTTGTCCAGATACCCTTTACCGGTAATTTTACGGATGAAGACCTAGTAACAAGAGTGGTTTGTTTGCGGTATGGTGTTTGCATTCAGATTATCAGAAAATGTTCCGGAAAAGCTAGAGGGGTGTGGGGCGGTGGGGAAAAGAGGTTGGGGGCAGGGAACGCTGTCAGCACACACAAATCTACTGTGAGTAGATTTGCTGTTTCGTCGGTTATCTTTGCAATTTCAGGTCTGTGCTTTTTGCGGATGATGTGATCCTGTTGGTTTTATCAGAACGTGATCTACAGCTTTTGCTGAAGTGGTGCGCAGCCGAGTGTGAAGTGGCTGGGATGAGAATCTGCACCTCCAAATCCGAGGCCATGGTCTTGAGCTGGAAAAGGGTGGGGTGCCTTCTCCGGGTCGGGGATGAGGTCCTTCCCCAAGTGGAAGAGTTGAAGTATCTGGGGGTGTTGTGCATGAATGAGGGAAAAATGGAGTGGGAGATCGATAGACGGATTGGTAGGGCATCTGCAGTCATGCGGGCACTGTACCGGTCTGTCGTGGTGAAGAGAGAGCTGAGGCGAAAGGCGAAGCTCTCAATTTACCGGTCGATCTATGTTCCTACCCTCATCTATGGTCACGAACTCTGGGTGGTGACCGAAAGAGCGAGATACCGGATACAAGCGGCTGAAATGAGTTTCCTCCATAGAGTGTCTGGGCTCTCCCTTAGAGATAGGGTGAGAAGCTCAGTCATCCGGAGGGGGCCCAGAGTAGAGCCGCTGCTTCTCCACATCGAGAGGAGTCAGTTGAGGTGGCTTGGGCATCTGGTCAGTATGCCTCCAGGACGCCTACCTGGTGAGGTGTTTTGGGCACGTCCTACCGGAAGGAGGCCCAGGGGAAGACCCAGGACACGCTGTATCTTGGCTGGCCTGGGAGCGCCTTGGGATTCCTCCCGAGGAGCTGGCCCAAGTGGCTGGGGAGAGGGAAGTCTGGGTCTCTTTGCTTAAGCTGCTGCCCCCGCGACCTGACCCCAGATAAGTGGAAGATTGATGGATGGATTGTTGCAATAATCCCTTTGTTTGGGGAAATAACATGTACGCTCGCCGCACTAAATCTATGTCATATCCATGTACAACCCCCCCAGACATTCATCAGGATCCTCCGGTACATTTCTTGCTGTGTGAAAGCAGCCGAAAGGCAATGTTCTAGAAAAAAAGTGGTGTATTTGAACACACAACTCCGGTAAAAGACCTGATGGAATTGTCCGCAAATATTTTAGAACTTCTGTCTGAGAACAGGTGCTGGAGATAACACATGCAAAAACATGCAATCTCCATGCATAAACCCAGGACTTTCTTGCTGCAAGGCAACAATGCTACAAACTGCACCACCTTCCAGCTCCTAACGACATACCCCATACACTAGCTAACTAAAAATGATTACATGTTACCTTCTTACACACTTCAGGCAGCAATATGTGGTGAATGTGGAGATCTGCCTGTAGCCCAGCTTTACCTGCCTCAGGCTCGAACTGGTCTCAGATGAAGAGCTACAGAAGTGGTAATCTTCTTTCCTCCCTTCTTCTTAACATCTCATGTATAGACTATTACAGATGCCATATCCTTCTTTAAAAATATTCCAGCCTTACAGTGTTACTAAAAAGGGGTCTTTCAGTACCTCTGTCTTTTTATTACCTCTTCCATGTATCAGAAGGTCCTAGAAACAAAATTTACACACCAGCCGAGCTTCCTCACAGTTAACTTCTGTTTGTTTTGTTGTTGTTTTTTCCTTCATTGTAAGTCAGGTTTTGTAAAATTGCACTAAAACAGGTCCACAAGACTGTTGGCGTAAGGCTGTTGTTTCATTAGAATAATTATCATGGTATATTCAACTGCATCATATTTTTCTATCCTTTATCTTGCCTCATAAAATGGAAGTAAATCATCAATCAATCAATTTGCTAGAAATATAGTAGGAGAAGCCACAGCAACACCTACACCGACCCAGATGTTGCCCCCCAAGTTCATGGACGCAAACAAAAACTACAGCATCGCAAGGAAGACCTTATCTTTGTGGTTCAAGAAAAAGTGATTTTAATCCAATCCTACATACATTCCAATTGATCCTAGTTATCAAACAGTGCATGAAGTTCAGTTCATTATTCAAATTAGTTTTAAAAGTTTTCTACCCAGCAGATTGTATCGAGTTATTGACTTGCAGTAATCACTCCTAATTCTATTCTATTCTATTCTATTCTATTCTATTCTATTCTATTCTATTCTATTCTATTCCAAGGCCAGGAGCCATCTGTTGTGTGTTTATTAACATCTCAGAGTGTGTTTATTTTTCACGACACATTTCAAATGTCTCTCATTCACAACTGCATATCATGTGGATGCTTGCCCAAACCTTTTTTCAGCTCGGATCACTAACTAAATAAACTCCTGAGAGCCTTTAACCATTCGTCACCTGCCAGCTGGGTGTGTGTGTGTGTGTGTGTGTGTGTGTGTGTGTGCGTGTGTGTGTGCATGTTTATGTATGTCTGTAGGGACCAGATTAAGTGTTTGATAGTTTGAGAATCTTCAATGAGCTGTTTCAGTGTTCTGACAAAGTTTTAAAGTCTTGATCAGGTTTAACTTCTGTAACCACAGATTGTTCTATATTACCCAGTGTCCACAAAACCAAAAGGGTGAATGTGTGAGTGCATTAAAATCTTGGTCGAACTTTGCTAACCTGCAAATCCATTTGTTTGCTTTTTTTCTCTCCAAGTCTACTTTTTCTCTACGTCTTTCTGTTTTTTACCTCCCCACATTTCTCTTTATTTTTTCTTGTGTTGAGTAAAGTCTCCGTATTCATTTAAACATACAGTAACTTTTAATTGTCTCTCCTACAACAGACTATATATTAATCAGTACTTTCAATTAACATGAAAACAATATAAAAACAGAGTAGTTGAAGGACAATGTCTGTTTATAAACTAGAAGATTTAAAGCACAGCTAGTTATGTTTTAGAGCATCTGGAAGATAAACTCAAGGTGAAATTGGATAATGTTCAAAGGCGTCATGTAGGAGGTTTGATTTTGAAGCCCAATGGACCATGATTTTAAAAAGGCAATTAATGACACAATTTTACTAATGCATCATCTTAATGGGAAGGATCTTTGTCCTGAAATCAGTTGAAAAAGTTGTACGTTTGATTCTGGCTTCCTTCCCCACCACATATTGATTCGCTCTTGTGAAAGCTGCTTAACCCAAAGTTACATGGTGATCTGCGGTGTACGATTGGTGTATGAATACAAACTGGATAAATGAGTGTAAACTTTAAGTTTGAAATACAGGCCATTTACCACATGTATGTAGTGCGGCTGTTTATACTTTCATATTTCCAAGATAACAAGACAAGACATTCTTTAAAAGATTATTTTGTATATAGTTTTAGTCTTGTTTTGTCACCAAATTAAGGTTGTTACCAAATATTTTAATCATGTTGTATTTTATAAGGCAAACACTGTCAAACACTAACTACAAAAACACACCATTAACTACATCTCTGTGTGAAATAACACGAAGACAAGAGCTCTCACTTCTCTGCAGGACAAGCTGGGATCACAGTGTGTGCATGTGTGTGACTATGTATGCTCTTATCACCTCAGCCTCGTACACACTGCACCTCGGGGCTGACACATACACACCCACCAACACACAAAGATACACACAGTGAGAGCACAGATGGCCTCACATTCTTCTCTGCTGCCAAACAGATGGACTTGACTGGATTCATTCATCGATGGACACACATATACAACACACAAGCATGTTGTGATTTGCCTCAACACATAGAAACCTCCCTATTAACTGCAGTATGTCAAGGTTTTTGCATATAAACACATTCAAATTTGTGCACAAACTGCTTCATACACACAGTGGCTGTTGTCCAATGCTTATTTCCCTCAGCCTGTCCTAACAAACACAGTGATCATGGCTGCTATCCAATCACAGTGCCCTCAGAGTGTCTCTGTGAGTCTGAGATGTGAAGTCTAATTACCAGAACAGCATCAATATTGATGAGGGCCATTTTATTCCATCAATTCCCAGCCCTGCTCTTAAATTCACTTAAGTTTGACTTCATGTTCATGAACACCAACAGGATCAAAGGTCAATGCTGTGAATCCACTGTACAAGTTTTTACCACAAATAGCTCTGTGTTTATACAACTATTCAGCCAAATATAGTGACTGTATGAGGTTTAGAGGTCATATTAGTATATAATGAAGTCTCCCTCTATTATATATATATATATATATATATATATATATATATATATATATATATATATATATATATATATATATATATATATATATATATATATATATGTGTGTGTGTGTGTGTGTGTATTCTTGTATTGCTATTCTATTTAGGACCTTTTCTGGCACATTCTCTAACCTTCTGAAGACCGATGGACCTTATAGGGACCAGAGCCCGGTCCTAATATGGTGGACCCCCTTTTTTTGGGTTAGGGGTTAGGTTTAGAGGTATGGTGTGAATTATGTTTTGGTTAAGGTTAGGGTTATGAATAAACTGGTAGTGGTTAGGGTTGGGGTAAGGGTTTGGGTTAGGCATAAATGTAGCTATTAAAATGAATGGAAGTCAATATAAAGTCCTAATATGGGTAGCAATACAGACTTGTGTGTGTGTGTGTTTATTTTTACAGAATTTTGCTTCCAGATCTTAAAACCCATGAAATTAGTCCAAATTTTACAGGGCTTGAATGTTTTAAACTGAGTGTCACACACTACTCATCTACTCATCTACTAAACTCAGAGCACCTGCACAGGTTTTCCCAGGTGTCATTAAATTGCTTCACTTTGGTTCAATTGTCTCAGTTAGGTTCAATATGGGGAAGACTGCAAACTTGACAACTGGCCAGAAGACCATCATTCATACCCTCCATAGGATGGGTAAGCAACAAAAGTTCATTGCTAAGGAGGCTGACTGTTCACAGAATGCTGTGTCCAAGCATTTCAATGGAAAGTCGAGTGAAAGCGCAAAATGTGGCAGGAGAAGATGCATCAGCAGAAGAGCTGACCATGGGCTTCAGCGGATTATCAAACCGAGAAGATTCATGAATCTGAGACTCAGAAAGAGTGGAATGAGGCGGGAGTCCCAGCTTCAAAACCACCACATTCAGATGCATCCGGGAGATGGGCTACAACTGTCGGGTTCCTCGGGTGAAACCCCTTCTGAGCCTAAGCAAATGTAGGAAGTGTCTCAACTGGGCCAAGGAGAAGAAGGACTGGACTGTTGGCCAGTGTTCCAAGGTCCTCTTTTCCGATGAAAGTAAAGTGTGCCTTTCAATTGGAATCAAGGTCCAAGGGTTTGGAGGAAGACGGGTGAGGAACAGAACCCAAGCTGCTTGAGGTCCAGTGTGAAATATCCACAGTCAGTCATGATTTGGGTATTGGTACAGGTGTTGGTAAACTCTGCTTTCTTAAATCCAAGGTCACCGCATCAGTCTACCAGAATGTTTTAGAGGACTTCATGACTCCTTCTGCTGAGGATCTGTATTGAGATGCAGATTTCCTCCTCCAGCAGGACCTGGCCCCCGCCCATACCACCAAGCACCAAAACCTGGTTTGATGCCCATGCCATCACAGTGCTTGACTGGCCAGCCAACTCGCCGGACCTAAATCCCATTGAGAATCTATGGGGTATTATCAAGAGGAAAATGAGGGGCACCAGACCCAAAAACAAGGAAGAGCTGACAGCAAGCATCAAGGGAATTTGGGCTTCCATAACTCCCAGGCAATGCCACAGGCTGATTGCCTCAATGCCACGGTGCATCAACGCAGTCATAAAGACAAAGGGATTCCCTACTAAGTATTCAAGATTGACATATTGTTTTGAAAGTACCATATTTTGATTAATTTGATGTGATCCTAATTTATTTCTTTTTTCTGCATAAACTGAGAAGTAAATGGTGATTTCTTCACAGTATTCTAATTTTTTGAATTCCTGTTTTTGTGGGTTTTATGAGCTCAGGGCATTGAGTCCATGGTCTGAAACAATATCCCTGTCTACTTCATGATCATTTCTTCCATCACATCTCCCAGCCTTGACATTAGTTTTTTCCACTTTAGGCAATTCAATCAGTCCATTTGTTATTTCATCTGCAACCTTCCCCACATTTTTCTCCAACTCTTCGGATTCTGAGTTGTTCTCCATCACCACATCAGCTCTCTCCACTGGGAGAAACATACATTGGGTCAGAAGGGTTTGGTGGACCACCCTTTCAGTGTCACCATTCTCCAGAAGCTCTACATACACATGTGTGTTGGGCTGCTTTTTCATCACAGTGTATGGCTGGGACTGTCGCTGTGTTTTTGTCGTCCCTCCACAGGACACACTTTGACTAGGACTCTGTCTCCAGGCTTAAAACCCTGATCCTTCGCTTTCTGGTCATAATATCTTCTCTGTTGGCTCTTGGCTTTGCGAGAGATGTTGTTTTCACCCTGGCATAAGGTAAGACAGTCATGTAACTTTTGGACATACTAACCATACTCACATGGTTCACTTGTGGTCTGGAGCCCAAAGGTGAGATCAACGATCAACGGGGGGATGTCTCCTGAACATCAGAAAGTCCGGCATATACCCGTAGAGTCATGGCATGTGCAGTTGAACGCGTGCATCATGGCATCCAAATGCTCATCCCTCTGAGGTTTCATATGTGGCTCTAATGTCCCAAGCATGTTCATGAGGGTTGAACTGCTCAGTGGTGCTGTTTCCCTGGGGGTGGTAGGTTGTCGTGTGACTTTTCATGATGCCTGTACACTTACAGAGCTCCTTCCACACAGCACTTTCAAAATTGCGCCCCTGGTCAGTATGCAGTTTTGCTGGAAACCCAAACCGACAGAAAAAGTTTCTCCACATCACCTTGGCTCTTTGAGTCTTGGTGGGATATGCCTGAGTGTAGCGTGAAAAATGGTCGGTGACCACAAGTACATTCTCTACGCCCCCCTTGGACTTCTCCAGAGTCAATCAATCCACACAGCGGAGTTCAATAGGGGCACTACTGTGGATGCTGACCAGTTGGGCCTTGGCCCCCTGAGTTGAAGTTTTTCTGAGGCAGCATCTCTTGTACTGCACACACCAGACCTTGATCTCCTGGAACATCTGTGGAAAGTAAAATCTCTCCCTTAATATCTGCTACCTCCTTTCTAACCCCAAGTGTCCAGAGTCATTATGAAGCACTGTCATAGCTCTCTCACACAGCTTCTCAGGTACTACTAGCTGCTCCACCACCTCTCTCTGGTGGTCATGGCTGCGGCGATACATGATACCATCCTTTATCGCTAACCTCTTCCACTCTTTTAGGAGAAGACACACCTATTGGCCTCCATCGAACCTCTCAATGCGGCTGGATTTCAGATTTCTGCTCCTATAGTGCCAGACCGGGCCAATAACAGTGTCTTCCTTCTGCCCTGCATGGATCTCCTATGTTGTAATGGCAGGCAGTGACTCCATACTCACACATCTAAATGGCTCCCTAGGTCTTGGGGATTCGGGTCCCATGCCCCCTGAGGTTGACGTGTCCTAACTTAAAGAACTGTCTGGTTCTTGTATGGGCTGGCCCGTACCTGATTTAGGCTTCCTGCGCATACCCGCAGGGGGCACGATTGAAGGGTCTGGGTGACCTCTTGGTTCGACATATAGGAGAGAGCATCCCCATTACCATTCCTCTGTCCTTCTGGTACTGGACATCAAAGTCAAAATTGGCCAACCAAGACACCCACCGCTGCCCCACGGCATCTAGTTTTGCAAAGCTCATGATATACTTGAGAGGGTTATTGTCTGTCTGGACTTGGACGGTTTAAGCTTTAGGCCATGCTCCCCAAGCCGATCGAACACCAGTTGCAATCTTTCCAGGTGCTCATCAAAAGTTTTAGAGAAGATGATGAGATCTTCCAGATAGATCAGGAGGTGTGTAGAATTCAGGTCCCCAAAGCAGCAAGTCATGAACCTCTGGTAGTTTGAGGGGGCATTATGTAACACAAAAGGCATTCGGTTGGCCTCAAACAGATTCATAGGGGTGCTGTCTGTTGTCTTGTGCTTGTCCTGCTCCGCTATCTTCACCTGCCAATACCCTGACATGAGGTCCAACATGGAGAAGAATTTAGCCTGCCCCAGTGCTTTGAGAGCCTCCTCTATCTTTGGCAGAGGGAACCCCATCCCTTGTGCTGGAGGAGTTCAGCGGAGGTTCAGTGGAGGAGTTCAGCTTACAGTAGTCGATGCACAACTGTATCCTTCTTCATCACCACCACCACGAGTGAAGCGTATGGGCTCTTACTGGGCCTTATGACACCTGCCTCCTCCTTCTCGACCAACATCTGTCTCACATCCTGCGACTGCAATGGGGCAATCCTGGGATAGGGGAGCCAGAACGGCTTATAATCCACCAGGGGAATTTTGTGTTGCACCGTCTGTGTGTGGCCGTAGTCTAAAGGGTGATGGGAGAACACTTGTGCATTCTTATCCACCAGCTCTTTCAGGAGGGAGTGCTGGTGCTTATTCTCAACTGCAACTCCACAGAAATCCGCATCACAACTCACTACCATCTGATTCTGACTCACATATGTCTCTACAGACCTGTTACTGCAGTTTGTACCCTGCTTTTTGTCAGAGAAATCCACAACACCATCCACCAAGGACACATCAGCTATATGTATGTGTGGTTTGATAGTGACTGGGTGATTAGACAGATTCATCACTCCCACAGGGGCACCTCCTCCTGCCACATCAGCCAGCACTTTGGCGACCAGGAGATGCTGTGGAAGCTGCAGGGAGTGATGGCCCTCAGTCAGGGCAGTGTAAGCCCTTTTTTGTGGACCTGCTGTGACTTTGCAAAGGAGATCCATTTTTCCCCCGGGATGTGTAGCCCGTATACACAGCTAGGTCCACTTTGCCATCCACATCATGATGTTCAGCATCACCCACATCAAAGAGAGAGGTGTACCACTCCACTGTATATATATATATATATATATATATATATATATATATATATATATATATATATATATATATATATATATATATATATATATATATTTATTTATTTATTTATTTATTTATTAATTAACACACAAAATGTTCTCAGATGATGCTGCAACATTTAACTAAATGCACAAGCCAAAAAATAAGCATCCTACAACTATCTGGGTTTATAAGTCTTTTGGCTATTGTGAGGAGCTAGGGATCAGCGGAGATTATCTTGTGAACCATAAGCAAACACTGATTGAAATCCAGCCCGCTCACGGTGTTGGAAGCAGAAGTATGGTGTCCCACAGATGACAAACTACACCATTTGCCCGAACTCAGTGAACACATACGAAACCATGGTGCGCTCTGCTGATCTATTTAGGTCATTGCCTCACAGTTACAACTAAACCTAGTGTCATGTTTGAGTGAAGCTTGTGGGAGGTGGTTCTTATTTTTAGCAAAGTGCAAGGTAACTTGGATTGAATATTTCATCGACAGATTATCATCAATCAATCAATCAATCAAACTTTATTTATGAACTGCTTTTCATACCAAGATTGCAACTCAAAAGGCTTTACAAAATTAAAATGACCCCACAAAGACCACTTTTCATCCCTCCCCTGATAATTAAAAGCATTATCAAATAATTCATTAAAAACCTTTACCAATTTTTGTTTACAGCTTTCAGCTCAAGAGACTTCTGACACTTTCCTACAGTCTTGCTTGATTTGCATTCTTCAGATGTTTCTTCAGGCTCTGACGCCAGCATCTATGCATAAAACTATTCTCTGAATGAGAAGAAGTGTATATCAACAGCACCATTCAAGACTCCCATTGTTTTTTACAATGACCAATTACAGATAGCCATGTGCAAATTATTGAACCCTTTTTCTGTAAAGTGTCTCAACAAAGTTAGACAGTGAGAAAATGAGGATGTGGCATCATTGTCGTGGCAGATATGTGAAAGCTTGCAACTCTAGCTTCATCCTGAAATGCATCCAGCTGCATTTACTTGATTGTTCTACTGGTAACTCAATTCAATTCTTTTATTCGTTTTATTCGTTTATTTATATAGCGCCGATTCACAACAGATGTCATCTCAAGGCACTTTACAAGAACAGTCATTTCAATACAATCATACAAATCTTCCAGTTAGTTTAAAGTTTTAGTTAGTTTTCTATTTAAGGAATCCCAGCAGATTGCATCGAGTCATTGACCTGAGGTTGCGTCCCATTGATGCCTATGTGTGCATATGTGTCAGTATGTGATCACATCCAACCTACTGAAGGGCCAAGCTTTCTAATTTCTCCTTGTTCTCCATTTCCTCAGATCTGTCCCATGAGATGAGCAACACTGACTGATGGACAGCAAGTGTGTGTTCGTAGCTGTGTGTGTGGGGGGGGGGGGGGGGGTATGGCTGATGATTGATTATGAGAGACCCCCTGGATGCTATCAAGAAATGAAGCCTCAACAGTTCAACACTTCTACAGCTCGAACATCTCAGGTCCTCCTAAGCTGTGAAGCTTTGTCAAATCTTTTTGGTATGTTGCTTTAGTTTACTTCCATGCACAGATGGGAGGAGATGCTTCAAGGTGGTCTATCCAATATTTCTTAGGGCCTTGCAGACATAGCAGTTGTAGGTTTTATTTTAGTTTTTTTTCTAACTTGTCACAAATGAACTAAGTTTTGGCATCCATTTTCTATATCTGTTTATCCTTGGAGGGTCGCGCGCAGATTGCTGTCTATCTCTAATGGTCTCGAGTGGCAAGGTACACGGACATGTCTCTACTCCATTTTAGAAGCCGCACTCCCTTCTCAAAGATTGTGCAACAACCTTGCACAATCATCTCCAGAGGTTCCACAGTAGCCCGAGAACAGAATCAGCCTTCTTTATCAGGTCTCTGGGCTTTTAAAGTAACTGACTGAGCATGCTACACCAACCTGCTTTTTAAGTTTGAGCTGTCACGGACCTTGAGGGCCTCAGGTACTAGCATCCTAGCTGTACCAAGACTTAGAACAAAAACATATGGCGAGGTCTAGTTCCAACACTAAGGTCCTCACCTGTGGAACAGAACAAGTTTGGCTTCTAAGTTTGGCTTCTAAATTATCAATATATAAACTGATTGTGTGCATGATTGTGTGTGTTTTTCATTTATTAGGTTTTAATTTAGTGTGATGTATATTGTTTTTATCTTGTATAGCGCTTTGTGCTGCCAATGGCATAAAAAGCGCTGTATTAAATAAAGATTGATTTGATTTGATATGCTATGAACAGATGAGAACAAAAGAGATTACATTCAATGCACCATTTTGCTGCTAGCACTCAATGACCTAATACCTAGTTTAACACTCCTCCTTCAGGGGAGGGGAGGAGACATGCAGAGCCATCATCCATCAACGCAAGGTTTCTCCGACGGGCATGCAAAAACAGACGGAGTAGAGCTAAATTTTTTAACTACATCGAACGCAACCGAGAGTGCACGTCTGTGATTGGTCAGCCCAAGATAATTTAACCAGAACTGTGCTCTATAGCTGATGTACCTAGTATTCAATGCAGCTTTTGGGCACTAGATGCTTTATATTGCAAGGCCAGTTTATCTAATATGGTCATTTGGCAGTTTTAAACACCAGGATGTGTAGAGAACAACAAAACAGACCACTACCCTAAATCTAACCCACCCACTTTTTAGAGTCTTCAATGACCTGCACTTCTAGTAAAAAGCTTTCCAGCTCAATCAGAACTTGCTCTCTGTCTGCCATTACTCCTTGAGTAGATGTGCGTTTACAAGCTGAAGTCAATAAACTGTTGTCAACCAGACGTCACTGCAATGGTAGGCAGACCAATCAGAAAAATTCTACACCTGGTGTAGACCTTTTCCTGGTGTCTTGGTGGATGCTTTCCAACAACAGAGAAGTATTAAAGGAAAACATCTTCATCAATACGTGTGCATGTGAGTGCAAACTTGGTAACAGAGAAGTTTTAATTAGTCTTTAGCCCCCTCAAGAAGTACAGTCTGATCTGTCCCTTCTTATAGACAGCTCTACTGTTGCATCTTTGGTCCATTCAGTCGTCCAGGTGAACAGCAAGGTATACATATTCCTCCACCACCTCCACTTCTTTTCCCATAGTGAAAATTGTTTTTCACAGAATCTTGCTTCTCCTAAATCTGCAATCCTCTCATTTGTTTTGTTCACATTCAAAATAAGATTTATTCAACACCATACCACAAAGCGGTCCACCGGTTTTCTGTACTCAGCTACTTGTCCATCTCTGATACAACCAATGACTGCTGAGTCATCTGAGTATTTCTGCAGATGACAGAACTCTATACACCTAAGACTTCCAGTACACAACAGAGGGAAAATAAATAGTGAGAGTAGAGCCCCCTGTGGTGCTCCTGTACTGCTGGCCTCCTGGTTACACACGCAACCTTTCAGTTTCACAAACTGGCCTGTTTGTCAGGTAATTATTGATCCAGGTGATTGTTGATGATTGTAGTGCTTGGACCATATATATGCTCGCAATTGGTAGAATCAATAAACAGCATGGGATAAATTTCCACAGCTATGCCGATGATACACAACTATATTTATCCATAAATCCTGATGAACCCAGTCAATTAGGTAGATTACAGGCATGTCTGGAAGACATAAAAACATGCATGAATCTAAACTTTTTGCTTTTAAATTCTGACAAGACAGAAGTTGCTGTCTTTGGACCAGAAGTTCTAAAAAAGAAACTGATTAGTCAATCCCTTCATCTGGATGGTATTAAATTGGCCCCCAGTAATAACGTAAAGAACGTCGGCGTTATTTTTGACCAAGACTTTACATTTAAATCCCATATTAAACAGGTTTCTAGGATTTCCTTCTTTCACCACCGGAATATTGCTAAAATTAGACACATCCTGTCCAGGAGTGATGCTGAAAAACTAGCCCATGCATTTGTTACCTCAAGGCTGGACTACTTTAATTCTTTATTATCAGGTAGTCCACAAAATGCCATTAAAAGCCTTCAGTTGATCCAAAATGCGGCAGCAAGAGTTCTGATGAATATTAAAAAGAGAGATCACATTTCTCCTGTTTAACTTCCCTTCATTGGCTCCCTGTTAAATCCAGAATAGAATTTAAGATCCTTCTTCTTACATACAAAGCCCTTAATAATCAAGCTCCATCATACATCAGAGATCTAATTGTTTAATATGTTCCCAACAGAGCACTTTGCTCTTAGACTGCAGGTTTACTTGTAGTTCTTAGGATTTCTAAAAGTAGAATGGGAGGCAGATCTTTTAGTTTTCAGGCTCCTCTCCTGTGGAACCAGCTCCCAGCTTAAGTCCGTGAGCAGGGCCGCTGCTGTCCATACGCAAAGTACGCAGAGCGCGTAGGGCCCCAAGTACCTGGCGGGGGCCTCCAAAAAGGTTTGCCAAAGAAATTATTACATTAGCCTACTGCATATAATACAAAAATTAGTTATAACAGGCCTACTGTTGTTTTTTCTTAACTGTATAACCCATCACTCACAATTCGGGCAAATTAAATGTTTTTATCTAATTTATATAAAGAGACCCCCCCCCCCCCCCCCCGCGCCTCCATGACCCTAATGGTACAGCCCTCCAAACGTTCCGCATCCAAAGGTTTTCCAGGCTACTCTGTTGTTGAATGGCTAATGATGTCAGGTAAGAAGAGACAACACAAATCTGGAGCTGAAAAAAGGAAGAAGAAAAAACAGAGATGACGCCCGTGCATCTTTTGCTGGTAAGTTCATGTTTTTATAGGCTGTTTAGGATGTAACCCACATCACCCTCATGTATAAACGGGTTCACAAATAATAAAAATAACTACAGGAAATGACAATAAGTAGTAAATGCAAATGTTTGTGACAGTTCATATGGTTAATTGTTTCTTTTAGAAGTGTGTAAAAGATGATAGTTTTTTTTTAACAAGTACGTGAAACCCCAGACCCCCCCCGCGGCAGGTGAGTGAGAGACAAACGGTAGGAGAAGCGGTTTGAAGCTAAAGCTAAACACGGAGTTTAAACTTGACTTCTGCGGGTAAAAGCAAAACTTTTCCAGTCAGCATTGATCCCCTGGTACCGCCAGGATGGTTTTGGTGAGATTTCTTTTACTTATATCTTATTTTCGTAAATGTCTGTGACGACTTTACAAGCTAGTTAAGCCTCAAACTCCGTCTGTAAAACAGGAAAAGACTTGATTACTTGAGTAAATAACTTTACTGAATATATCTGTGTCAAACCCCTTGTGTTTTATTTTCCTGACATTATAAGCCTATATTTGGCGTCAATCAGCAGTTTTTGTTTGTGAAGTTTAACATCAGATATGAAAGCTCCAGTGTTAGAGATTTTCTTTTTCTTTTTTTGTTTGACAATTTTATGTAAATGCATTTGAGTTAAACAAACTTTTCTGCATGGTCTGTCATGCAGACCAGTTTTTTTTTAAACAATAATTTGGTTGAAAGAACGAAAACAAGTTTCACCTGAAGGTTACAAAGAAAGGTGTTGTGAGTAACAAACTCAAGTTTTTGGATGAATGTGAACTGTATGTTATGTGTAAATATGTCCATTAAATTGCCAGCTGATAATTTACTGAGCAGGAGTTTAAAATTAATGTCAAGATCCTGACTCTGATCTCTGATTTTAATTGCACTACCACTCCTCCGAACCGAGAACTGGTCCAGTAGTTCCTAATTCTCTGTATTACAGTGATGTAAGTGCAACAAGAAGTTTTTTTCCTAGATTTGTTGAGTCTTGAAAAATGTCCTCCTTTTTGGCCACCCTATGTCAAGGCCTAATTGTTTTGGCAAAACAGAAAACACTGTCAAAAACTATATTATTGACCTCAACCGTTGCATGTACGCAACTTAGTATTGTGTGCACTATAATATCAAAAGTTCTGCATAGTTTAGGTAAATATTTTTATTTTATTAGGACAATACTGCACTTAGTTTGTGTGTGTTTTATGTTTTGTTTTGATGATGCTACTTCCTTTTATACGTTATTTGTGTGCATAAATACTTTCGTTCAATCTTGGAGCCTACAGTTGTGTTATTGTATTGTAATGCTGCTCTAAAGAAAGTTTTGTATATTACTTATATATTATTTATATATTACTGCTGTTGTTGCAGTTGATTTTGTTTTTGTTTTATGCTGTATATTACTTAATATCTAAATGTTTGTGTTCATATGTTTATTTAATGCCAATTTGAAAATAAATAGCAACAGGTTAAGTAGGAACTGGAGTTTGGTCTGCGTTTGTGTTTGGAGGGGGCCTCCCTGGTCAATCATGCTTAGGGCCTCCAAAAGCCTAGCAGCGGCCCTGTCCGTGAGGCAGACACTCTGTTTACTTTTAAGGCCAGGCTTAAAACTTTCCTTTTTGATAAAGCTTATATTTAGAGTGGCTTAGGTCATCCTGAGCTATCTCTGTAGTTATGCTGCTATAGGCTTAGACTGCTGGAGGACAGACTTACCAATTTTCTTCACTCTGCTACTTCCTTTTCTACTACTACTCTCCAGTTGTATTACAGTACATTCTGCTATTTCGACTGTTAACTTTGTGTTCTCTCAATGTTTCCTGGTTTGGTATCCTGCTTGGCTGCAATGCCCTGTTGGACGGGGGGCATCGACTGGGATGGTACTCCCAGTGGCTGAACATCCACTGTGTCGTGTTATCAACTTTTTACTTTCTGTAACATAGAGAGTACTCTTATATTGGATCTTCTGTTCCTTCTGTGTCTCTGCTTGGTCTTCTCAAACCCCCAGACGGTCGTGGCAGATGGCCGCTCCTACTGAGCCTGGTTCTGTTGGAGGTTTCTTCCTGTTAAAGGGGAATTTTTCCTCTCCACCGTTGCTAGATGCTTGGTCAGTATGAGGGATTGCTGAAGGATTGCTGTGGTTGAAAGTCTGCCTCAACGGGGCCCAACCTCACGCCAATGACTGACGCAATCTGCTGGGATTCCTTAAATAGGAAACGTTTTAACTGATTGGAATGCTGGTATAAATGTATTGAACTGACTTCTTGTTAAGTGCCTTGAGATGACATCTGTTGTGAATTGGCGCTATATAAATAAACTGAATTGAATTGAATGTTTATTACAGTTCTCTTCATTCCAGGTTGCCTCTGACCAAGAGGTTTATATTCCTACAAGAGCAAATCAAGAATATGATCAGATTTCCCAAGAGGAGGTCTTGCTTTGGAGATGATCGCATCCCTTACATTTTCATAATACACATCCAAAATTTTGTCAGGCCTAATGAAAATAATACATAAGTACCAGAAGATGTACTAAGATTCAAAAGTTTTTAACTATACTAAAATAAAAATGGCTCCAGGTGACTAAAATGTGACTAAAAACTAATATCGATTTTAGTCCAAAAGACTATCATTCAAACTACATAAAAATATGTTGTTAAATCCAACACTATAACAAAGAGTTTCTGGTCAGTAGCCCACACTACGAGGCGCATGGACTAATGTTTCTTTCTGAACCTGTTCTGTCTAGAAGTGTCAACACTTCTTGACCAAATTATTTATGACCAATGTCCAGTAATGTTTTATGTCCAAGCACACTTTAGTATTTAAAAAAAAAAAAAAAAAATATATATATATATATATATATATATATATATATATATATATATATATATATATATATATATATTCATTCTATGTTTAGGTATGACTGTTGGTCAAGTTATGGAGTGAACATGTTCTTAATGTCCCTTATAACTCTATTTGTGATGACTTAAAGTTTAGCATTGGGAGGAGATGGAAGGGGGGTTCCACCTAATTGTAGTTTGCCGATTGACATGTTTGGACTGGAGGAAAGATGATAGGAACCTGCAGTATTCACTTTCAGGCAGAATGTAGATGTGTGTTGGCTGATACCAGAGCTTTATGGATGAGTGTGTCTTGGAGCGGTGCTTCTTGTCAGGTCAGAGTTCACAATCAATCCTGCACAGAGAGTTCTCCTTCCAGCAGTCTGGTTGAAACATGCAAGTGGACATTAGCCTTTTAGGTAAATCCATTTAAAAGCTTGAGATGTTATTAAAGCTGCTATACCGAATCTACAAAACAAGCTAGCCTAAAACATTGTATTCACAACTCTAAACAACATTCTAACATAGTATAGCTCTAAATATTTTGTGGAGATCAAAAAGATTAAAAAAAATAATTAAGTGGTTCTGTCGCATTTGTCCATAATAATAATAATGGCTTGCATTTATATAGCGCATTTTGAGACCCTCAAAGCGCTTTACAACTGTATTATTTATTCACTCTCACATTCACACACTGGTGGAAGCAAGCTATGATTATAGCCACAGCTGCCCTGGGGCAGACTGACCGAAGCGAGGCTGCCATATTGCGCCATCGGACCCTCTGGCCAACACCAGTAGGCGGTTAGGTGAAGTGTCTTGCCCAAGGACACAACGACATGTAGCTGTTAGGTTTCTGTGTCTGTTGGTTGCTGTGTGTTTCTCACCTTCTTCACAGGGGCGTGGCAGGCAGCTCTGAACAGGTGCAGCTCGTAAAGCTCATTCCCTACCAGCTTCATAAGGGGAGTGGGTGCTGCAAGCTGACGCCAGATGGTTCTCGCAGTCAGCGTGGTACTAGGCCAACTTCCAAACGAAAACCCAAGTAAGATTTTCTCCTTCGTGTCATTCGGATCCTCACCAGAGTTATCTTCCCACAGATCCACTTACGTTCGTTCTAAGACTCCTGGATTCTTCAGTTGTGGATCTCCTCACCTCTCCAGCATTTATCCCGGTAGGCCTCTGCAACACCTCCCCTCTGGTACCCTCTCCATCCGTCCTGAGTGTCAGTCGCTCGCCTGGCCGCCCGTCTGCCTTCCTGTCATCTGCTCCAAGTAAGATACTGTTGGGATTGCATTTATCATAAGATGAACTGAACAGACTGTTGGAAGACCACATTTCCCAGCAATCCTAGCAGTGACCCCCAACACACTCCTATTGGTCCGTGACCACCCATGGTGACATCGGCGATGACATCAAAGGGGCTATAAAGAGCAGTCATGCCCATTTTCAAACTGTTCTACCTCAGAAGTTCTTGGATGAACTACTGCTGAACAGAGGACACCTCACCGGTGAAGATTTATTTTGTTCTGACCTGCTGGACCGGGGAAGAACTCATTTCAAAGCTTCGAAGTGCCCCTTTTGCTGTTCGTGTATCCAGCTGGGTTATATCAGAACTGTTCCAAGACAGTTCGTTAGACGACGACCTGCAGGCCGTCCAGCCCGCATTTGGGCCACACGGTCCTTAAATCCTGTACAGGTTTTTTTTTTGAGTCTTCCTTTTCTTGCTCAACTACGGACACAATTTGGTCTCCTCCTAGTGGACTGGACCTCCTTCAAAGCAAAGTAGGACTGAACCGGTTCATTTATACTAATATTGCGTCTGGGTGGAGATAAATAGAGAAAATAGAGTTTTAACGAGTGAGATCTCGTTCATTGTTGGTTTAAAGTGTTTTTAAACGCTGTACCTGTTTGCTTATTGTTGCGTCGCTGCATGCATAAGTTGGAGCTGTGTTTGAAACTGTTTGTTTTGTCCTGAGCAGATCACACCTTTCTTTCTTTTTCCTTCCTCTCTTTTCTCTCCATCTCTCTCTCGCTCCCTGATCACTCCGTTGGCAGAGTCGTGCTCGGTCCGGCCTGTGTTAGCTGGTCTTAGCTGAAAAGTTTAACTCCATTGTCTTTAATCTGTCGCTAAAGCAGCGGCCTACCACATGGATGCTTTCCCCATGTGCTCCTTTAGCCAAAGCTAGTTTTATGACTCTTTCTTAAACTCCATGTGCTGTTCTCCATCTGAGATTTATGACTTTTTCTCCCACAGCCTATCTGTGACTTGGGCTCCCTGGATTGAGGGCCCCCCTCCTTTTCAGACCCGAACCTCAGCTGTCTCACTGATTTCATTTCATGTTAATTGTGTTTAATGTTTACCTATTATTGTTGTCTCAGATCTGTAGTAGTTTGCATTCTTTAGAATAGATGGGATTTTCTATTTTCTAAATAAAGTCCCCTTATCTTAAAGAGAAGTTGTCTGGGATTACTTGGAGTGATGCGTACAATTAATGTCCACAGCGTAAGAACTTATTCCTTCATTTGTTTAATTATCTCAGCCTTATCAGGCTGGTAATCATAAACACAAACTGAGACTGAACAATTTGGCTATATTGTATTACTGGCACCATTCCTGGAATCCACCAGGATGGTGCCCCTAAACTTGATAATTTTACATAAAATTATTAATCTTATTAATAATTGCCCTAAGCAATTATTCATAATTATTCACAGCCAAATCCTACCTATCTGCGGCACAACAATACAATCTCTGACATTAGAACTCTGGTTATTCTCATCATCCTCATCATTTCCGGATTACTGCTCCAGTCCTCCACCAGCTCCAACACCTGCAACTAGAACAATCAGTATCCAACCACAGAGATCAACAGACTACAGATTCCTACTTACCTCACCTCCAAGCTCCGAAACCAAACCATCAACTGTAAGCTCCACAACTTCATCATATCATCCTCTCTTAAACAGAAATCTAACTATCCACTTACCTCTCCTCAGTTCGGGGTTCCCTGTTCCTGGCGCTTCCTTCCTGGTTCTCCCGAGACAACCTCAAAGCTTCCGCAAATAAACTTTACTACTCCTTTAATTGTGTCTGTTTGCTGTGCTGTTATTGAGGCTAACAAACAATCATGTCAGTAGCAGGTGGAAGCAGGAATCGAACCCACGTTTTCTGGGTCGTAGGCCTACAACTCTACCACTGAACTACAGCCGCTATAAAACCGAAACCAATGATTGTTGGTTGTCTGTCTCACAGGACAGACGCACTTCCGCATTTACGTGGCTCCTCCATGAATTTCACACTCCCGCATTATGCAATAGAACACCACTGGTGTAAGAGGTTCTCCGCTCAATAATGTCACGGCTTCGTCACGTGACGCCACGACCAAGATGGCTGCCTAGCCCTCTGGCTAAAATGCCACCTTTTCATTTATCTTTAAAACTTAATTGTTTGCTGGGATTTTTTTCGATGAGGCAACTATTAATCAAGGTCTGATTTGAGAAATGCCCAAAAACCCGAACATAACATCCAAGGATAAAGAAAAACTAAGTACGAGAATTACACGAGCTACGGCTAAACACCTGGCCGGTAGAGCTAATCAGGAGAGTGGTTGCTCTGGCTCGGCTCAAACATCAAAAGAAATGGAAAGCATCACAAATAAAAACTTCTTTGATATGTTGCAGAAAATGTCTGTGGACATGGAAGATTTGAAAAAAATTATGTCTTCAGTAGAAGATGAACTTTCCGGCCTCGTGAATCGAATCCCGGAAGTAGAGGAGAGGGTAAGTGGGATAGAAGACACCTTGCAAAACAGAAGGAAAACCCCGCTGTTTCTAAAGAAGAATGGCGCACACTGCGAGATAAATTGGATGATGATGGAAGACTGATCCAGGCGCAATAACATGAGATTTGTTGGTTTTGACAAAGGATCTGAATAAAAGGATACAGCTGGATTCCTGATCCGATTCATTACTACAGCGCTGGGTGTTAGGTTATTTTAGAATTCACAGGTAACCTAGAAAGGAAAGCACGCACAGAGGAGATGTGAAATGTGTTTGCTCAATTGAGGGAGACCGTGCAGTAACAGAAATGACACACCAGTCTGAGTTCCATTCCAGCAGAGTCTCAAAGATGTTGAGAATCACAGCTTCTATTTATTCACACATTTGAACCGTTTCACCACACCCCCATTATCTTATCACCATACAACACACAGCAGAACTGTTTCTAACGGTTTGTAGGTGCATCCTGTTTGGACAGCATATTTTTGCAAAGTCAGCTCCTTATAAGCACATTTCCTTAAGAAGGTTCTTACCCCCACACTAAAAGTTACTTCCCTTAGTCTTGACACACAAAGTTAAACAAAAGAACAGACTGCATTTATCACATTCTCCAACATTTCCCCCCTGAAATGCAGTCTTAACAACTCTAGTAAAAGAAACAATAAAAACATCAGTCTGTAAAAAATATGAAGCAGATCTATGTATAAGATAAAAATGACAAACAACAAAGAGTCATAAAAATAGTAGTAACCCAAATAAAGGACAATTTTAAAAGTAATTGTTAAAACTAGATACTTGTAAAATTAACTCTTAAACATCCTTCATACAACGGCTACCTTTAAAGTAGTTTACATTGTAGAATTCATTAAAATTAACTTAACAAGCATACTCCTATCATAGGAAAAATTGAATAGAAGATTCCTTTAGCATCGTTGTAGAGTGGTTTATGTCCATCATTATCAGTGAATGGAACGAACTTCCGGACCGGTGAGAAATCACGTTTCTTCAGCTCTGACGATGATAATCTGCCAAAACCATTCTCTGAGATGATATATGAGGATGGTTGCAGTCGAGCCAAACTGCAGGTACCACACCAGTCTTTAGGCAGGTAAAGGTAGAAAGTATGTCCACACTTCCAAATGTAGCCATCAGGTGTTCCTAAGCCCCTTTGTGAAGGTACTTCCAGTAGGTATGTGCCATCAGGACTGTTGTCACGGAAACCAGAAATCCTCTGCTTCAGAGCTGTCAGATTAAGAGTGGCAAATCGCATAGAAACTGTGGTATCACCACGAAAATAGAGGGTGAACCAGGTTGTGGTGTTCCAGAAAGTATCATTTAAATTGGATAAGGGGAACACATCTTCACAGTCAGAGGATCCGAGAGATTTAGTTGTCCCGGTGGTGCAGTTTATAGAAAAACAAAAATTGTCTTTCCCAGTGAGGCGCAAAAGATTGATTCCTCTGGCTATTGTTGCATTAGTAGCTTCAGAAAAGTCTCCTGGTTCAGTCCAGATTCTGTTATGGTTAGGATCACAACAATGAGGTAGGGCCGAACAATTTCTATTGTAGTGGTCAATCGTTAACTTGTACAACAAGCAAATAGTGTTGTTTAGAGTGGTAGGTACAGCTGTCATCGTAGGGACTTCCTCCGAGTGATGGGGATTCCAGGAACAAACATAACAACTAGTGTTAAAACCTAAACGTTTAGCAGTCAAATTAGCTACTTGGTACCAGGTGTTCTTAAAAACGTGGTGGGTGTTAATTACAAAATTTTTATCTCGTGATGGGGTAGCGTATGAATTCATCAGAAGCCATAACACTGCAAAGCTTAGCAATGTCAGACCAGATAATGTAATAATCTTCATGGTGTTGGCAGAGAAAAACAACTGGATGAATAGCCCCTCTTTTCAGAGAGTTTGACCACTAGGTGACAGGACTGCTTTTCTGCTGGGGTTTGAGACCAAAGGCCCTAGTGGTACCAATGCCCTTTGTAGCCCAGACTTCCTCCTGTCACACGTCTATTAATCCAATTGTCTCTGCAGTTTGCAATGTGAAAGGTGAATCCAGGAAGGTCTCTCGGCAATCTTCACAGCTGTGGGAGTTGCTAACAGAACTTGGAAAGGTCCTTCCCACTTTGGGCTTGTCCGGTTCTTTCTCTTGATGACTCTTATGAATACCCAATCTCCAGGCTTTATGGGGTTCTCAGGATCCTGTAACACAGAAGAAGATACAGGCAAACTATGTGCTCTTTGTACTTCTCTAGTCTGAATAATTTTCCTCATGTAATCAGCTAGGGTTAATTCTTCATCTGCTTTCTGTAGGTCTGGTGCAGTAATGGACAATTTATATGGTCTACCATAAATTATTTCAAAAGGAGTTAATCCCTGATTTGTTGGTGTTATTCTCATATAGAGTTTAACTAAATCTAAGCATTCTGTCCATGGCCTTTTTGTTTCTTCCATACATTTTCTTAGCCTGCTTTTTATTGTCCCATTATGTCTTTCAACCAGACCTGCACTTTGAGGATGATAAGCACAATGATTTTTTAACACTATTCCTAAATGTTTTGCCATGTTTTGAATAACTTCATTAACAAAATGTGGTCCATTATCTGAGTAGATAGTCTCTGGTATGCCATGATTGGCAATGATTGTTTTGCATAACGCTTTTGCCACTGTTAGTGCATCATTTTTGGCTGTTGGAATAATCTCAACCCACTTAGAAAATGCGTCAATTATGACCAGGCAGTATTTATAGGAACCACTCTGTGTTAGTTCAATAAAGTCCATGTGTATAGTTTGGAAAGGCTGGTTTGGTTGGGGAAACTGGCCACGTTTTGGTCTCATGTTTCCCTGAGGATTGTGCTTTACACAAATAACACATGATCTACAAAAATTTTTTAAGTAAGTTTCTAGATTGTATGTTGTAAAGTGTTGTATTATACTAACCATCCCCCCTGTTGACACATGGCAAGGGCCATGGGTCAATATTGCTGCTGCCTTGAAAAGGGATTTAGGTAAAACAGGTTTATTATGTACAACATACAGTCCATCATCATTGAGGGTGGCTCCTTTTGTTTTCCAAAGTTGCCTTTCAGCACTAGGTGCATGAGTTTGCATGTCTTTTAACACTGTGTGGCTGATTAAGTTGTTATCACAATCAACACTGAAAATGTCTGAAACTCCGTGGTGGCCCTCAGCAGCTTCTCTTGCCACCATGTCTGCCAGTCTATTCCCCTTTGAAACTTGATCTTTCCCTGAGGTATGTGCTGTACATTTACAGATGGCTAGTTTACTCGGAAGTAACACTGCTTCTAAGAGTTGCATTAACAGCTTTGCATGTGTGATAGGTTTTCCTGTTGAGGTTACCATTCCCCTGCGCTCCCATTGTTTCCTGCTCCTAGACGGTTTAGGCGGTGGGGCAGAGGCTTCCTCACCATCCTCCTCTGACTCAGATTCAGATGATTGGTCTGGAGGAGGACCCCCAGTGGGGTCTGGTGGAAGGGGGGCCTGTGGGGCAGCTGCTGGCTGCTGTTGCTGTTGTGCTGGTGCATAGGGTGGTGGCAGAGTTGAAAGCTCATCACTCAATTTCTTTAGGAAAAAGTGCCATTGCCGTCGCCTCCACCCTGTTTAGTTTTCTTTTTGTTATTTATAGCAGCTTTACGGGTCCTAGTTTCTGCAGCCCATATTTTAGCAATTCGCAATTGATCATCTTTTTATGTAATTTAAACTCGTTGGATGCTTTGTGTGCATATATTTGAGATCCCCCTTTAAGAGGGCAGACTCTGCAGCACCCATTTTAATTAGTTTTGTTAATTGGTCGGGTGAAATCTGCAGGAATAAATCCCAATAATTCTAAAATTACTACAACGATTATTAGAATTAAAATAATAGTAAAACACGCAATAAGAAACGTTGTTTTTTCTGGATAAAATCAGGCATTAGTTCCAATTTATTTTTTGTTTTTGTTTTAATTGTTTTAAGGACCGTATAGTTTTATGTTCCGGTTTCATGTACCCTTATTTTGAGTCAATAGACTTTTCTAATCTAAGAACAGTACAATTTTTAGATCCGCACAGGACGTCCCTTGAATGCCTTTCTCTCCGTACGTTAACACCGTCAGGTTTCAGGAGGAAATGGCATGCATAAGGATTATGTCGTGTGCCTGCTTAACTTATACCAACCTAGGGTCGGTACTTTTGTTTTTGAGTTCTGCTGTTTCGTATTTTTACTGCCTTCAGTGGCGTTCTTTATATCCCTCTGAGGTGGTTTTAGATATCACCGATCTAATCCGTTACAACCTTCCCATATAATCAACTGTTTTATACCTATTTTATTCCTATTTTGTCCCTATTTTATCCCGGGAAGGCTCAATACCTGACTCCCTAGTCAGAGGTTTAAAACGTCTTTTAAACCTGAACAGCAGAACTATACCCTCTCTGTCTTAGTTAGATATTTTTTAAAATAAGGGTGCAAAAAACCAAACTGGTACTCACAATCTCCCCCCTGTGCGAGCGATTCAAACTGAGTCGATCGCAAGGGACCAGGGGTGAAGGTGTCCGGCGGAGCTAAGACAGCTGGCCAGTGAAGCAAAACCGCAGCCTGGACTTTAGTGAAGGCGGGATCCCTTTCAGCCCTCCGGCGAAGACCTTCTCCCGAGGACCAAGCGTCGAGTCACGGCACCAGAAATGTTAGATTATTTTAGAATTCACAGGTAACCTAGAAAGGAAAGCACGCACAGAGGAGATGTGAAATGTGTTTGCTCAATTGAGGGAGACCGTGCAGTAACAGAAATGACACACCAGTCTGAGTTCCATTCCAGCAGAGTCTCAAAGATGTTGAGAATCACAGCTTCTATTTATTCACACATTTGAACCGTTTCACCACACCCCCATTATCTTATCACCATACAACACACAGCAGAACTGTTTCTAACGGTTTGTAGGTGCATCCTGTTTGGACAGCATATTTTTGCAAAGTCAGCTCCTTATAAGCACATTTCCTTAAGAAGGTTCTTACCCCCACACTAAAAGTTACTTCCCTTAGTCTTGACACACAAAGTTAAACAAAAGAACAGACTGCATTTATCACATTCTCCAACACTGGGCATCGTTGCTGCGGCATCCCATGGCTTCGAAATACAAAGGGCGCACAGGATCCGAGCACGGAAAGCTGGCACCAGCGAGAAACCAAGGACCATCATAGCCTCCTTCTTGCGATATCAGGATTGCCAAACTATCCTGCGGGCCGCTCGAGAGGAGAAACGGATAATTTGGGAAGGGAAACAGATAATGATCTTCCCTGACTACTCCTGAGAGACCCAGGAAAAACGCGATGCCTTTCGACCCTGCAAGAAAGCCCTGTATGACAGAGGAATAAAGATCAGCTTGTTGTACCCAGCCCTACAGGCGATCTACGAGGGAAGCGACCCGCTGCAAACCTTCTTTGAACCGCTAAAAGCCATGGACTTTGAGAGACTGTAAATCTGCCTACAACAGCTATAACTAGCCAAATGGATTATCATGATGACGAGACATATGTTGCCTTATGCCCATGGATTGATCAGGTAAACTTATTATGATGCATACAGCTTTACATTGTAGAAGCAAGGTGTATTTAAATTTCTTAAGAGATCCAAACTTGCTTCATGAAATTATTGGCAGACAGTTTCTGTTCTGATAAGTGGTGTTTAAACAGACTGGGCAAGCCACTTGGCGTTAGAGTTACGGACATTGACGTTGGGAACATTAAGTCATGTGTGCTGCATTTGGGAGTCTTACACATGATGGAAATATAGATTGGGTACTCCTAAAATGTCCCCCTATTTTGTGTATTTGTGTGCGTTGTGTACGGATGTGTATGTGTGTGGGTTTACTTTTTTTTGCATGTGACATTTTTTTCTTTTCTTGTTATGCTGTGTTTCTCATGTTTTTCTTTGTAATATAACAATAGTATAACTGTGGACAATGATACAAATAGGCATGATATTCCCTTTAAGAATTATGATTGGTTAGATGACAATAAGTAAACAAAATAAAGTAAACCTGTCTACCTGGAAGATTAAGGACTTGGAAATGTTATCAAAAAAAAGAAAGTTCTCAACTTTCTGAAATCTATACATGTGGATATAGTCTTTTTTACAAGAGACCCATATAAAAAATGAGGAGGCTATCAATCTATGTAAAGACTGGGTGGGGCACTCATTTTCTAGTGAAGGGTCAAGTAATAGTCGAGGGGTAGTTACATTAGTAAAGAAATGTCTCCAATTTAGACTCATTAAGAAAATTACAGACGAAGAGGGCAGGATTTGGATTACCCTAGAAGAAATTTAATGTTAATAAATATATACGTTCCTAATGGTGATCATCCAGATTTCTTCATTAAACTTGAAAACATGATAAATGATGTAGGAGACTTTCCTCTTATCATTGGGGGTGACTTTAACATTACTTTAGATAATGCAGTAGATCGGAGCGGAACTACTTATTGTCGAAATACTAAATCTAGCCAAGTGGATAAAGATTATGTTCTACACTGGCACTTGTCGATATATGGAGACTTTTAAACCCAAGAGAACAGAATTATACCTTATTTTCTAGTGCGCATAATGTTTATTCAAGAATTTATCTAATTTTGATTTCAAAATCATTAATACCTTCCATATTGTCATGTAATATTGGTAATATTATTATTTCTGACCATGCAAATGAAACATTAGAAATGTTTTCACAGTATAATTATACTAGGACAAATAGATGGAGATTTAACAATTCCCTTCTCCGAGATAAAGATTTTAAAGATTAAATAATGGAGGAAATACAATTTTATAAAAAAAACAACAACATTCCAACGGCGCCTTCTCTAAGAATGGCCTGTGATGCTATGAAGGCCTATCTAAGAGGAATTATAATTCCGTATGCCTCCTGTAAAAAAAAACAAAATAACATTCATATGGCAAACTTGGAGAAGGCGATTCAAAAAGAAAAATGTATTTTAAAGAAAACCATGTCATTTTGTAGACAAAAAAAATAACCCAACTTAAAATGGAATATAATGAAATATTAACAAAAAGACAACATTATTTTGAATCGGGAGAAAAAGCAGGGAAGTTATTAAGTAACTATATTAAACAAAAACAATCTAATTCACATATTCCAGCAATACAAACTAATGAAAGCAGTTAAGTAACAGAGCCAGTAA
The DNA here is from genome assembly GCA_963556495.2 of Valencia hispanica. Lineage (NCBI taxonomy): Eukaryota > Metazoa > Chordata > Actinopteri > Cyprinodontiformes > Valenciidae > Valencia > Valencia hispanica. Next base: position 41,869,058 of record OY747720.1, on the reverse strand, counting down.
AAATTAATCAGAGACTTAAAGGACTTATACAGTTCAGAATATACTACAACTGATGAAGAAATTGAGGCTTTTCTAGACCTGGATCTTCCCAAGCTGGATGAAAAACAAAACCAGGCTCTGGATTCTCCTATTACCCTTGGGGAAATACAAAAAGAGATTCAGGAACTTCCACTTGGGAAAAGTCCAGGTCCGGATGGCTTTACAGCGGAATTCTTTAAATGTTATTCTACAGAACAATCGCCATTCTTACTTGAGCTATTCGTGGAAATGTTTAATGAGGAGAATCTAGCTCCTACTTTAGATCAAGCTATTGTTACATTGATACTCAAATCAGGGAAAATCCCCACAGAATGCAAAAATTACCGCCCAATTAGCCTTATCCAAACGGACTGTAATATTCTGTCTAAAATATTGGGAGGTAGATTAGTTAAAGTGATTAGCAGTGTAATACATAATGACTAAGTCGTTTTTATCTGTAAACGTAACTCATCAGACAATATCAGAAGGTTAATAAATATCATTTGGACCGTACGAGAATCAAACGCTCCGACAGCTGCTATTTCACTCGATGCAGAAAAAGCATTTGACCGAGTCGAGTGGAAGTACATGTTTCGGGTCTTGAAGAGGTTTGGATTTGGACAAGTCTTCATGAGGTGGATTAAAATTCAATGTAAAAATCCTGTAGCAGCAGTACAAACAAATTGAATTATATCATCCTTCTTTAGTTTAGGCAGAGGAACTCGACAAGGATCAAGTCTACCTCCAGGCTTGTTCAATTTGGCAATAGAACCTCTGGCGCAAGCTATTCGTAAAAACTCACAATTCCCAGAAATAAAAATTGGCAACACATTGCATAAATTAATTGTATATGCTGTTGATATTTTATGTTTTGTCACAGATCCAGTAACATCTATTACTGTCCTTCTGAATACTATCAACATCTTCACTAAGATTTCAGAGTATAAAGTTAACTGGAATAGATCTGAGGCTTTGCCCCTCACCTCATATTGCCCTAAAACATTATTCCAAATGGGACAGTTTCAATGGCCTAGGGAAGGTATTCAATACTTAGAAATCATGTTTCTACCCAAGATGGATGAAATTATGGAGAAAAACTTGGACCCTCTGACCCTCTTATAAAAAAATTAACTTTGGATACCGACAGGTGGTCACTACTTAATGTATCCCTAAGAGGAAAAGTAAACATTGTAAAAATGACCTGTATACCAAAATTTAATTACCTCTTTCAATCTCTCCCTGTACACATTCCAATGAAATACTTTAAAATGTTTGATGGAATCTGTAAAACATTATTCTGGGGAAATAAACGCCCACGACTACGATTGGAAAAACTACAAGTCCCAGTAGAGAAAGGAGGTTTGGGCCTTCCAAAACTATTATATTACTATTATGCATTTAATCTTAAACATTTAGCACATTGGTCTTTATCACCAGAGAGGGCAACTCCATGGTTAGAAATAGAAAGTGAAGCAAGTATGCCTCTCAACCCCCTAATATGTTTGACCACTTGTCTGACACCTAAGCTGAAATCCCACCCAGTTTTTACTCATTTACAAGATACATGGAAAAACATAGCAAAAATATTTCAAATTGATACTTTTCTAAACTCAGAATTATATGGCAAAACCCAGCTCTCCGTATTAATAAGTCGCCATTTACATGGAAAATCTGGTTAAATAGTGGAATTAAAACTATTGGTGACCTATTTGAAAATGACATATTGAAGTCTTCCCCTCCCTGGGCTGCCACCTTATCGTGGTGGAGGGGTTTGAGAGTCCCAATGATCCTAGGAGCTATGTTGTCGGGGGCTTTTGCTCCTGGTAGGGTCACCCATGGCAATTTGGTTCTAGGTGAGGGATCAGACAAAGTGCAGCCCAAAAGACCCCTATGATGAAAATGACAGATGGACTCAGTGTTCCCTCGCCCAGACGCGGGTCACCGGGGCCCCCCTCTGGAGCCAGGCCTGGAGGTGGGGCATGTTGGCGAGTGCCTGGTGGCCGGGCCTTTACCCATGGGGCCCGGTCAGGCTTAGCCCGAAGAGGTAACATGGGCCCCCCTTCCCATGAGCTCACCACCTGTGGGAGGGGCCATAGGGGTCGGGTGTTGTGCAGGATGGGCGGCGGCCAAAGGCGGGGACCTTGGCGGTCCGATCCTCGGCTGCAGAAGCTGGCTCTCGGGACGTGGAACGTCACCTCTCTGGTGGGGAAGGAGCCGGAGCCGGAGCTGGTGTGCGAGGTTGAGAGGTTCCGACTGGACATCGTCGGACTCACCTCGGCGCACGGCTCTGGCTCTGGAACCCGTCTCCTCGAGAGGGGTTGGACTCTCTTCCACTCTGGAGTTGCCCCTGCTGAGAGGCGCTGAGCTGGGGTGGGCATACTTGTTGCCCCCCATCTCGGCGCCTGTATGTTGGGGTTTACCCCGGTGAACAAGAGGGTAGCCTCCCTCCGCCTTCGGGTGGGGGGGACGGGTCCTGACTGTTGTTTGTGCTTACGCGCCAAACAGCAGATTAGATTACCCACCCTTCTTGGAGTCTTTGGAGGGGGTGCTGGAGAGTGCTCCTCCTGGGGACTCCCTTGTTCTGCTGGGGGACTTCAACGCTCATGTGGGCAATGACAGTGAGACCTGGAGGGGTGTGGTTGGGCGGAATAGCCCCCCCGATCTGAACCCGAGTGGTGTCTTGTTATTGGACTTCTCTGCTCATCATGGATTGTCCATAACAAACACCATGTTCAGGCATAAAGGTGTCCATATGTGCACTTGGCACCAGGACACCTTAGGCCGCAGCTCAATGATCGACTTGGTTGTCATCTCATCTGATCTGCAGCCACATGTTTTGGACACTCGGGTGAAGAGAGGGGCTGAGCTCTCCACTGACCACTACCTGATGGTGAGTCGGCTCCGATGGTGGGGGAGGACGCCGGACAGACCTGGAAGGCCCAAACGTGTTGTGAGGGTCTGCTGGGAACGTCTGGCAGAGTCTCCTGTCAGAAGGAGCTTTAACTCACACCTCCAGCAAAACTTTGAACACGTCCCGGGGGACATTGAGTCCGAGTGGACCATGTTCCGCACCTCCATTGCCGAGGCAGCTGACCGAAGCTGTGGCCGCAAGGTAGTCGGTGCCTGTCGTGGCGGCAACCCCCGAACCCGCTGGTGGACACCGGCGGTAAGGGATGCTGTCAGGCTGAAGAAGGAGTCCTACCGGGTCTTTTTGGCTTGTGGGACCCCTTTAGCAGCTGATAGGTACCGACAGGCCAAGCAGGATGCGGCTCGGATGGTTGCTGAGGCAAAAACTCGGGCGTGGGAGGAGTTTGGAGAGGCCATGGAAAACGACTTCCGTTCGGCTTCAAAGCGATTCTGGTCTACCATCCGGCGTCTCAGGGGGGGAAAGCGGTCTGCCACCAACACTGTTTACAGTGGGGATGGTGTGCTGCTGACCTCGACGCGGGACGTTTTAGGTCGGTGGATGGAATACTTCGAAGACCTCCTCAATCCCACCAGCACGCCTTCCAATCTGGAAGCAGGGTTTGGGGACTTGGGGTCGGTCTCTCCCATCTCTGGTGCTGAGGTCACCGAGGTTGTTAAAAAGCTCCTCGGTGGCAGGGCTCCGGGGGTGGATGAGATTCGACCGGAGTGTTGTTAACGCGGCTCTGAAATATTGCGTGGACATCGGGGGCAGTTCCCTTGGATTGGCAGACCGGGGTGGTGGTCCCCCTGTTTAAAAAGGGGGACCACAGGGTGTGTTCCAACTACAGGGGGATGACACTTCTGAGCCTCCCTGGTAAGGTATATTCAGGGGTTCTGGAGAGGAGGGTCCGACGGATAGTCGAACCTCGGATCCATGAGGAACAATGCGGTTTTCGTCCTGGCCGTGGAACACTGGACCAGCTCTACACCCTCAGCAGGGTCCTGGAGGGTGCGTGGGAGTTCGCCCAACCGGTCTACATGTGTTTTGTGGACTTGGAGAAGGCGTTCGACCGTGTCCCTCGGGGGGCCCTGTGGGGCGTGCTCCGGGAGTATGGGGTACCGGGCCCCTTGATAAGGGCTGTTAGGTCCCTGTACGACCGGTGCCAGAGTTTGGTTCGCATTGCCGGCAGTAAGTCGGGCTTGTTTCCAGTGAGAGTTGGACTCCGCCAAGGTTGCCCTTTGTCACCGATCCTGTTCCTAACTTTTATGGACAGGATCTCTAGGCGCAGCCAAGGCGTTGAGGGGATCCGTTTCGGTGGCCTCAGGATCGGGTCTCTGCTTTTTGCAGATGACGTGGTCCTGTTGGCTTCATCGGAACGTGATCTACAGCTTTCGCTGGAGCGGTTCGCAACCGAGTGTGAAGCGGCTGGGATGAGAATCAGCACCTCCACATCCGAGGCCATGGTCTTGAGCCGGAAAAGGGTGGGGTGCCTTCTCTGGGTCGGGGATGGGGTCCTTCCCCAAGTGGAGGAGTTTAAGTTTCTGGGGGTCTTGTTCACGAATAAGGGAAAAATGGAGCGGGAGATCGATAGACGGATTGGTGGGGCATCTGCAGTTATGCGGGCACTCTACCGTCTGTTGTGGTGAAGAGAGAGCTGAGCCAAAAGGAGAAGCTCTCAATTTACCGGTCGATCTACGTTCCTACCCTCATCTATGGTCACGAACTCTAGGTGGTGACCGAAAGAACGAGATCACTGATACAAGCGGCTGAAATGAGTTTCCTCCGCAGAGTGTCTGGGCTCTCCCTTAGAGATAGGGTGAGAAGCTCAGTCATCCGGAGGGGGCTCATAGTAGAGCCGCTGCTTCTCCACATCGAGAGGAGTCAGTTGAAGTGGCTCGGGCATCTGGTCAGGATGCCTCCTGGACGCCTCCCTGGTAAGGTGTTTCAGGCACGTCTCACCGGGAGGAGGCCCAGGGGAAGGCCCAGGACACGCTGGAGGGACTATGTTTCTCGGCTGGCCTGGGAGCGCCTTGGGGTTCCTCCCGAGGAGCTGGAACAAGTGGCTGGGGAGAGGGAAGTCTGGGTCTCTTTGCTTAGGCTGCTGCCCCCGCAACCCGACCCCGGATAAGCGGAAGAAAATGGATGGATGGATGGATGGATGGATGGATATTGAAGTCTTTTGAAGATTTAAAGCAGGAGTTTCACCTGGCCCAAAAATGCTCTTGGCAATACCTTCAACTGAGACACTCATTGAATTCCGTGTTAAGTCACTCTGTTGGTATACTTGACAAAACTACTTTGTTAAATGATATACTTAAAACGGCGCAATCAAAACATTCGGTCTCCAAGTATTACTCCAAAATTATTCAACAAAATTGTAATCTACCAGTCATCTTAAAGAGTATCTGAGAGAAGGACTAAAAGATAACATTTTCTGAGTTGGACTGGAATAAAATCTTTCAATATTTTTAAAAATTGTCTAGAGACGTGAGGGTTAAGTTGATGCAATTTAAAATTATGAATCGATACTACTGGACACCAATGCGGTTGCACAAGCTTGGCCTTAAGATTACACCAAACTGTCGGAAATATCAAAGCCCAGATGGCACACTGCTCCATGCATTATGGCAGTGCTCCAAAATTCAGGAATATTGGAATAAAATTCATTGTTGTCTTGAGGAAATTACAGGAGTTCTCTCCTAGACTTTATGTGCTTGGAGATCCAGTCATAGTACAGTACTGCCAAAACACAATTTATCCAGACAGCAATAATGATAGGTAGGCAGGTTTTGTCAAGGGACTGGAAAAATCCTAGAACTTTATCCCTTAAAGATTGGTTTTGCGAATTAGGACGTGTGGCTACATACGAACAACTTTTTTATAGGATAAATGATCAAAGGAATGATTATGAGGACAAATGGAGAAAATACTATATGTACATTGGATAGTAGCAGTAATTGAGTGCTGTTTAATACTTGAATGCGGTAATGGACTAGAGTAGTCGGATGCTATGGTCGATGCTGGCAGTAGACTTATTGAAACCAAATCCGGATAAACAATGGCTATTTGTGTCTGGACACTCTCCCCGATGGAGGAAACAAATAAGAATCAATAATGGCTTTTACTAAATCTAACCTGTAATACAACATATGGATTATGCCTGTTATATTTTCAGTCACTTTGAAGAATTAGTACTATTGTGAAGAAAAAGAGAGGGGAAAAAGGAAAAAGAAATAAAAGAGAAAGAAGGGGAAAGATAAATGTATTTTTTTTTAAATTATTATTATTATTATTATTATTATTATTATTATTATTATTATTATTATTATTATTATTATTATTATCATTTTTATCATCATCATCATTATTGCTATTACGTATTTATTTTTTTGTATACCTTTCCTCTGTTCTATCTATGTATATTAATGGATTTATATACTTTTTGTTTTTTTTGTAAGTCGGTGGTTTTGTTGTTCGTTTTTGATTGTTTAATATTTTTTAATGTATTATATGTTGGTATAGGTGTACGCTTGTGAATATGTGTGTGTGTGTGTGGATGTGTGTGTGCATTGTATTTTTATTATTGCCCTCCCCCCATTTTGTTTTTGTTTTTGGAAACCCATTCTAAAAAATAGAAAAGAACAAATGCTAAATAAAATTTGAGTCATAAAAAAATAATGTCAGAGAAGGAGAAACAGTCAGCTTCTACAACTTCAACTTTAGGATAAACTACCAGAGTCCCAAAAGAAATACGCCATTTGAAGTCGCTGAACACAAAAGACTGGTGACCAAACTGGAATTGGTGTTTTGTGCTCTCTCATTTACTGTGGCAATGCACGTTCCCAAATCAGAGGGGCGTGGCCTAGGGATGAAAGCCGACGGGAGGCGTGAGAGTGTTTATCTTGAAAAGTTAGCTTGTTTTCGAGATTCGGTATTGCAGCTTTAACACAGATTAGTTAAACTTGAACCTAAAAAATAGAAACTCTAGAAAGTTTCCTTTTATAGTATTTCACCAAAATCTGGACCACCTGAAGCAGGTCTTAGGAACTTTGAGCAAATGCTATTTAGCATGGCTAAAATTTCAAAGTGCAACTCTTTTGCAAATTATTGGTTTGCATCCCATTAGGGGTTTAAAAAAGACAACAGCAATTAAAAATTAATCCTACAGCATATTGCACTGATATTCAGTGATGTGATCTCAGTTTAGGTATGTTAATATGTTACATATTAATGATTGATCAATACCTCAGTATAAAGAACTGCAGTTATCCAGAGGCATAAAGACATATAATTATGTACTCTTGAAGGGTATTTTCCTGTTAAAAGGAAGTCCTTTCTTTCAATAATCACCACATGCTCGTTTAGGAGGATGAATTGCATTAACAACTTGATGCAATTGGCTGTTTTTTTATTATCTTTTCCCAATTGGTATTAAAAACTGAAATAGCCTGGATTCTATTATAATAAGAATCAAGTTGGACGGTATGAAGTTAAATGTGAATTTGTCTATATGATTGTGTTATATTAGATTGATTTAATGATATACTCTAACCAGCCACTATATGAGATAGGCATATGGTTGTTGGAGCCAGAAGAGCTGGACTTTCAACTGTCAATTGATTGAGGAAAATGGACAGATTGGTTCGAGTGATAGAAATGCAACAGTAGCTCAAATAATTCTTACACCAAGTTATACTGAAAGAGCCATTGACGGGGGCCGGTGTGGATAAAAAAATAAACGCTTGGAGATTGCTAACATAATGTTTTTGACAGGACTTCCACATAAACACTAAGCAGAAAGTATAACATCACCAAATATGGTTCTAAACCAATTTTCTTTTGTGTTAAAGGGAAGAAATTATGAAGAAGTATATCTTGCCTTTGGTTTGGGTACAATAAAACACCTACAAATGCTCAACTCACAAGTTTCCACAAGTCTATATTTAACCATAGTAGGAGTAGATGATGCTGCTCCCTTTGCCTCCCCCTCCCACTTTTCTGTTTCAATAAGTCAGGTGAAGGCGCAGCTGGAAAGACTGAATCAGAACAAGGCTACAGGTCCAGATAGTGTCAGCCCCAGAGTTCTGAAGGCCTGTGCAGAGCAGTTCTGTGGCATTCTGCAGCACCTCTTTAACTTTAGCCTGACCCAGAAGAAGGTCTCAGTGTTGTTGAAGATATCCTGCCTTGTTCCAGTACCAAAGAAAACTCACCCATCAGTCATCAATGAATATAGACCTATTGACCTGACATCCCACATCACGAAGGTCCTGGAGAGACTCCTACAGTTTCACTGTAACACAGACCACTACAGGAGATCATTCCTGCCCACAGCCATTAGTGCTTACAACAGCTCATTGAAGAAACTTGAATAGTATGCCTTACAACAAGACTTAATTTCCCTCTGGGATAAATTAAGTATTTTTTTAATTTGAACTGAATGTTGGAACATAGATGGACCAGTCAATTGAGAGCTTTGCTTTTTGGTGGCACTAATCTCTATCCATCTCCTGCTCTATCCCATCATCACTCACAAACAAACAAGACATTAAGAAAGTCAACCTCTTACACTTGAAAAAGTAATATGCATGTATTTGGGTTTAAACAAGGTGCCATAATGCTCAAGAAAGCTTTAATAAAAATCCCCCAGATTCCTCTACGCCCCTGGTGAGTGAGAACTGTGATCCCTTAAAAACACAAAAACAATCGCTTTTCATAAAGACTGCGACCCTTACCCTATTTTGCCACTCAACTGGTGTTGTCCAGAACTGTGGCAACAATAAGTAAAAAATTTTTAAAAAGTTATAAAAAATTGATCAGATCAGGACATTACAAATAACAGCAAACCATTTAGGATGCAAAGAGAATCAAGAAAAGTGAAAAGCATTAAAATAGAAAATAAACTTTGTGGTGTGGAGCAGAACAAGAAAGAGAGTGGGCAGAAAGTAAGAAAGGGAAGACAGAAAAACAGCCCTAAAGCATGTTGTTTCCATCCCCATGCTTCACAGTAGGTATGGTGTTCTTTGAATGCAACTCAGCATTCTCTCTCCTCCAAACACGACAAGCAGAGTTTTTATCAAAAACGTCTATTTGGTTTCCTCTGACCATGTGACATTCTCCCAATTCTCTTCTGGATCATCCAAACTTCAGACGGGCCTGGATATGTACTGGCTTAAGCAGGGGGACACGTCTGGCACTGCAGGATTTGAGTCCCTGGCGGTGTAGTGTGTTACTGATGGTAGCCTTTGTTACTTTGGTCCTAGCTCTCCGCAGGTCATTCACTAGGACCCCCCGTGTGGTTCTGGGATTTTTGCTCACAGTTCTTGTGATCATTTTGAGCCCACGGGGTGGGATCTTGCGTGAAGCCCCTGCTTACCCCTGCTCCCCTAAATGAACCAACAGCATTCAACTACCATTTTCCCGGAAACAAACAGACTCGGACATTCTCGGCATCTTCCTCCATAGAGATGCATTTGGGCCTGCAACAGTTTTTGTGGTTTTGTGGGCTATATTTGTATTTGTTGTGACACAGAGTGAACAAATTCAATTCAATTCAATTCAGTTTTATTTATATAGCGCCGATTCACAACAGATGTAATCTCAAGACACTTAAAGACCTCATGACACGAAGCTGACATTTTTAAACATAACATAAAATAAAGAAATCTGAACCCCATGGACTATGTCAAAGTCATAAACATGCCTTGTATAATCCTACTGAGAGCAAAAAAAACCTGCGGTGACTAGCATTTTACTACTGTATCACTGCGCACCGAACGAGCAGAAAGCCGGAAGTGACGTTAGCGAGAGAACGCATTCTGTTTGTTGACACATATGACAGCGGCTTTTCAGCTGTGACTGGGACCGCTACTTTATGTTTTTGACAAAGAAAAGTGATCGCAATGCCTTCGCGTTGTGTTGGGGGATTTTGCTGAAATATACACAAGGACTGTGTCAGTTTATTTAAGTTTCCCAAAGACCCAGAGTTACTGTCTAAGTGGGTGAAACAGGTTAGAAGCACCCATGAGTAGTGGGCTCCCTCCTCCTCCACTCTCCTCTGTTCGGAACATTTTGAGCAGAATTGTTTTTATTACTATGATAAAGAAATCCCTGGGTTGTTTAGTTCAACACAAGCGTGTGTTGCTGCTGACAGCTGTGCCTGCAGTGTTCAGCAGCAGTGTGACAGTGTGGTGGCGGTACCAGTGGTGGTCCTTGTGGACTGCGCAACACTGACAAGCTCCACTTCCACTGATACCCCAGTTAGATCTCGTGTTTCCAGAAGCATAGGCTCATTTTAGCCGGGGACACCAGGGACATGTCCCGACCACTTTTCTAAACCTGATGAATTTCTTACCAGCGCAGATCTAACATCCACTTGTACTCCCAGCACAATTTCCACATAATCAGTATCTGAACGGACTATTATTTAAATGACTCCATTGCACTTTCTCATACAGTCATGGTTTCTTTCTGCGCAGATGCTGCAGCGTTCTTTGCAGTGGATACATCAAGGTTTTAGTCCGTATGCAAACATGTTCAGGGCAGAGTCCTGCAGTGCCGCTGGTTCCCGTTTCAAGATGGAAAAATACATCAATTAAATTTAATGGGTCTGGCTGAAGTTTTTTTACTGCAGGTTTAAAATATTAATTTAATTCTTTTGTTTGTTTACGACTCCAAAAGAGAATGGTGTTGATATATTGTGTTTGTGAAGAGAACATGGCAGAATATTCCCCCAGCTTTGCGCTGACAGCGGAATGTTCCCGCTATCCTGCGCTGACAGAGAGAGATTTATCTGCGACTGAATTTGTGATTCAGGAACGGAGAGCGCAGATAAAGTCAGGGACTGTGGACAATATTTTGTTTCTGCACAGCGATCTCTGCATTAAATTAATTTCAGATGTATATGTTTCGAAAAATTAAAAGGGACATGATACATATGTATATAGGCTAATTTACAATCCTTTGGGGATTGTGTTATTTTCTGTCTTTGATCGGTTTTTTAAAACTGTAGCCTAATGGAAAAATGTAAAGGCCATTGTTAGCAGGGCTCCTTACTGTGTGGCAGGGAAATCGAGTGAGAAAATGAAGCAGGACATCACATAAAAGTTCACTTTCTGACGGGCGGCTCAACCACTCCACTACTCCATCAGGTAGAGAGTGCATTCACAAAAAGGAACAGGAACACCATCTGAGGTGTTTGTGTGATGAGCTTTTGCCGTCAGTTTATTATGACGCAGCCTCTATTCATCAGTCAGTACAATAATCAGAAACACCTGTGGACATGCAAACTAACAGACGTCCTTCATTGTGAAAGTTTACAATTTACGCCACTGACCACATGATGCAGACGCACAGTTATTTTCAACTTTAAGCACAGAGTTTAGGAAACTAAATAAATCAAAAAAAGATTCTAATGAGAGCATCTGAGCATCATCATCTCAGATCTGGACACCGTACTCAATGCAACGCTATTTCCTCCTGCTGAGGCAATAAGAAAGTTGAGAAAGAAGTGGCGCTTGTTATTCCAGTGTGAAGTGTGAGACCGGAGCGGATTCAGCCTCCCTTATGCACAAGCAGGTGAACAATTCACGTCCATAGACCATGAGAAAGTTGTGAGACTGCAGGTAAAATGTTCATATTTAGTACATGTTTTCATCTGCTCCATGTGTGATGGCAAGATGGAGATTCTTTGTTCAGATTATTCGGGCTGAATATTAACTAAAGTAAATGAAGAATTAAATAATATTGAATATGTTTCAGATTTTTTTCAAAATTTAAAAAAACTGTCAAAGACAGAAAATAACGGGATCTCTGATTAAATGTAAATTATAGTAGAATTAATAATTTCTCTTTTATTGCTTTGGAATATTCCATCCGCGGGTAGCCGCCCTGTTGCAGGACTCTGAACTGTTAAAGTTTCCCCGCACAGAACGACAAGGGTTGTAAAGGGAACGCGTTTTATTACTGCGCACATAGCCTATAGCCGATGGCTGAATAATTATAGGCTATATGAATAATCAATAATTGTCCCCAGAAGTTTTAAAAACAAACTGACGCCCTTGTCCAGAAGAGACAGGTACATATTGGTACATATTCAAAAGCAGTTTTGCTATAATTATGAATAATTCAAACTCTATTTAATGAGTCTGACAAAGAAATTAAATAACCGTGTTTCACCTGAAACTAATAATTTGGTACGATAATGATAAAGAAGAATTGTAATGAAGAAAGTCTTAGGCTACTTGCTTGTTGTTTGCCTTGAATGTTTGCCTACAATATGATTTTATTTTTCCGATATCAATCTCAGGCCTTATAAATAAGTACGTTTGGATTAGTTTATTATTTTTAGTTTTAAAACTGATTTACTATATTTACATTATGTAGGCTAATGTTTATTTTTCAGGTCACTACTAAAATCACTACACGTTAATATTATTATGCTAATTTATATCATTTTGTTAATTTATTTTTTTAAAGAAGCCACTATTAAGTTATTTCTAATCCTTACCAACCTGTGCTTCCCTGACGTCACTTCTCCCGCTAGCTTCTCTGACCCGCTTTCTTCTATCCATCTCAGTCGTTGTGTACGGCTGGTATCTGTACGGTTCCATGCCTCTAGAAGCACCAGAACCTGCTGCATTTTCCACCTCTAAAACCATCTCAAGGCTAAAACTGGAGGAAGAATCTTCCGAGCCTTCAAATATGAGCGCCTCCATCAGGCCTGACAGCGGTAGCTTTCAGACTGTCCAGCCTGAGCGGTTCTGTCGCTGACGTCACACGGAGACGTAGCTTTAAAGCCGCGATTAAGCTAATATTTTTTAAACTCGAATTATCGTGTAAAATCAAGTCTGTTCTGCTCATAAATTTACACAACCACATACTTTGACAACATGCATTATGTCAATTTACATTTACATTAAATCAACTTGGTGTCATGAGATCTTTAACAAGAAGTCATTTCAATACATTTATACAAACATTCCAATCAGTTAAAGAGTTTCCTATTTAAGGAATCCCAGCAGATTGCGTCAGTCATTGGCATGAGGTTGGGCCCCGTAAAAATCAATAATTATGATCAATAATTTAATATTAATATAATTGTTGATGAAGTTCAAGTTTAATCTATTAATATTAGGAGCATCACTTCTGTATTAGAAGACCAGACATCTAGTCTCTTCTTAAAGGTACAAGTTTACACACGGTGGACATTAATTGTACGCGTACACCAAGTAATCACAGAAAACTTCTCTTTAAAGACCGCATGACACGAAACTGACTTCATGTAAATGTATTATGACATAATGCATCTCGTCAAAGTATGTGGTTGTCTAAATTTATGAGCCAAACAGACTTGATTTTAAGCGATAATTAGAGTTTCAAAAATATTAGCTTAACCACGGCTTCAAAACTACGTATCCATTATGTGACGTCAGCGACAGAACCGCTGAGGCTGGACAGTCCGAAAACTCCGCTGTCAGGCTCATGTTTGAAGGCTTGGAAGATTCTTCCTCTAATTCTAGCCTTGAGACGATTTTTGAGGTGGAAAATGCAGCCGGTTCCGGCTTCTAGAGGTGGTGGAGTCATCGTACCGTACAGGTAAGAGCCTTACAGGATTGAGATGGCAGAAGAAAGCGGGTCAGAGACTGATGAAGGTAACATAGCAGTGAGAGAAGTGACAGCAGAGAGACAGGGAAACACCGATTGGTAAGGATTAGAAATACCTTTTAATCGTTGCTTCTTTTCTTTTCAAATAATTAACAAAAATGGCATAAATGAGCATAATAATGTTCAATTCAATTTCACTTCAGTTTATTTATATAGCGCCAATTCACAACAGATGTCATCGCAAGGCACTTAACAAGAAGTCATTTCAATACATTTATACAAACATTCCAATCAGTTAAAAAGTTTCCTATTTAATGAATCCCAGCAGATTGCGTCAGTCATTGGCGTGAGGTTGGGCCCCGTTGATGCAGACTTTCCAACCACAGCCATCCTTCAGCAATCCCTCATACTGAGCAAGCATGTAGCGACGGTGGAGAGGAAAAACTCCCCTTTAACAGGAAGAAACCTCCAACAGAACCAGGCTCAGTAGGAGCGGCCATCTGCTACGACCGTCTGGGGGTTTGAGAAGACAGAGCAGAAACACAGAAGGAACAGAAGATCTGATATAAGAGAACTTTCTATGTTACAGAAAGTAAAAAGTTGATAACATGACACGGAGGATGTTCAGTTACTGGGAGGATCATCCCAGTCGATGCCCCCCGCCCAACAGGGCATTGCACCCAAGCAGGATACCAGACCAGGTATAATGTTAACGTGTAGTGATTTTTTTTAACCTTTGTTTCTGACATCTGAAAACATCCCAAATTAATAATCAACAGAAAAGGATAACTGGATAATTGTATCTAAGTGTATTTATACATAAAGTAATATAGTGTGGGATATCGGTCCAAGAAAGTCCGATTTTATTGAGTGGGTGGCTAAAAAAAAGGATATAAATTACTTTCCCCACCATTGTTTATTTATGATAAGGAAACAGCTACTATTTTTAGAGATATTCAAAACAATATGTTTTATTTTGTGTAGCACTTCCAGTCCGGAGCTTTTAAATGAGATGCTACACAAGGATGTGGGATGTAAAATGTTATTTTAGTGAGCAAAAGTATTTGGGTGGTCTACACTTTTGTGCACAAGCCAAAAAGAAGTGGTAGTTAGAGTGGCAGTAACAGGTTAAGTTAAAAAAACTTAAAGCCAAAATCTTGTAAATTATATTTAGAACCCTGATGTGTGTTGTAAATCAATTTTTTCTTTCATAACAGGCTTTGGCTTTCCTTTGCAGGTGTTATGTAAAAGTGTGGGGTTATGGCTATAAAGGACGAGAGTGTTTGTTGTCGGGAGCAGGAGAAGGTTCTGCAGAAAATTCCAGACAGTGCCAACTGTATCCTGGACCACTATAACTTTCACTCTGTGTGTCTTAATGAAGATGTGTTGGAGGTACCCTATTATACCTACAAACACTATCACAACGTGGATGAGGGGAGCAACTGGAAGCGTTATACAGCTTACAGACAGTTTATTACCTGGTGCTACCATTATCTTGGATATAAAGTCAGAGTGCCCATACCAGCCTGTGTTGTTAATAAAATTAGGCAAACATTTGAAATACAGGAATCATATGTTGGGTTCAGATATGTTGACATGCTTTGGTGATTCAGTTCTTAAAGAATTAAAAAATGTATTTTAATGAAATCTTCATACTTTTTGTGATGGTATTGCATTTGAAACATACTTATAATTATTTTGTTTGTCATTACTGTAAAATAGAAAATCCTTTAAAACATATTTTACAAAGTACTAGGAATTGTATTTAGATTTACTTCAATCCATTAAAGTTTTCATGTTTATTTTCACACATACTGAAAACAAAGCTAATATTTTAAAAATGTTTAATGAAGTACGTAAACCCATTAAAAAGGCCTTGACCAGAAATCAGAACAGAAATTTTGATTTTATAAATGTTAATAACATATGCTTGTGGTGAAACAATATATGTGACCCTTCACAGCCAGGTCTTTGTCTGGCTTTTCGCATTGGGAACTGAGGGGCAGCCTTTTAGGTTCCTCTATCAAAACCTCTGCAACTTCATCCAAATCTTCGATCTTGTCTTGGCAAACAGATCTGACAATCTGTAGAAGATCATCCACATAACCTGAAAGAAAATGCAGTAAAGAAAATTCATGTTGAAATTTATAGAATGTCATGCCAGCATTAGCATAACTAATCATTTACAAGTGTGCTCATAAGTTTTGCACTCTATTATTTTTTCATAGAATATGAATGATAACTGTTGCGGGAATATTCCAATGCAATTAAGATTTGATTACGTATTCTCTGTCTAGTGAATGTATCTAGGGCAAGATGATGAGTTAGAGGAAGCAAGCTTATTGTTCCAGCGTAATGTTCCTGATAAAGATGTGTCAGATCACCGGAGAGACAAGACCCCAGGGCAGCAAGATATCTATGGATGGTCTGACCTGGGATATGCTGGCATGAACCAGTTCTCCAGGAATAACAGTGATAGCTGAATATTACTTAAGCTGTTACAGTGGCTTGCAAAAGTATTCTGCCCCCTTGAACTTGTCCAAATTTTGTCACATTACAGCCACAAACATGAATCACTTTTTTTGGAATTCCACGTGAAAGACCAATACAAAGTGGTGTACACGTGGGAAGTGGAACAAAAATCATACATGATTCCAAACATTTTTTACAAATAAATAACTGAAAATTGGGGTGTGCGTAATTATTCAGCCCCCTGAGTCAATACTTTGTAGAACCACCTTTTGCTGCAATTACAGCTGCCAGTCTTTTAGGGTATGTCTCTACCAGCTTTGCACATCTAGAGACTGAAATTCTTGCCCATTCTTCTTTGCAAAACAGGTCCAGCTCAGTCAGATTAGATGGACAGCGCTTGTGAACAGCAGTTTTCAGATCTTGCCACAGATTCTCAATTGGATTTAGATCTGGACTTTGACTGGGCCATTCTAACAGATGGATATGTTTTGTTTTAAACCATTCCATTGTTACCCTGGCTTTATGTTTAGGGTCGTTGTCCTGCTGGAAGGTGAACCTCCGCCCCAGTCTCAAGTCTTTTGCAGACTCCAAGAGGTTTTCTTCCAAGATTGCCCTGTATTTGGCTCCATCCATCTTCCCATCAACTCTGACCAGCTTCCCTGTCCCTGCTGAAGAGAAGCACCCCCAGAGCATGATGCTGCCACCACCATATTTGACAGTGGGGATGGTGTGTTCAGAGTGATGTGCAGTGTTAGTTTTCCGCCACACAAAGCGTTTTGCATTTTGGGCAAAAAGTTCCATTTTGGTCTCATCTGACCAGAGCACCTTCTTCCACATGTTTGCTATGTCCCCCACATGGCTTGTGGCAAACTGCAAACAGGACTTCTTATGGTTTTCTTTTAACAATGGCTTTCTTCTTGCCACTTTTCCATAAAGGCCAACTTTGTGCAGTGCACGACTAATAGTTGTCCTATGGACAGATTCCCCCACCTGAGCTGTAGATCTCTACAGCTCGTCCAGAGTCACCATGGGCCTCTTGGCTGCATTTCTGATCAGCGCTCTCCTTGTTCGGCCTGTGAGTTTAGGTGGACGGCCTTGTCTTGGTAGGTTTACAGTTGTGCCATACTCCTTCCATTTCTGATTGATCGCTTGAACAGCGCTCCGTGGGATGTTCAAGGCTTGGGAAATCTTTTTGTAGCCTAAGCCTGCTTTAAATTTCTCAATAACTTTATCCCTGACCTGTCTGGTGTGTTCTTTGGACTTCATGGTGTTGTTGCTCCCAACATTCTCTTAGACAACCTCTGAGGCCGTCACAGGGCAGCTGTATTTGTACTGACATTAGATTACACACAGGTGCACTCTATTTAGTCATTAGCACTCATCAGGCAATGTCTATGGGCAACTGACTGCACTCAGACCAAAGGGGGCTGAATAATTACGCACGCCCCACTTTTCAGTCATTTATTTAAAAAAAAATTTTGGAATCATGTATGATTTTCGTTCCACTTCTCACGTGTACACCACTGTGTATTGGTCTTTCACATGGAATTCCAATTAAATTGATTCATGTTTGTGGCTGTAATGTGACAAAATGTGGAAAAGTTCAAGGGGGCCGAATACTTTTGCAAGCCACTGTAGATGAGGAAGATTGGATAGGGAATTCATGGCAACCCTGTTCCCTCCATGTTTCTGGACAGACATGTTTGAATTAAATACTTAAATGGCTTCTGGGGCTCAGTCTACTTTAATTTTGGAACCTTGAAGTATTTTCAGCCATTTCACTCCTTACAACCTTCACTCATGGTTGGTGGTTGAGTGAAGTCTTTTATAGGTGAAAAACAGTGTTTACTCTTTTCAAATCACAATAATAACAGTAGAAACTACTTACAAAACATTATGTAAACTTATGAGCACAATTGTAAGTAGTATGAACTATTTATCAATAATAACATTGATGGAATGAAAACATTAATATTCCATATGTTTATATAGCTATGCACAATGTTTTCTGCAAGACAGATTTACCGTAGGTTGCTTCCTCACAATGTAGCCACCCTTCTTGTATTTGGGATAATGAAGTCCATAAACTGGTGCACCATCCACCGTCACAGACTGAGCTTTGTGTGTGTTCTCATTGAAGTGAAGTGCTGCTAGTGCTGTCCTGAAAAGTAATAATACATATCTGGTTAAAATGTACATAACTTTTGCAGTGACACACATGACAACTACAAACTTCAGTGAATAATTCTGTTTACCTGCATTCCATTCCATTGAAGGAAAATGAGATCATCTTGGGAGCATGGTGGTTTAATAAACTGTGAAATACCTCAATGGTAGATGTCTGGTAGGAAGAAGAAACTTGACTAATATCATTAAGAAGTCTGGGGTAGCAAACTATCTTCTCCATTTCCACTGCAGCTTTTGTAATTGAATAGAATAATACAATTAACATGACATGTAATTGCAGCTCATAAATACTTAACACTTATTCAAAACAAATATATGCTTAAATATATTCAAACATTAGGAGAGTGAAAAATTACAAGGTTTAAGCCAAACTTTCAGCAATTCCCTGCTCCTGAAGAGGATCATGAAGGCATCTGGTGAAACGTCCAGGGAATCCTTGATGTTGATTTTTAATATGATACACCACTGACTGGAACTTGTCCACCACCAGCCCAGCTTCATGTGGAGGGGACGAGACAACAGACCAGTAAAGATGATTATAATGCTGGCCACCCAACCTTTCAAAGCCTTACACCCATTCAACTGGGCAGCTGCCTGCAATTTTTTCTTGAGCCCTGAAATAAATAATATACATGTGAACCTTGCATTTTCATAAAAAGTTACAGGGATATGTCAAAAAAGAAACTATGTTCACCTTTAGCAACATGCCATATGTCAAAGAGATGTTCAATATCAGGATGTTGCTCACGGAGATATTTCTTTATGGGCATGTGCCTATCAGTGATGAGAGTGTCAACAGCCACAAAGTTATTGATCCGTTGCAGAGATCTCGCAAAATCCCTCTCCCTCCATATGGTAGCTACCTCCGACCTCGTTACTGTGTAAGAAATATCAGAAAACAGATTCTTCACACAATGTAATTTCTTTAAAAAAACAAACATCTAGAACTACTTGGTTTGGTGAAGTATATATTGGCAAAAAAGGCACCAGTAATAAAATGAAAAAAAAACTTTTATAATGTTGTAATGTGAGTCATAAGTTTGTTTTCACATAAATATCCTAGAGCTACAGCATCTTAAATTGCACTTAAGGCTACAGTGTATAGTCATTTTTCTGATGTTTACCTGTACAGTCTGTATGCCAATAACAGCCCTCTTCCTCAATTCCATCATAGTATAAGTCCCGTACTTGGCACTGTGTACAGGTAAATCTGCTCGCCCATCACCACCACACACTATCTCATGGTCTTCTGTCTGCAAGGCACTGAGCATCCACATCTGCCTCTCTCTTCAAAGCTGCATCACTGCTCCGTGTAGTACATTCTGCTGGTGGCAGAAGAAGGTTCTTAGAGAAAAAACTGCAGTTCCCATGTGCATGAGAACTCTTAACATTTTGGTGGCTGTGGCTCCTGCATATAGAATGCCTGCAGAAAGCTGAAAGTTACCAGCAGCTACTCTTTCATAGTATGGCTGGCTGTTCCAGGCATTACAGTGACCACAGTCAACACATCTGAGGGACAGCTTCAGCATGGTTCCCAATTCCTGTCTGGTCCATGCCACTTGTCTGCTTCCACAAGAACTGCACCAAGAGACCAAAAGCTGAACAAGACAGGATCAAAATATAAAGTAGATCTGGTGATCTTGATCCAGTTGTTGGTTGTCAGTAGCTGTTGTAGAAGCAGCAGCATCCATGGACAGGTCAGAATCATCAGACATCACATATTCCAGGTCTTCTGGGTCATCATCTAAAATGTCACACTCACTGTCGGAATCTGAAATCAGCTCTGATTCTGAAATTCAGGAACACAACCTTTGAAACACAATGGAATATGCAAATTGATGAATAAGTGCTTCAGATGTATAAATAATATTAAATTCCTCTTAAACAATATTTATAAGGAAACAACTTACAAAATGGTACTATAAAACATTGTTTATTTAATAGATTTAACTAATTTTTACACATAGAAAGAACACTTACTGGTCATAATCTTTTTAAATACTCATTTCAAATAACAAGAAATAATCAAAAGTAAAATAAGATAAGAAATAATCAAAACAAAATAATTTAAGTACAATACAAATATATAAAAAATTAGAATCTTACTTTTATAACAATGAAACATAAGTGAAGAGAAGGTGCTTCGCACATCTATTTCTTACAACAGGTGCGTGGGAGGAATCGTGTGTAAAGCCCGCATATCTGGATTCAAAGAATCTCCCGCACACTTTTATTTACAAGATCAGTGTAACGTTTCAGCAACTAACCCTTCCTCAGGGAAAATGAAAACTGAAAAATGTTTGCATGAGAGAGGCCAATTTGTCGAAACGTTGCACTGAACTTGTAAATAACATCTCACTTTTTGCAAGCTGTGTTTATATCCAGATAAGAATGAAAACATGACATCCAGACAATCTGCAATGAAATTGCATACAAAAGAAAAATAAACAATAAAAACAAATCAACAATAATAATAAAACAATAAAAATGAAAAGACCATGATATTTTATTAATAGAATAATGTTATCAAAAACATTAATTTTACTAAAGAAAATATATATATCAATATTAATCAATTAATATTTCACTTTTATGAACAAACCCCAACCCCCCCAGCTTTTTACCTTTTATTTTGCTTCTGGGTTTGACAGCAACCGATACAGTTCTATTTTGGGTCTGTTTGAGGTCACCTTAGCATTACATTTAGACACTTGAGCATAAATTAAACCATGTATCTTGAACATTTCCAAACATACTTATTATAACAGGTTAATAAATAACACATACTGGCTGTGTAGGTCCCTCTGCAGCAACAAGGTCATCATATTCTGCTACAGCATTTGAAAGAACCTGAAAAATAAACATTACATAATGTAAATATGGTAAATGAGTTTTAAAACTAAAATAATAAACTAACCCAGACTTACTTATTTATAAGGTCTGAGACTGATATCGAAAAAATAAAATGATATTGTAACCAGACATTCAAGGCAAACAACAAAGCAAGGAAGACTTACTTCGTTACAATTCTTCTTAATGATTATCATAGCAATTTATTAGTTTCAAGTGAAACACGTTTGTTATTTAATTTCTTTGTCAGACTCACTAAAAAAAGTTTGAATCATTGATAAATATAGCAATACAACTTTGAATATGTACCTGTCTCTTCTGTTTCTTCTGGACACAAGATCTAACTGGGGTGTCAGCGGAGCGCAGCATGCAACTAACTTCTACCGATCTTAGAAAACCAATAATATGTGAAAATTAATCAACACAATTAACACGAAAGGGATCAGGGACAAACAGACAGCTCCCCTTTTGCAGGGAAGGGGAGGTTTTGTTCAGAAAGGGAGGTGGCCCTCACTCCAGGGGACTCAAGTAAGAGACAACCTGTGGGACAAAGGACTTAGCTCTGGGCCAAGATGGAGGACAGCACATGGAGTGTAAGGAGACAAAGGGCCATAAAACTAGCTTTGACCAAAATGGGGCAAAGCACGTGGTGTGAACTGTCCACGTGGAAGGCCACACCTTTAACTAACAGACAAAGAACAATGGAGTTTACCTTTCAGCTAACAGGCCAGCTAACGCAGGTTGGACCGAGCCCGACTCTGCTGACCAGGCGATCAGAGAGAGAGAGAGAGAGTAAGGAAGGAAAAGAGAGAAAGAAAAAGAGTGGGATCCGCTCAGGATTAAAACCAGGTTAAAACACAGCAAATAATACAGCTCACAAACACATGGGTGTGGTGACGCTAAATGAGCCAACAGGTTCAGCCCTTAAAAATAATCTAAACCAACAATGAACGAGATATAACTCGTAAAGAACTCTATTTTTGCTATGTATCTGACCAAACACAAGATTATCATAAATTTACCGGTTCAGTTCTACTTTGTGTTGAGGAAGGTCCAGTCCCAAAAAGAGGGGAACAAAATGTGTCCGTAGTTGAGCAAAAAGGAGAAATAGAACCTGGCACAGGATTTTGGGACTGTGTCCAAACTGCAGGCCGGACGGCTTGCAGGTCGAGGTTGTAAAGAAATAACCCAAGCTGGATGCACAAAAAGCAGTGACCACTTTGAGGCTTTGAAATGAGAGTCCTCCCTGGTCCAGCGGATCAGAACAAAAGAGAATCTTCACCGGTGAGACATCCTCTCTATACCAAAAGTTTCTGCTGAGAACAATTTGAAATGGCACCTGCCACTTTCTTATAGCCCTTTGGCCGCAATGTTATCGTTGATGTCACCATTGTGGCCACGGACCAATGGGAGTATGTTGGGGTCACCTGTAGGGATGCTGGGAAATGCAGTCTGCTCAGGCCATCTGGGGAAAATGGCTTCCCGTCGTCCAACAGTCTGTTCGATTCAGTTGTGGAAAATGGATCCCAACATTTTTAAGGCACAAAAATTGTTAAATGATGTGCCTCAGGCACATGCAAAAGTAATAAATGGTAAACCTAGAGGATAAGCAACAGAGTTTATTTATTTCATTTTCCAAACCGAAAAAAAACTCAATAAAAACATGGACAAATGTCATCATTGGATAAAGCTGTTTGGCAGACCACACAGTAAACTCAACATGACAACTATAAATAAGAATGTACATTTGTAGGCATTCTTGATAAGACAATTGCCTTGTATAATCTTAGCAATCAGGTCAGATAAGTCAATATTAATCACATAAAGTCTAGTGGTAATGATCTTTCTTAAACTAGCCGCTTAGCTGACTATTTTTATGTTAACTGTTGGTAAATTAGCTTAACAACTTACCCTTTTGTACATAAACAATACTGGTCTTCCATGATGTTTCGAACACGATTGATGCCAGATGAGGCTTCTCCCTCTTGCTTTGAGATCTGAAGATCTGTGCCTCTAGTTTCAGTTTTTTTATGCAATTCTATTTTTGTACATAGCCCTCAATGGTATAATGCCAAACTTTCTAAAAGCTCCTCGAAAATATTAATTGTTGTTTCCTCCAAAAGTAGTCAAGAACCTCTTTATGAATTGTTTTGACACTAACCGCTCTCATTGTAAACATGGAGTAAGCTGCAACGGTTTGTCAGAGTTAGCAACAGTGTCTAAGGGCCGAGCTCTGCGGGACTGAGCGACAGGTCAAATGCTCAGGTGCTTATGATAATGATGGTATATGTTGTGTTAAAGTTAGTGGCAGCATGGAAATTATGCAAAAACAAATTCCTGTATTAATTCCTTTATAATTATGTGCTGGATGAGGAACCAGTGGGCCTTAGTGAAGATTTCTGTTGAAAGTAGACTAGAACACACATAATGGTTGCAAATGCTGTTGGGGATGTCAAGGAAAGCACTATGCATCAACCACTGTTGTCACCGGATAGCCTTAGGTGGTGGTGCAGTTGTAGTCTGGGCAGGTTGGTCTGGTCAATACAGAACTGCCCTACAGCTTATGAAAGGTACAGTGCCAATTACAGGTACCGTACCTCTGCATGAGCAACCCAGGCCTTTCATCCTTAATGACAACAATACATCAGCTCACTGGGGTGTCATCATTAAGAAATGGCTGTTATAGGCTGGAATACCTCAGATGGAATAGGCTACAGTTTCTCTAGATTTGAATCGCGGTTGAACTCTGTGGAGCTGTTTGGTGTTCAGACTATTGAATTTCTCTAGTTTTCTCTGTGCTGAGGGCTTTCTAAATTATTTTAACACACAAATACACTAAAACACTTATTTTTTGTTGATGTACTTTACGTTTTGGGAACTCTTTGTATTTCACACGGTTTTTCTTGGCCTGGTAAGGTCTCACTAGCTTAGTTAGCTTAGCTTCATTGCAGCTATGGCTGTTCCTCTTCCCTCTCCTATCGCCCATTCTCTGCCTAAATCTTCTCTTCTCTCGTGCTCTCTTTGTCAGATGTTTAGTTACTTACCTCCCTCATTTAAAGATAATAGTAACTGTAATAACTGTAACATTTTTGTAGCTTTGGAGGCGAGGGTGTCAGAGTTAGAGGCCCAGATCCCCGCTGTTGAAAAACCAGCAGATAGTCGAAGCCCATTAGCCAGCATGCAGCCATCAAGGACAGAACCACCTAGCCGTCATCCAACAGTGCCCGTGCAGCCGGGACCTCAGGCCGGCTGGGTGACTGTACGTAGGAAGCATAGTTCTAGAACCCAGCCCACGGGTCACCACCAACCCGTTCGCCTTTCTAACAGATTTTCCCTGCTCAGTGACACACCCGCTGAGAAGCCGACCCTGGTAAGTGGCAGCTCCATAGTCAGAAACGTGGCATTAGAGGCACGATTGACCATACTTAAATGCTTGCCAGGGGCCATAATAGGCGACATTAAATCCTACCTGAAATTGCTGGCTAAGGATAAGCGTAAATACAGTAAGATTGTTATTCACGCTGGTGGTAATGACACCCGGTTACGCCAATCGGAGGTCACTAAAATTTGTGTTGCTTTGGTGTGTAAGTTTGCCAAAACAACGTTGGACTCGTTAATCTTTTCTGGTCCCCTGCCCGATCAGACCAGTGATGACATGTTTAGCCGTATGCTGTCATTCCACCAATGGTTGTCTGGGTGGTGTCCTGCAAACGATGTGGGCTACATCAATACCTGGCAAACATTTTGGGGAAAACCTTGTCTGATCCAGAGAGACGGCATCCATCCCACTTTGGATGGAGCAGTTATTCTTTCTAGAAATCTGACCGGATTTATTAGTCCTCCTAAACACTGACAACCCAGGGTCAAGAGCAAATCACGAAAATCTCATTAAGATAAACATGACATTGACTAAACAGAAAAATAAAACTATTAAATGTGGTTTATTGAACATATCTCTACTCATGGACTTTGTTAGTAAATTACTTGATGTATGATAATCAAATTCATTTGTTTTGCTTCACAGAAAGTTAGTTTCAGCAGGAGGATTTTTTCAGTATAAATGAGCTAAATCCTTCCAATTATTTAAATTTTCACATTCCTAGAAGTACTGGGTGAGAAGGAGGAGTTGCAACTATTTTTCATTCTGATCCCAGACCAATTATTAGATACAGTTCTTTTGAACATCTAACCCTTTTCTCATCCAAGTAGCAAAACATTAAGACCACTTTTGTTTGTGGTTTTGTATCGGCCCTTACTCTCATTTCTTAGATCAGATCTTAATTTTTTAAATCTGATTTAGTATTAAATACTGATAAGGTAGTTATAGTGGGGGATTTCAGTATCCATGTGGACACTGAAAGTTATAGCCTTAATGCAGCCTTTACTGCTCTCTTAGACTCAATTTGCTTCACTCAATAAGTACAGGTACCCACATACTTGGGTCAACACACTTTGGACCTTGTACTGACATATGGCATTGAGTGTGAGGAAATGATAGTCCTCCCACATAACCCGGTTTTGTTTGACCATTTTTTGATAACTTTTGAATTTACTTTAACTGTCCATCCTAAACCTGAATATAGTAGAGGTTTATCAGACAAGGCTGTAATAAGTTTTAAAGAAACTGTTCCATTCTTTCCTCAATGTCTCAAAGTAACACAGTGTAAGGAATTCAATTTCTAACTCTTCAGAAATTGATTGACGGGTTCATAGCATTACTTCCTCATTGAGTTTGGCTTTGGATAGTGTAGCACCCTTAAAATACAGTGATTGTAGTTTTGGTAAAAGTTTCTCTCTCTGAGCCTTAGGATCAATGACTAAAACTTCAGTTTTGTCCTGGTTGAGCTGGAAAAAGTTTTCTGCCATTCAGGAGTTGATGTCTAAAATGAAGTTAAAAAGTGCATCCATTGGCCATGTGTCATCTGGAGGCATGGATATGTATAACTGTGTATCATCAGCATACCTGTGAAAGTTGACTCCATGTCTTCCGATGATTAAAAAGCACTGGGCCTAAGATTGAACCCTGGGGCACACCACATGTGATCTTGTGGACCTTAGAGGAACAGGTATTTAGACTTACCATAAAAGTCCTGTCTGTGAGAAAGGATATAAAACATTTGTGACTAGCACCAGAGAGGCCGGCCTGTTTTAAACGGCTACTGTATCAGAAGCAGCAATTAGATCCAGTAGAACCAACACTGTCACCCTCTGTGCATCATAGTTTAATCTAAAAATCATTTAAAATCTTCAAAAGGGTTGTCTCTGTGCTGTGGTTCACCCTAAAACCAGACTGAAATTTCGCCAGTACATTGTGACCATTAATAAACTCATTAAGTTGAATTAAAACAAGCTTTTCTAAAATTTTGCTTAAACAGTAAGTTAGATAAGATCATTGAAATCTAAATTGCTCTTCTTCAACAGGGGCCTCACTACTGCCCGTTTAAAAGCGGTAGGAAAGACCCCTGTCTGAAGGAAGCAATTCATCAGGGTTACAATCTCATCCTTAATGATTATGATTTTGCAGGTCCAATAACAGCACAAATATGCAGAGCAGGAATGCAGCACATAGGATTTCAATGTTTTTCTCCATTTCTGAGTCTGTGCTCTGTGTGCCACCCTAGTCATTGGTGGCCAATGGCAGCACTGATTGTCACACACGTGGATGTGTTTAAAAAATATAGTTCACTTGCAAAAAAGACAGTGTGGATGCGAACCACACCAAATGAAAAAAATTAAGTCCTCTCTTGGTCCGGACAAAACAAGCGGACCAAAGGATTTTTCTGGTCTGAATATCATCAGCCATCATCTGTTAGGGTAGCAGCATCAGAGCCAGGGATTTAAAAAGGCTCAAAAACCTGATGAAGAAGGCTGGTTCTGTTATTGGCACTACTGTGTAACCGCTGGAGATGATGATGCAAGGAAGGATTCTTCATAAAATCAAAACAATTATGGACATCCCTAAGCATCCTCTTCATGAGCCTGTCATACAACAACAGTGTTGTTGTATGACATCCTCATACTACTTAAGTTAGCTTTATTAAACATTAGGTCTCTATCCGGGAAGTCATTCCTAATCAATGATTTCATCACTGAGCATAATTTACACAACCTTTTTTTTTTTATCAGAAACTGGCTAGGTGTAAATAATGAAACATCTGCACTGATAGAATTTACAACTCCAAATTACAATTTCCTAAACATGAGCAGAAAACACAGATAAGGGGGAGGTGTAGCCACAATCTTTCACAACTCAAAGAACTGTAAAAAAGTATCCCTGAGCACATTTGACTCTTTTTAATACTTAGCCACCCAGATAAATGAGCCTAACAAAGCTTTATTTCTAAGTTTATATAAACCCCCAAAACTTAATTCTAACTTCTTTAATGATTTCAGTGAGCTCTTTTCCGTAATGTGTATAGACTATGACCAATCGATTAAATGTATTTACCCTCCCAACGCATACCCCTCATCTCCCAACTCGAACTCAGTAAACAAGCTGGTAGATAATTTAATTGCGAAAATCTCAGCCATCACTGATTTCATTGTTACAACTAAAGTGAAAGTAGTCTCAGGTAGAAAAAAGTCTCAGTGGACACGTACATAGTGAAAAAAAGGAATGTTGACGAGCAGAGAGTAAATGGCGGAAAACTCGACTTTAGGTTCACTGTGAGATCTACAAAGACAGACTGAACAGATATCAATCAACTGTAAAAGGTGAGAGGGAATCATTCTTATCTGAAATCATCAACAGAAACATTAATAACGTGAGGAATTTATTTCCAACAGTGGAAAGACTAACTAATCCTTTAGTGACAGTAGCCCCTGAACTTAATTCTACCAGGGCCTGCAATGAATTTGCCAGTTTTTTCCCTGAAAAGATTATAACAATTAGAGGGTCAATCTGTATCTCAATACCGAACCCACTACCAATGCTATCCCTCATCAACACCAATGTGGACAAAATATCTGAATTCCACGAATTAAACCAAAAAAACCTTGAAAAAATCTTTATCCAATTAAGCTCATCCTCTTGCAGCCTTGATATCCTACCCTCAGCTTTTCTAAAAAAAGTTATTCCTGTCATTGGGTCTAATCTGGTTCAAATTATTAACTCAGCCCTGCTATCAAGTGACTTCCCCCAGGCTTTGAACTGCAGTTATTAAACCACTACTAAAGAAGAAGAATCTGGACAACACGTTAATGCAGGACTACAGGCTGATCTCAAATCTTCTATTTATCAGTAAGATCGTTGAAAAAGCTGTGTTTCACCAATTAAATAGCTTCCTAACAATGACAATTCATTCTGGTTTCCGTGCACACCACAGCACCGAGACTGCTCTCATCAAAGTATTCAATGATATCCGCATAAATACAGACTGTGGTAGAACCACAGTGCAGGTTCTGTTGGATTTCAGTGCAGTATTTGACACTGTTGATCACGAAATACTATTAGAATGTATGGAGAGCTGGGTTGGACTCTCTAGTACAGTACCCTGATGGTTTGAGTCCTACCTAATGAACAGAGACTTCTTTGTTTCAATAGGAAACTTTTCATCAGAACAAACAGAAATCACATGTGGTGGTGCCTATTTAATATCTACATGCTCCCACTATGCAAAATTATAGCAACCAATAACATGAGCTACCATAACTACGCGGATGATAATCAGCTTTACATTACATTGTCACTAAGTGACTTTGAACCCATTCAAACCCTAAATCAATGCATCAACAAATAAATGGATGGATGTGCCATAACGTTCTCCAGCTGAACAGAAACAAAACTGAAGTAATTGTTTTTGGATCAGACTGTTTATCTTGACATAATAGGACAACCTAGAGGAATTCCAAATTAATTTTAAGGAGTCATGACCTGTAATTTTCACTTTTCCATGAGAAAAAATTTATGTTATGATTGCCTAACAATTATACACTGCCCGGGCAGCCGATATTTAAAAGTGAAGCACTTGTTTACCCCTGGGTTTGTCAACCAGCCCACGTGCACGCGCACTCGAATACGTGGTTTTAATATCTGGCCGACTTGACGTCAAGTCGGCGCAGGATATACCATATATAGACATCACAGACCTACCTATGCTGCAGGAAGCCCGCCCTCCCTCTCTCCCTCGCTCCTCTCCCCCTCATATTCAGTCGAGCGCTGCCATTACTGAATTCTAGTGATGGGAATACCAACTCTTTTTGGAGAGCCAGTTCTTTTGGCTTGGCTCAACATAAAGAGTTGGCTCTTACGGCTCCTCAGATTTTCTGTTGCTTAAAGTGTATTTATTACCAAAATTAATGCTAAACGTTGTGTACCAAATGTACCAAAACAAGCAGGGGGGAATGAAAAAAAAAAAACGGCTCCCAATGACGAGCCGGCTCCAATCGTTCACTTCAAAGAGTTAGCTCTTAGAGCCGGTTCGTTCGTGACCAACACATCACTGATTCGAAGTACGAACTCCACCGTGAAAGATGCAGAAAGTTTCTTCACGCAATGATGCATGAAGAAGACATATTCGTGTCAGCCTTTTATTTTAATCAGCTAAATCAGCTGATTAATTTCTACCAGAAACGTAGTGGACACGTGAGTTGCTCTGTTGTTGACTGCCAGAATCAACATGGAAATATTTTTTCTTTATTTTTTACGCCAGAATCCTTTACGAATTTGGGACAATATCAGGCGAAGTTGGCATCAAAGCTCCGTTTGGAAAAAGGGGCCATTCCAACAATCAGAGACTTGCCTGCAATTGAAACGGTAAGGCTGTGTTTTTATTGCTCTGCTGTGTGTAACAAACAGCAGCTAACTGCTAATGTGGCTATTGTATGCTAGCAGGAGTAGTAGATATGGGTTAGATATGCTGAAGCGTTACCTGCGGTGTCAACCCCCCTCCTTCCTGCCACCAATCAACGCGCCCCTCATTTGCATTATTACAATGCCTGTCCACGACAGCCAAAATATCGCATCAGATCTCGCGAGACAATAATGCCTTCAGAAATAAAGATCAGAGGTGCTCTGTTTTTTTTTTCCACTTTTTTTCCACTTTTTTTTTTAGCAGGGCCTGAAAGACTATTACAGAGCGTGGGTATCCAAGATAATACTAGGTTATGACTCCTTTAAGGCAAGACATGAAGTTAAAGCAGGATTTGAGTCCATAATACCTCAGATAGCAATTAATAAAAATGTGAAATGGATCAATTACATTTACTATAATCAACAGCAAATTCTCAATTATACTAGTGATGTTCTTGGACTGTTAGGCCAGCAGTTACATGAAACTAGTAGGATGGCATTCCAAATCGGCAGGCCATAGATTGGATCATGGCAGACCAAGGAGGAGTCTGCCAGATTTTGGTGATCAGTGTTGCACGTACATTCTAAGCAATACTGCACCTGATGGAACTTTCTCTGCAGCAATGTCTAAGCTTAAAATCCTTAGAGAAGAACTTAGTATTAATGCTGGTAAGAATGACTGGTCTGGGGGGTGGTTCGATCTAAATTCAGGGGATTGGAAAGCAAAGCTAATTAAGGTGGCAATTAGTGCGACCATAGTACTAAAGGACACTGACTTCTCAGATGAACTTGGCTGCTCCATCCCAGTTGGTCCAGATGGAGAGGACTAAGCATCTGAACATCCAAGCCAAGGAGTCTTTAGTGGAGCCAGCTCAAGTAATAAAATGTCTTTTGAATAAATAAGTCCACCTCCAGGACCCCATCAGCCCCCAATGGAACCCACACCAAGAATCTTCATTTTGTTCTTTGCTTAACCTACTTCATCTACTTCACACGTCTATTTTTCATTTTCATTAAACAATCGAGACATTTCAACAATCTTATTAAGTAAATTTTTGTGGACAATCAGGACATTGAAACATGTTTTGAATTTATCCATGTTTGCATTTACTCACATTTTGGGTTGAGACGATTCCTCGTGTCGGTTAAGGTGATTTGGTGTACCGAAACATTGTCAGAAATAAGGTAGTCGCCCGGGCCGGGGCGGGGCTGTAGAGTAATTTTCCTGTTCAAGAACAGCCAACAGGTTTTTCGACTCTACACAATGAATCACCACTGGCATAGGATTGACTATGTGTGTTTAATAGTTATCCAGGTTACATGTAAGCTCATATAGGTGTTAGTATATCCCCACCATTTCTTGTTTTCATTCATCATTCACAGGTATATATGTTACTCACATTTGAAGGTTGTTAATTAGTCTAATTAGCTATTGGTGCCCTTAGAGAGCACCACAGGGGGGAATGTTGTGGTAAATGATGAATGTCCAAAATGTTCTTATCAAAAATGCTACGTGAAGGAATTTGTGTGTTTATTCAGAGAAGGAAGGCTTAGGTCACTCTGACAAGATAAATTATAAACTTGGCTAGCAGAACATGTTCTCTCAGAGACCGTGTTGTTATTAAAGGAAACATCTGGATTATGTTAGACAGCACTGGCGCCAAAATGAGGCACAAACTAAGTATAAAATCTGTGTATTAATAATAGAAGAGCTAGTCTAGTCTGGGGCTTGTGGGAGAGTCTTGCTGGGGTAGTGGAAGACGCCAGAACTGTATGTCATCAATGCTCTGTCCTGCTCAGAGAAGGTATGTAAACTAATAAACTGGCAGAGGCTGTATTTCAGAACTGAAGTTGTGCTGGCTTTGTTTTCGGAATTCCGGAATTGCGCCGGTCAAGGTGGCAGCATGTTGGAGTAGCTCTGTTACTTTGGTTCATATTTTTTTCTTTTTTTAAACTTTAATTCTTCCATTTCTGGCAGAAACATTGTTTTTGTGGACAACTGTTCTCTCTGGTTTTGAATGCTGTGCAACTGGAAGGATTTTTGCTGATACTTTTTATTTTTGGACATTTGTTATGATGCATAACCATGGCAACAAGATGGTTTACAACTGGCAGCAGCTGATTAACATCACAAAAGCTCAAATAAGACCTCAACTACAGCCACAAAACCCTGATGAGTTGAAAAGAAGACGCCATAGATCCAGAGCATCCTCTAAATCAGACTGTCATACAACTACAGAGCGTCTTCAGTCAGAGGCTTCTTCAGATCTGCAGAGCACTACAAGAGATCATCCCTACCCACAGCCATCAGCATCTACAACAAATCTTTGAAGGAACTTGCATAATGAGTTACAACAACATTTAATTTCTCTTTGGGATTAATAAAGTAATTTTGAATTTGAATTTGAATTGAATTTGTTTAGCTGGACATATCTTTGCATGTCAAGCTGGTCCAACATTCAAAATAACCAAGAACAAGAACGATCAGAGCTTCAATTAATACAGCTAGAAACTACTGATCAGGCCTGAAACCTAGGTGTAGTAATTAACTCAGACCTGAACCTCCAACGCCACATAAAGGCAATCACAAGGTCAGCCTTCTATCACCTGAAGAACATTTCTAGAATTAAAGGACTAATGTCGCAACAGGACCTCAAAAAACTCATCCATGCATTTATCTTTAGTCGGATGGATTACTGCAACAGCGTCCTCACAGGTCTGCCTAAAAAGTCAATCAGACAACTGCAGCTGATCCAGAATGCTGCTGCTAGAGCACATCACCCCTGTTCTTAAGTCCTTACACTGGCACCCTGTAGCTCAGAGAATATACTTTTACTAGTTTAAAACTCATTCAGTGGTTTAGCATCAAAGTATGTTGAAGATCTATTGTTACTATACCAACCCACCTGACCAATCAGGTCCTCGAATTCCAGTCCGCTCAACATCCCTAGAATTAGAACCAAACATGGAGAAGCAGCTTTCAGTTTCCATCCTCCTCTAATCTGGAACAAACTTCCAGACAAATGCAAATCTGCTGAAACACTGAGTTCATTTAAATCACAACTAAAAACGTATCTGTTTAGAACTGCCTTTGAGTAATGTTTTCATGTATCATATGTTTTGTGTGTGCTTCATGCTTTATTGCTGGTTTTAGTTCTTAAATTCTAAAGTCCTTACACTGGCTCCCTGTAGCTCCGAGAATAGACCTCAAAATATTCCTACTAGTTTATAAATCATTAAATGGTTTAGCACCACAATATGTTGAAGACCTGTTGTCATGGTACCAACCACCAAGACCAATCAGGTCCTCCAACTCTAGCCTACTAAACATCCCTAGACTCAGAACCAAACATGGAGAAGCTGCTTTCAGTTTCTATGCTTCCCTTATCTGGAACAGACTTCTTGATGTGTGCAGAGCTGCTGAAACTCTGAACTGCTTTAAATCGAGACTAAAACCTCATCTGTTTAGAATGCCTTTGAATAAATGATTGTCATATGTACCCAATGTGTTTATGCCCTCTTGCTTTATTGATGTTTCTTTTACTTTATTGATTTTTAATTTCCAATGTTATATTCTGTATTTTTGTTTGTTTTTTAATCACCAAATCATGTAAAGTACCTTGAATTACCCTGTTGTTGAAAGTGTGCTATACAAATAAAATTCCCTTGCCTTGCCTTGCCTGAGGGAGGGATGGGAATTTGGCTTTTGTGTGGTCATTTTATTTGTGTAAAGCACTTTGAGCCTCAATTGTATGAAAAGTGCGTTATAAATAAAGTTTGTTTTGATTTGAGCGGTGTTCATCTTTGCTCACTGCTGGTGATGTAGGAAGTGTTTGTTCTTTGTCAATCTCTGAGGGTCGTGCATCTGTCTGTGCTGGTGATGTAATCTTCACTTGGTGTGTGTGGCGAAGTGTTTGTTCTCTGTTAGTATCCATGGGCCATGCTTCGAGGTCAGCTCTCGGGTGGTTTATCAAGTGTTTATTCATATAACAGAAAATATTTGAGGTCAGCAGTCTCACTACAGCTCTGTTGAGATAACGTTGGTTTACCTTGAACAGGTGCTTGGCACAGCCAAATATTTTAAAGTTATTAATAAATGGGATCACTTTTTCAACAAATTGTTTCTTCAACCACTTATGGAGCATGAAAAGTCTACTGTACCTTTCATCATTTCCTTCAGGGACTGAGTTGGACTGGTCCACTGATAAAGATGTTCATGTTAAGTCCATCAAGTCTCTGTAGCAGATCAGAGAAGTCTCTTTTCAAAATATCTGGCTGTTTCTTGGCTACATCAGTTGCACATGTATAACAAGCTTTTCCAGTTTAGGGTCCGATCTGTTTCCAGGCGGGGTTTTGGGTTGCAATTTCTTTTGTTTTTTTCTTCCTCAGAGAAGAAAAAGCAGGTGTAGATTCAGTGCGCTTTAAAGCCGGCCAGTCTTCATCAAACTGTGAATGGTTTGTTCAACCCTTTAAGCGTCTATTGGCTGAGGGAGTAGCATTTTTCTGTGGTTGCTGTGCGAGACAGAGAGAAGACCATGCTGCCAGGTTCTTCCTCCCTGCGTGTAGTCATAGGTAAAGTTGTCTCATTTCCATATCCAGTGTTAAGTTAAAATTTAATCTGAAGACGGTGTAACTTCGTCTTGATTGCTTCCATTCTCTGGAATGGACAATGAATGGATTATTTCTGCTCACCATGAATCGACTTTTATCAGAGAACAGCACTGAGGTTCACTGGTCCCTTGTCCAGTATGAATGCACCCTGGTCCTACAAGACGGAGATGCTTCGTCCTGGTGGAATGGTCCAGTTCCCGTCTGCAGATCATCTTGCAAGTAGAACACACTGAAACCAGTTCAGAACGGTCTGACGTGACATTTGCTTCTCACCTCCTTTAACCTGTTCCACCCCACAGCCCCCCCGCTGTGGGGGAAGGGCAGAGAGAATGTCCGAATTTAGTTGACCTGTGTTCACTGATGCTAAGCATGTCCTATCATTATAAACCTCAGAATCTCAGCTAAAGACTCAAATATTTTTTGTGACCTTCAAACCCAGAAAAAATAACAAGCAATTAAAAGAGCAGTTGTGCTATTTTGCGATTTTTACATGAACACATTTAACCGAATCTGTCGGTCACCCTGCCGAACAGAACCAAGTAAACTTTGCCTTCCATGAAAGCCAGTTTCATCATGCTACATGCAAATTTCAGCAAATGAGCAGCAAAATAAGCCCAAAAATACATACAGCATTTGAAAAACAAGAGCATAAACTCTTCCTTACCTTTGTTTTTTCCTTGCGGAAAGGAATAATCCACCGTGATATGACTGTATTTCCAGAATAGCTAAAATACCCAGTTTGCATTTAGAAAAGAAATAGTGAAAAAAACATAATCCTTTGCCATTATTTTTTATATTTCATTCGAGGAGGCTCAACCTTGTCTGTCATGCGCACTGTGAACTTTTCCCATGTAAACATTTGCTTTGTCCAATCTGCTTTAAAGTTCTGATGTCAGCGTGATTCTATAGGATCTTACGATTCCAACCATATGTCAATCATCCAAATCGGCCAATAGAAAGTGGAATTACAGGTCTGTGTAATTCTAAAAACAGATATTTTGTTTAGCTAGGGGACGCTCCCCTCCGCTGTTACGCAAGTGATCAGATGAGCAGGTGAGAGCGAGAGTGAACGATTCAGCTTCGATTGTTTTGTTTGCTTGTCGAAAAATGGCGCTTCAAGAGAAGAGAATCATCACTGAAGAAGCCGTGGCGATTATTTGGAATGATAGATCATCGGAAGTTTGTGTCGAGGACTCGTCATCAGAAGAGGAAAACCAGATTTTTTTTCTGTTATCTTGCTTTAGTGAGGACGAAGACTAAATACCTCCAAGGCCTTCAACTTCTGCGCAGCCAACCAAGAAGGCAAAAATGGGGAAAGCTACGGCAACGGCTGTCCAAAGAGGTCTGCTGACACTCCAGTGGGTGGAGATGCGTGGTGC
Organism: Valencia hispanica; assembly: GCA_963556495.2. Classification (NCBI taxonomy): domain Eukaryota; kingdom Metazoa; phylum Chordata; class Actinopteri; order Cyprinodontiformes; family Valenciidae; genus Valencia; species Valencia hispanica. The sequence goes on along the minus strand of OY747720.1, from coordinate 41,833,240 downwards.
CACAGACATGAGGTGGACAGCAGTCCTGAGTCTTTTAGGTTCATCCCCACGAGGCCACCGGGCCCTACATTTGATCAAGCAGCAGCATGGTCTCCCCACTCTCTCTTTCACCTCTTCTTCAGTTTATTTGTAATTTGGACAATTATCAACAATACCAATGCTACAAAAAGGAAAGAGGCTGGCAGAAAGTTCCTTTGGACTCCCCTCACTGTAACAGACTTACTGTATATGTTTTCCTATCCATCATTATATACACCGGACTTGTAAATGTGCACCACAGGGCTGACTACTGGAGGGGTGAGTGGCCATATAATTTTCAACTATCCCGTAACACTATGCAGAAAAACCAGTTTGAGGCAATGTTGTGACGAGGACAATGAAGAGAAACAAAACACCCCTTATTACAGCCGTATTTGCAAAATCAGGCCACTCTACGATCATATTGTTACTGCATGCAATGCACATTACCATCTATATAGGAACATTTGCATTGATAAGAGGAGGGGGTTGTGAATAGTTTTATTATACATTTCATACGTATATTTCCAGTTTTGTTGTATTTGGAATTTGAAAAAATGTTCTTCGGTTGGAGTCAAGCCTAACTCTGTGTTATAGTGTTATTTAAATAGGCTGATAAATAGGTTAGATATTTTACCAAAAAATATAAAAAACTGTTTGTTTTTAGGCATATAATTGAACTTGAATACAATCAGTAGATCAGTAGTTGGATTCGGCGGACCGATATGGTGAGATGCGATGCGCCGGGGACCGAGCCCTAGGGCGACTCAATACCCGGCGGTCGATCTCCAACACCAGGCTGATCGCTTTATCCAGGGTCTGCGGAGCCTCCCTGCTGACCATCTCATCCCTGATGTAGCCGGCCAGTCCCTCCATTAAGACGGACCTCAAGGCGTCGTCTCCCCACAACAGCTTGGCGGCCAGGGTGCGGAACTCCGCGGCAAAGAGATGGACCGGCTGGTTGCGCTGGCGCAGATGAAGGAGCTGAACCTCCGTGGCGGTCTCGCTGCTGGGGGGAACGAAGGTCTTCCGTAGCTCCATTACAAAGAGGGAGTAGTCATTGCAGAGAGGCGATTTCTGATTATAGAGGGCGGCAGCCCACTCTTGTGCTCGCCTGGACAAAAGGGAGGTGAGTAGAGCCACTCTGGATGCTGAAGAGCCGTACATTGAAGGCTGACATTCGAAAATCATATATAGCGTTGCCAACAGGCCATCTGGTTTCCCGTCTAACCCGTTCCACTTGTCGGGAAGGCAGATCCGAGGCTCGGCGGTAGAGGAGGGTCTCTGCTGGAGAGTGTTGACCAGCCCGGCCAATCTGATGTGGGCTTCGGAAAGGGTCTCCAGTCTGGAGCTGAGTCGATCGACCATGCCTCGGAGATGAGCTACCTCGGCTTGGAGTGCCACCACCTCTGCTGAAACGCCCATTCCTGGCTCTGTCATCCTGTCAGGCTGCGGGTGAAAGGGGGGCAGCCTCTGGCGAGAAACTATGCGTTCCAGACGCAGACGGTGGATGATCACCGATGACAGGTGGTGATCCGAACGAAGGGACTGAGCTGGGCGAACCTGGAACCTCAGGCTGAAAGATAAGCTTGGGACTCGGAGTCTTGAATACTGACCCGCAGATGCGGATGAGGAGCTACAAGTCATAGAGAAGACGATGACAGAGCGAAGTGAGGTGAGTCGAGAGGTTCTTTATAGTTTTTTGAGGAAGAGGGAACCAGCCAATGAATGGTGGGGAGGTCATCAGACACAGCTGCTCTAGGTTGAGCCTGATGACTTCCTGACACGTTGATAGGTCTGGGCAACAGTGACTCATAAGATAAGGGATTTGACTTGTAACCAGTGAGCTGCCACTCCACTCTTCTCAGTCATTGAGTCCTTAGGGAAGACACTTTACCTACCTTGCCTGCTGGTGGTGCTCTCAGGGCCCAAAGGAGCCAATTGTATGCCAGCATCTCTTCTCTACACTAAACTTTCTATAAATATGCTTGGATACAGCACTGTGAACTTTTGTGGCTTCCTCTCCTTTTAGAGGGTGTCATTGACTCTCTCTGAACATCTGTCCAGTCAGCCGTCTCCCCTATGATTGTGTAGGCTATAAGGGTATTACATTACGTTTATACATTAAAAAGCCTTTTTTAAATTGGTTTTGTACAATATTGTAATTTTTGAAAACAGTGAATTTGGGGTTTTCATTATTTGTAAGCTATAATTGTCATAGTGTGACTTCCTCCCTGTCTGCGTCACTCCGTCTCCCAGTGTTTGTCTGTTAATTGTCGTCAGCTGTCTCCTGTCTTCCTTGATTACCTTCCCATTGTTGTCCCAGCTTGTTTAAACCCCAGTCTCCCTGAGTCCTTTGTCGGGTCCTCGTATACTCTCCTTGTTTACGCACATCCTTGTCAGGTCAGTTATTATTAAATATGGGAAACAACCATTCCAAGTATCTCTCTGCGTCTGAGTCCCATTTACAAGTCATGACAATTATCATAAGAAATGACAATAAATATAGACTTGAAATATTTCACTCTGTGAAATGAAGATTCACGTTGTGAAATGAGTGAGAATGTTTTTGACGTTTTCATGAGTGATATAATTTTTATCTTATAGTATTTTATCCCTGATATGAGAGATGTACGTAACAGTAGATGAATGGAAAATCAATTAGATTTGCCTGTTCTATGTTACAGAGTCATTCCTTACTTCATTTGAAATGGATCCAAGGTTAACTTGTGGCTTTGTGGCCTTATGCATGTTTTAGCCAAATCTTTTTGTCAAATGTATGTGCCAGCTATTGAGAACATTTTGTCAGTAGCTGGCATACTCATCCATGGACAGATTGGTTATCCCCCTTGGTTCTGTCCTGTGTGATATCATTTGTCTCACACAATGTTGAATATTTTTTTAATATTCTTCTTTCCATCATTGCTAGAAATAACTGAGGTATGTCTATAGCAATTTTAATGTACAGCTGTCCAGTGTTTCAGTAAGGTTGAGGTCTGACTTTAACTTGGCAATCACAACAATTTGACTCTTCCTTTACTTTTTTGGTTATATATTTGATGATGGCCTTCAAATCATTTTCTTGTGAAGCGTTGACAGCTTTACGAAACCTTTTCATACATTCACAGTGGTGCCCAGGTCAGGATTACAGCCAAGAAAGTCTGATGCGTGTTCTTCCTCCTCAACAGTGCCCTAGTGTTGTTAATGTGGTTGGTTGGGGTCTTCCTAAATAAATATATTTGTTTTCATTCATTTTCTATGCCGTTCAATTTAGCTTTAGGTTGTACACATAAAACAAATACAGCAATGCTGTTTTTTTTTCCTTTTTAAAGACCTTGTCAATATTGAAAACAAAGATCATTCCAATTCCTGGTTTTGTAATTTGAACAAATTAAATGTATACCTTCTATACCGTGAAGAGCTGCTTGGAGCTTAGACAGATGGACAGACCTAACCGTATCCTATCAATCTGCAGTGTTCTTCTATGTTTCATTTTATCATATATTTATCACAGTATATATAGACACATATAGATAGATGCATACTGAATGCCAGCAGCACTGAGGCCTCCTCCTTTTCCAGACCTCCATCTGTCTCTTCCACCCCCTGCCATGTGTGATTGACAGCCAGGCTTAGGTGGAAATAAGGAGTGATACGAGGGAGGGAGTCAAAAAGAGCATAATTGAACAAAAAAATCTGTAAGGCAATATTTATTTATTATTTTTTGTCATTTGCATTTATGTTGGTTTATAAGATTTATTTTAAAAATAGCTGAAGGTTAAACTGACCTCCCAACCTTTCCTGACTCATGTCATAACATAAAATATGGAGCAAGCAACACAACAGAAGCCACTTACCAATCTCTAAAGCTGTGAATGTAAAAAATTTCAAGATGTGATTCTTTACATAATCTGAACCTTTTGAATGTAAGCACATCAACAGGAGTGAGATTCAAATTCAATTCAAAAATACTTTATTGATCCCAGAGGGAAATTAAGTGTTGTAGCTCATATAATTAATTATTTAAGGAGTTGAAGATAATGATGGTTGTGGGCAGGAAGGATTTCCTGTAGCGGTCTGTATTGCAGCGAAATTGAAGAAGCCTCTGACTGAAGACATTCTGTTGTTGTATGTCAGTCTCATGAACAGGATGCTCAGGGTTGTCCATAATCTTTTCGATTTTATGAAGAATCCTTTTTTGCATCATAATTTCCAGTGGTTCCACAGTAGTGCCAGGAACAGAACCAGCCTTCTTCATCATGTTGATGAGCCTTTTTAAGACCCTGGCTCTGATGCTGCTACCCCAACAGATGATGACTGAAGAGATTACACTCTCCACAACAGACTTGTAGAAGATTTGCAGCATCTTGCTCCAACCTTGAAGGACCTAAGCTTCCTCAAGAACAGTCTGCTCTGTCCCTTCTTGTAGACACTTATACTGTTCAGTCTCCAGTCCAGTCTGTTGTCAAGGTGAACTCTGAGGTATTTATACTCCTCAACCACCTCCACTTCTTCTCCCATGATGGAAACAGTGTTTGAGTTATCCCTGTTTCTTCTGAAATCTACAATCATCTCCTTTGTTTTATTCACATTCAAAGTAAGATGATTGTTTCCACACCATGTCACAAAGCAGTCTAGCAGCTCTCTGTATTCAGCTTCTTGTCCATCTCTGATACACCTGACAATTGCAGAGTCATCAGAGTATTTCTGCAGATGACAGTTTTCATATTTGTACTGGAAGTCTGAGGTGTAAAGAGTGAAAAGAAATGGTGAGAGTATGGTACCCTGTGCTGCTCCTGTGCTGCTCTCCACCTCGTTTGACACGCAATTCTTCAGTTTCAAAAACTGTGGTCTATTTGTCAGGTAGTCATTGATCAAGGCGATTGTCGAGGGCTCCACCTGTGTCTTCGAAAGTTTATGACAAAGCAAATCAGGCTGAATTGTGTTAAATGCACTGGAGAAATCAAAGAACATGATCCTCACAGTGCTGCCTTCTTTGTCCAAATGACAGTGGGTTGGTTGAAGCAGGTGGATAATGGCATCTTCAACTCTGACTCCACAGCGATAAGCAAACTGCTGCGGGTCTTGGTATGTTCTTGTTTACTTACTCAGGGGTGCCAAAAGGAGTCTCTCCAGGACCTCGATGATGTGGGATGTCAGGGCAACTGGTCTATAGTCATTGATGACTGATGGGTGAGTTCTCTTTGGTACTGGAACAAGGCAGGATGTCTTCCACAACACTGGAACCTTCTCCTGAGTTAGGCTAAGGTTGTGTTGTTCCAGGTTGACATGCAAGATATGGAGTCAAGTTAAACAAAACAGTCAACAAAACTTCAGTTCTGGAATACAGCCTCTAACGGTTTATTAGTTTACATACCTTCTCTGAGCAGGACAAAGCACTGATGACATACAGTTCTGTCGTCTTCAAATACCCCAGGAAGACTTCTCGGCCAGCCCCAGACTAGCTCCCTTCTATTATTAACACACAGATGTTATACCTAGTTCGTGCGTCATATTGATGCAAGAACTGTCCAACAGTATCCAGATATTTCCTCTCAATAACAACTTAACACACTCTCTGTAAGGGAACATGTTCTGCTAGCTGTAATTTATCGTGTCAGAGTGACCGGGCCTTCCTGCTCTGAATAAACACACAAATTCCTTCATGTAGCATTTTTGATAAGAACATTTTGGACATTCATCATTTACCACAATAGTTGAAGAGGTGCTACAGAATCCCACAGAGCTGCTCTGCACAGGCCTTCAGGACTCTGGGGCTGACACCATCTGGACCTGCAGCCTTGTTGCGGTTCAGTTTCTCCAGCTGCCTCTTCACCTGACTTTTGGGGACAGACAAGTGGGAGGGGGAGGCAAAGGGGGTAGCAGCATTTCCTGACTTGGTTGAAGTCAGACTTGTGGAATCAGAAGAGTCCATGGCTGAGGTGAAGGATAAAACATCCGAGGTGTAACAGGAAAGCTGTTGGCCAGAGGAGAGTTGGATGTCTGTTTGGCTGGGAACAGGAGAGAATGATGCTGAGCTAGTTCCTGAACTGAACCTGTTAAACAGAATGTCTTCAGTTCAATGGCTCTGTCAAGACTTCCATCTATCCAACCCTGTCCTTAAAGCCTGTGATCTTTTTCATTACTGACCAGACATATCTGATATTGTTCCTCTGTAGTTTGTTCTCCAGCTTCTTCCTGTATGCCTCCTTGCAGTCTCTGATCTTGACCTTAAGTTGCTTCAGTATACTCCTCAGTAATTCCCTTGTTTCCCACCCTGAAGGCTCTTTTTTTCTTGTTTAGCAGTTCCTTCAGGTCACTGGTGATCCAGGGTTTGTTATTAGGGAAACATCTCACTGTTCTAGTGGGGAAGATGTTGTCCACACAGAAATTTATATAGTCAGTCACACACTCAGTCATGGTATTAATGTCCTCTCCATGTGCTTGGAAAAGAGTCATCCAGTCTGTGGTCGCAAAACAACATTGCAGGGCTTCTTCAGCTTCATGTGACTATTTTCTCACAGTTTTCTTTGTAATAGGTTGACTCTGAACAAGTGACTTATATTCTGAACAGAGAAAACAAGATTGTAATGTGATTTTCCCAGAGGAGGTCTTGGTTTGGACATGTATGCATCCTTACATTTGCATAAAACAAATCCACGGTCTTGTTTTCTCTTGCAGAGCAGTTGACAAACTGTTGAAATGTTGGAAGTGTAGTAGAGAATGAGGCATGATTAAAATCACCATATATTGCCACAAATGCATTAGGGTACCGGGTCTGTAGCTTAGCAACAACAGAACTGATGACATCACATGTATTGTTGGCAACGGCCTAAGGTGGACTGTAAACAACTGCCAAAATAACACTGGTTAACTCTCTTGGTAAATAATATTGAAGAAAACTTACTGCCAAGAGTTCAATATCTGGGCTGCAGAGACGACACTTCACAGTAACATGTCCTGGATGACGCCATCTGTTGCTGACAAGCACTGCTGCTCTACCTCCTTTTCTTTTCCTGCTTGTCTTCAGATCTCTGTCTGCTCGTATAGTCAGGAAGCCTGGCAGAGAGACGTTGGAGTCGGAGATATGATCCTGCAGCCACGTCTCAGTAAAACACATAACATTGCATTCCCTATACTCTGGCTGAGTCCTTGTACGGGCTTGGAGTTCATCCGTCTTGTTAGCTAGTGATCTCAGGTTGCCCATTATGACTGATGGAAGAGAAGGCTTGAACTTCCTCCTTCTCAGTCTCTTTTTTCCTCCTGCTCTGCATCCACGTCTCCTCCTTATCAACTCATCAGGGATTTATGGCTTCAGTTGAGGTATTATTTCAGCTTTTGCTATGTTAATCAGCTGCTCCCTACTGTAAATCAAATTGTTCCCATGGTTACGCATATTAACAGCAAAAATCCTTCCTCCAGCTTCACAGCAACACAAACTAGAAAGTATACAGGTAAAAAAAAGCAAAACTTTCTCAAGAAAACAGAGGAACCAATGTACAAAAAAACAAATATTAATCTGTAGCCAACAGAGCCGCTCCAACATACAGTCACCCAGAGCACCGCGATTCTAGAATGAGGTGGCTCGGGCATCTGATCTGATTTCCTTCAGGGCACCTCACTTTGGAGGTTTTCTTGGCACATCCCACTGAGAGGAGATACTGGGGCTGATTCAGAATTTCCTCAATACGCTATATATCCCTTCTGGCCTGGGAACACCTTAGGATCCCCCAGAATGAGCTGGACAGTGATGTTGGGGAAAGGGATGTCTGGAATTCACTATGATGGACTTGTTAACCCCTTGACCCGATCTTGAATAACCAGAGCACATGGAATGGATGGATAAATGGATGGATAAATGGATGGATGTAGAAACAGCTTCAAAGTCAGTTTGCAAGCTCATTTTATTAGCTTACTCAGTCACTAGACTGCAGTAAGAGAAAGAGAGTAAGAGCAAGTGAAAACTAAATTATTGCCTTAGTCCGACTAAATTCAGACTTTTGAAATACATGTATATATCGTAGTCCGGCTGAAGTAGAACTGAACAAGCCTACTCTTAATCAAGCTAACACACCCAGATAATGCAGTTAGAAAACCGAATTTCTCTGCATTTAAACGACATCCGAAGTTATGACTGGCCTGGGCACTGCCCCTTCTGGAAGTTACAAGACAGTGGAAGTGGAAATAACAACACCCGTGGGACAACATCACTGCAACGAGTGTAACACAATCAAACAGTACAGTATGGACGAAATTTACTGTGCTGCACCATTGTTGTCTTCCATTTCTTCGCTCATTGTGCATATTCTGCTTTTACGCCATCTGATTTACTGCCCCCAGGATTTGTTTACTATTTGTGTGACGCTCTGGGCAAGCTGAAAGAATGCTTGTTGCCACCAACGTTGCGGAATCGAACGCATTTCATTCAATAATTTGATTTTCTGAGTGACATGCAAACTCTGATTAAGACTTCCATTCTGGTTAAGGTATTAGTTTGATTTAGATGTGCATGTACCTGCACTGATTCTGAGATGCCTTAGCAATAAGTAACTACAAAAGTAACAACGCATATCAGTAGCACCACAGTGGTAGGTATGATGATACAGTTCCCCACCTCTTAAAACTCCTTCTGATTGAACTTGATGAGCTTCAGCTAAGATGATACATCTGCCTGTCACACCATGCAAGGAGGTAGAGGATGTAAACACATCAACCTTCACACAACCCTGCTGATATGACGTATGAGTGAAACGATTATTGCTACCTTATAAAACTTGGAAGAGTTGCAAGACCCATTTCAATTACCATACAATACCATACTTGAATAAAAGTGAGTTTTTAAACTGGACTTTAAAACCGCTACTGAGGAAGACGGCCTTATGTGTAGTGGAAGAGTAACTAAGCTTGTGACATGATTGTTTGTTAGACTCAATAACAGCACGGCAACAGACACATTTAAAAGAGTAGTAAAGTTTATTTGAGGAAGCTTTTAAGGTAGTCTAGGGAGAACCAGGAAGGAAGCGCCAGGAACAGGGAGCTCGGAACTGAGGAGAGGTAAGTGGATAGTTAGATTTCTGTTTAAGGGAGGATGCTATGATGAAGTTGCGGAGCTTACAGTTAATGGTTTGGTGTTGGAGCTTGGAGGTGAGGTAAGTAGGTATCTGTAGTCTGTCGATCTCGGTGGATGGATACTGATTGTTGTTGTTGCAGGTGTTGGAGCTGGTGGAGGACTGGAGCAGTATCCGGAAATGGTGAGGATGGTGAGAATAACCAGAGTTCTAATCTCAGAGATTGTATCGTACTTAGAGCAGATGACAGGAAGGCAGACGAGCGACCGACACTCAGGATGGATGGAGAGGGTACCAGAGGGGAAGAGTTGCAGAGACTGACCGGGATAAATGCTGGAGAGGTGAGGAGATCCAAAACTGAAGAATTCAGGAGTCTTGGAACGAAGGTAAGTGGATCTTTTTTTTTTTAATGTGTCCTGTTTGGCAGTGTGGAGCTCAGAATTGGTGTCTGAGTACCAAGTAGAAGCCCAACTGATTTACTTTCACAAGCAGAGCAGTACAGCTTTTGCTATAGTACTCCCCTTTATATACGTCGGAAAAATCTTTATTATGAATTGATGGGGGTTTTATTTCCTGATGTTATGGACACAGAGACGGAAAATTAAGGGGAAGAAAGAAAGAAGATGAAGAGAGGTAGGAAACAAAAAGTCAAGAGAGAGGGTGAGTTGAAAATACAAGAGAGGAAGGGGAACAAAGAAAACACAGGAAAACATCGAAGTCTGCCTCCATACCCACCGGACGGCAGAGAGAGGGGAAAAAACAAAACAAAAAACGAAAAAGGAACATCGACAAAACAAAACAAGCATTGTGAACTAAGAACTACACAACCACATCACACAAAAATGGATATAAAAATACAACAACATTGTCACAAAAATACTCTTTGTACCGATTAATCAAGAGCTAGTAATGATAACCTCAGCCCAAGAATACAACTGTAAACACCAGAGACCCCACACCTATGTGTGTGTGTTAGCATCCTGGTGCATATAAGGTTTCTCCATAAGAGTGTCCGATAGCTGGTGTGAGCAGGCATCACCCAGGAATCGATGCAGACATGACAGGGAGTGGAGTCAAGACGTCCGAAGGACCCGTAGAGCCCCAGGCAGACCCGGGCGGGGCTGATCGCATCCCCCAAGAGAGGAGCAGAGGAGAACCACAGGGGAATGTCCAGCGGCTACTATGCAGGGGCCCGGGGGGCAGCAGTGACGAGCCCATGGGCCCCGCCGGCAACCAGCCTCGCCAGTGCCGGCCGGTCTATGGATCGGGAAAGCCGGGGCCCAGGGGTGCCCCACGGCCCAGCAGGGACCCGACAAGGGACCGGCCGATGAGGGGCACCCGGCACTGCAGGGGCCACGCGCCACCACCACCCTAGGTCAATCCCCACCGCCAACATCCCACCGCCCCACCGATAGCCGCAGCAGACGGACTTCATCCCCAGGCCAAGCTCAGCCAGCACCTGGACATCAAGTTGTACCAGCTCCCGAGTCCTGATACCGCGCAACGCAGTGCGCCGAGACCGGGCATCTAACAAAGGCCAGGGCCGGTCCAACCCGCCAGTAAACCAACCACGCACGGTGCGCACAGAACAGGTGATCAAGCGAACAGAGACGCTGGATCCCGCAGAGCCACCGAGCAGGCACCACCCAACAATCCCAAACCTGGCACCCCTTAAAAGAGGTGCCCCAACCAACCAAGGGAAGATATCAGCCCAGTGAGTCGGCCGACCGACACACCGACCCCCCCAGGCACGCACCAGAATCGAACCGGATTGACCACCGACGCACCAGTAGGCAGGGGCATCCATTACTGATGGGGAGTGATGGGGGGAAATAGGCCCCCCATTAAATGTAAGGCCTGAGGTGCGCCAGGCGAGAGGGCAGCCCAAGACCCAACCTGACAGGCAGACAAAGACATACAGACAGTTATACGTTCCCTCCCTCTTAAACACATACATTCTCACTAACTCACCAAGACACCCAAGAAATGACGCTGTACCCTCACTCACACACCCCATACACACTTTATGCTCCCAGGTCCAGGTACCCATGCCCCAGTAGAGCACCAGCCCCCGGACCCGGGAGATGGACCCCCTACCTTCTAGGACGGAGAAAAGCAGATCGCCAAGGGCCCCACAGTGGTGAAGCAGCCCGATAGCCAAGGACCCCGACCAGAACACCTGTTCCTCCTCCGGACCCAAACCCCTCATGGCCCGTCGCGAACAGGGGTGTGAGATGACCCCTAGCCTCCATCCTCCCGCTCGAGTATGGTGTTGATGCATGTTGTTATAATGTGCATTTAAAACAGAGGGGTGGGATGTCGGGAAGACAGCCACACATTCCCCAAACCCCACCCGGAGCGAGGGAAACCCCTCCTCGCACCCCAGTGATGCGCCCATGCCCCAAGACCCTATATGAGTGGTAAAGTGATGGAGTGGGTGGACAGATGTGTTCGGGGATGGGGAGGGAAGGACTGGGAGACAAAATGTCATCCCAGGGAGCCAGCTCCCTCACTAACCCCAATAGGCACCACTGTTCACCGGGATCCACCAGGGGAGGGAGGCCATGGCACGTTCAACCCTGGGCCCACAGCCACAGCACCACCAAGCCCCACGGACCCCAAGGCAGTCCCCCCAGCCCCATCCCAGAAGGAGAACTAAACCCACCCTGACATTCACTCTACAATCAGAACACAAAAGACACTAGACACCCAGGTTGAGTTCGCCCCCCGCCCCTCCCGCACACCCCTCCCCCCGTCCAAGTGTCCTCGTAGGGACCTGACGCACCTGTCGCTAGTTAGCAAAAACCTCCCCGCCAGCAAAGGAGGCCCCCAGCGCCACCTACGCATCGGAGGCTCCCGCAGCCCAAACCCAGGCAACGTACCTGCCCAGACCAGGAGCAAACCGATGAACCGGGCGGCCGACCCACCAGGCCGACATTCACCAGCCCGATTGACAATCAGCCCAGAGAAAAAGAGAGAGGCGGCTGCTCATGCCAGGCACCGGCCCGCTCCGACCCCCACAGGCAACAGAGACCCCATGCCGGCCGACCCCCGGCCAGGACCACAGCTAGGGGGTCCGGTGCCCCAGAGCCCCGAATCCCCAGGCTCACCCCAGACCCTACTCAGGCGCAGCACGGCCACCAGGCCAGTAACCCATGTCGGTCAGTGCAACCCCCCTAAGGCACCGCATGCAGCCATCAGGAGTTACCACCCAAAGCAACCAAAGCCCAACCCCAGGTTGGGGCCACGACTTCCAGCGCCCCATCCGCCCAGTGATCCCACCCCCAGGGATTCCCCCCAGATGCCCCCAACCCTAAAAACCCCCACATCAGCAACAGTATCCCAAACGACAAAACCAAGTGCCCCCTACCCCTACTAGGTGATGGAGCCGATCAAAGGAGCCCAGAAAGATCTATCAGATATGGAGCCAGAGGCCGTCTCAAGACCAGTATGGTCCAACAAGAGATTTCTATACTGATTAATATTAAGAGCCTTTTAATTTTTCCAGTTCAGGAGGATAGTTTTCTTAGCGATGCATAAGGCAATGTGAACCATTAGAACTGACTTTGTGTCCATGGTGACATCATATAAATTTCCTAACAGGCAAATTGAAGGAGATGGTGGGATGTTACATTTTAGACACTTTGATAAGTCCTCACATATCTGGCACCAAAAGTTCTTAACAGGTGGACAGAACCAAAGCACATGAATATAAGTATCTGGTATATTGCTTGTGGATTGTAAGCAGGTATTAGACGACATAAAACCCATCCTAAACATCCGCTGACCTGTATAGTGTACTCTATGAAGGATTTTGTCTTGTATTAATTGCAAATTAGGATTTTTTGTTATTTTAAAGGTTCTTAAACATATCTGAGACCAGACATTTTGGTCAAAGCTGGCTGATAAATCCACCTCCCATTTTGAAATGGGGATGGCTATTGATTCATCTAATGTAGATAAAGTTTTGTATATTTTAGACAGCAATTTGGGCGGGTTGAGATTAAGAAATTTTAAAACTCTTGCTGGAATTTGTAATTCAACTGTATCGAGCCTAAATTTACCTTTAATAATAGATTTAATTTGTTGATATTCTAAGAATTTGTTTTTATCAATTCCATATTGTGTAATTAATGAATTAAATGGGATAAAGTCTATTCCTTCGAATATATGTTCCAGGTATTCAATTCCATTACACCTCCAGTCTGGAAAACTTATCCTACATTTTTTTTTAAATATGTTGGTGTTATTCCAGATGGGTGTACGTCTGCATGGGATTATTGTGGACTCCGTCATTTTTAGAAACTCCCACCATGCTGTCAGAGAGGAGCTGATATTTATGCTTTTAAAGGATTCATGTCGCTTTATATTTGAGCTAATAAATGGTAGGTCTGAAAGTTTTATCTTATTACATTGTGTCTGTTATACGTCTATCCAGGACTCATCTAGTTAGCTAAGTTTTAACCATCTTGAGACGTATTGGAGTCTGTTGGCTAAGAAATAATGATTGAAGTTTGGTAGTTCTAGACCTCCTTTTTCTTTGGTCTTCTGCAGTGTTTTTAAGCTGATACATGGGGGTTTATCTTTCCAAAGAAATTTAGAGACAGAGGAGTCCAGAGATCTAAACCAGTCTAGTGATGGTTTACTTGGGATCATTGAGAATAAGTAGTTGATTCTGGGCAAAACCATCATTTTTATTGAAGCAACACTTCCCATAAGTGATATGGGTAACGATTTCCATCTACCAAAATCATCTTCCACTTTCTTTAAAAGTGGGATGTTGTTTAGCTTTATTAAATCTGCCAGTCTTGGTGAGACATTGATACCTAAATCAGTAATATTCCCTGACTGCAGTTGTGTATTAGTTGGTTTCTGGACAGAGCAATTGATTGGAGGAACTGTAGATTTTAATCAATTTATAGAATAAGCTCAAACATTTGAGTAAGAGTTTATCAACCCGATTACCTGAGTGAAAGAGGTTTGTGAATGCTGGAGAAAAAGTAATACATCATCTGCATAAAGACTGATTTTATGTTCTATGTTATTGCATTTTATGCCTTTAATATTGTGAATTTGCCTGATTGCTGCAGCTAGTGGCTCAATACAAATAGCAAACAGGGAGAGAGAGAGAGGACATCCCTGCCTGGTACCTCTCTGAAGATAAATCCTAGATGATGTTTGGTTATTAGTCCTGACACATGCTGTTGGTGAACTGTATAATATTTTCAACCAGTTTACAAAAGAATTTCCAAAGCCAAATTTATGTAAGGTTGCAAATAAGAATTTCCAGTTAACTTTATCAAATGCTTTTTCTGCATCTAGAGATAATACATTAGTTTTAATCTTTTTACAGTAAGAAAAATCTATGAAATCTACGTGAATTTGTGGATGAATGTCTCCCTTTTATAAAACCAGTTTGATCAGGATGTATTATAAGAGAGGTTACTTTCTCTATCCTTTTTGCAAGGGCTTTGCAGATAATTTTAAGATCAACATTAATGAGGGATATGGGACGATAGCTGGTAGGAAACAAAGAGTCTTTACCTGATTTTAGTAGAAGTCAATTGTAGGCAGAATTCATATTTGGTGGAAGTCGGCCATTTTCCTTGGTTTCCTGCAGCATTATGTGGAATGTTGGTGCCAGAATATTCCAGAATTCTTTATAGAACTCTGCTGGAAATCCATCTGGGCCTGGAGCCTTTTTATCCAGGGCCATCGCTTGACTTTCAGATAATTTAGGTAGTGTTATGTTATCCAAACATTGTTCAATTCAAGCCTTGTAAAATTCTTTAAAGGTGTTGTTTATTCTTCCGGGATCATATACTGTATTCCCGGTCTGATCTTTAATAGCAGATATAGTTGTTTTTTCTTTATTAATTTTAAGCTGGTTAGCCAAAAATCTACCTGATTTATTACCTTGTTCAAAAAAATTTTATCCTAAGTCTTTGAACTAAGAACTGGGTCTGTTTATTAAATAATTTCATTTAATTTTAGCTTTGCATTACGGATTTTGCCTAGTCTCGCCTCATCTAGAGAACCTTCTAATGAATTAATAGTTTCTTCTAATTCTTGAATATGTTTTTTTTCTTTTTTCTTTTTATTTGATGAGAATGAGATTATTTTACCTCTAATCACAGCTTTCCCTGCCTCCCAAAGAATGGATGGTGACGTACCATGTGGGTCATTATATTCCAAATAAGGAGCCCACTCTTTTTCAAAACATTTAATAAATTCTTTATCCTTAAGTAATGATATATTAAATCTCCAATTTTTTCTTTGAGGCGTTTCTGTTTTATTTACTAAAGTTAGAGAAACAGGAGCATGGTCGCTAACAGCTATAGGGTGTATCTCAGTGTCTGAAATGTCAGTCAACAGTGAGCTGCTGACTAACAAATAATCCAGTCGAGAATACGAATGGTGAACATTTGAGAAGAAAGTATATTTTTTGTCATTGGGGTGAAGAGATCGCCATGCATCGCAAAGTCCATAATCGCTCATGAACTGCTTGACTATATCTATAGATTTCCAGCTGCGCTGAGTCCCTGCTCTGCTGAGCCTGTCTATTTCTTCATTTAAACCAAAGTTGAGGTCGCCCCCAAGAAGAAGTGAGCAATCCATGTGTTCAAGGAGCACCGAGAAAAAGGATTGAAAGAATGAGGGGTCATCAACATTTGGACCATATATACTGACAATACATAGCAGAGACCCGGAGATCCAACAAGGTGAAACACCCCGAGAGTTCTACAATCGACTTAAAGACCTTTATCAAAAGTGGATGCAGCCAGAAAAGCGAACAAAGGAACAAGTAGGAGAGGTCCTGATACTGGAGCAGTTTTTCCGTTCCTTATCTCCTGAACTGAAAGTGTGGGTGAAAGAAAGTAAAACACAACTAAACCACTAAGAAAATAATAACGATAATAAAACACACTCCGAAGTAAAACAGTAAAAGTGATAAAAATGCACAGAAATAGAAACAAACAATAAATTGATAATGATGCCACAGTTCAGAATGAATATGTTTGCTCAAAGACCAAGGCTTGTATTGAACATTGTTAGGAATAAAGCTAAGTTAGTTTTAAACTAATTGCGATTAGTTTAAGACTAATCAGTAGATTCTGGTTTGTTTTCAAACCACCAATTCACAATGCAAAGCAGAAGTGAAGAAAAACATTGTTTGGAAGAAGCAATGTTTCATTAAACCATTTGCTGAATTAGAAATCAATAACCTTTAGATAATTGATTGTATTTAATGGATCGGTCACCGCAGTGATTCATCTAATTTAATATTTAGAATTTATGTTGACGTTAACGGAACTACCAATTATGTTGATCTAATTTAGTATTTTGACTTACCAAGAAGGCGGTCTCAAAGATGACTTAAAAGATTAGTTTAGTGTTTAAACTATCTGTTTAAAGTCGATCTCTATTTTGAATAGCATTAACGGCAGTCTTTATTGTTCATGAATAAAATGCCGTCAATGGCGGGCCCACGTGGTTCACTAGAGCATGTAGCTTACAGCTAACTCACGTGATGCTGCTTAAAGTCGCTCTGGATCATGTATTAAACATCAAACGAAAAACTGTCGCATTGAGTAACTTAGGTTGCAGGATATAAAACGACTTTCCATCGGAAACCTTGAAAATCACTGTTTAAACCCCCAGGCCGACCGGCCTGTTTTTACCCGAACAATAAATGAAATCTTACACAAAGTAACAAATCACAGTGAAAATAAACAACCCTTAAATCTTGTTTAAACTAACCTAATCTCGCATCTGCCCAGACAGACCTTATTGAACGGTTAAAGTTCTCCAGGTTGCTCCGTGGATGATGGGCGAAGCCAAAACAACATTAGCCCGCAGGCTAGCCACAGCTACGGTCCGTTAGCAGTGGGAGGATTATAGCTGTTGAATCGCGGGTAGCATTAGCTTGGAACGTCGTGTCGTCTTCTTCGGCTTGCTAAACAGCGATCAGCTGCACCTCAGTTCACCGACACAGTACCTTCTCTGCAGGTTCAAGATAGCATTGTCCCAGGCTTTGTCGCGGTGGGGTAACGCTCCAGTCTCGACCCGGTTCTGTGGCATTCAGTAGCTTGTTAGCGGCTCGCTTCATACGGCATCTGTTCAGAAAGCAGGGCTCAGGGCGGAACAGTGGGGTTTATCTCAAAACACTGGGTTTGATTCACCTGATTGATCAGCAGGATTGTCGTCCTCGGAGTGAGTTCCTCTCAGAACTCGTGTCTTTTCCCTCGCCAGCGAAGGAAGGATTTGATCTCTCCTGGCGCTGTTTGGCTGAAAGCCAGAACTGGAGAGGGTGTGAAAATCTGTGGCGGTGCCTTATATAACCTCTGGTCTTCTTCTCCTCCTGTCAGAGCTAGAATGTGGGTTAGCACCACCCAATGGCTGTGTGTCCCCAACACCGCGAGACGGGGACCAAAGACCTTCCGTTATGACCCACAACATAAGCATGGTGGTGGCCATGGTAAGTCTGTGGGGTCAGGTGTGGGTGGTGGTCCAGGTCAAACAGCTGGGTTCACTAGGTCTAGAGAGAAAAGTGTATTTCCCAGAACAATACAGATCTTTAGTTAACCCTGTCTGTTATTTTTGTGGCCAGGAGGGACACATTAAACCTGAATGTCCGTTAAGGAAAGCCAATACTGCCCACTTTTGTACTGTGCCCCGACCAGGGCTTAAGGATGTTCAGTGTGGAGGTAGACAGCAAATAATGGAGGTGAAGGTTAATGGGAAGCCGGCTCAGGCCCTTTTAGACACTGGTAGTGTACAAACACTGGTCCATCCCTCGGTTTTGAGGTGTGAATGTCAGTTGGGGGGTCAAGGCCTTGATATTTCTTGAGTGCATGGGGATCATAAGGTTTATCCTACTGCAGCAGTGTACATTGAGGTGGCGGGGCAAACATACCTGTTAACAGTAGGTGTAGTGGAGAATCTAGCCCACCAGGTGATTGTGGGTCAGGATATTCCAGTCCTGCAGAAGTTGGTTCAGTCTTGTAAACCAGTCAATGTTGTAACAAGGTCACAAAAGCGGGCTCAGTCATTGAAAGAAGGGGACAGTGCTGGGGGCCAGATTGAAGTGGATGGGGATGTGAGAAATCAGCAAATTTACCAACCCCAAGTGAATACCTGGTCAGAGTTGCCTTACTTTGAGTCTGATATTCCTATAAAGAACCTGGTTAAAGTAAAGAAGAGTAAGTGCAGGAGGAGACAGGATAAAATGGCTGAAACTATAAGGGTTGGTTCGCAAGCGTTGCCAGATCCTGAGGGATGTGATGTTTACATGCCCATTGATTTTCAGCAACTACAAGAGCAGGATGAATCACTGAAAGGGGCCTTGAAACAGGCAGTTTCTGTTCAGGAGGGTAATGCTGCTAATAACCAGACAGTATTATTTCCTTCGGGAGGGATTGCTTTATCATAAATCTGCAGAGTTTGAAATGGAGAAGCTAGTGGTACCTCAAGTTCTGCGGGATCAGGTTCTGAATCTGGGTCATAATATCCCTTGGGCAGGGCATTTGGGGTTTAAAAAGACGTATGACAGGATTGCTAGCCGGTTTTACTGGCCGGGTCTTTGTACAGCCGTGCAAACTTACTGCCAGTCATGTTATGTGTGTCAGTTATCAGGAAGTAGAAATGTTCCAAAGTTTCCACTGCAGCCACCTCCCATCATTGATGTCCCTTTCAGTAGAATAGCGATGGACATTGTAGGTCCACAAGAGTGGGAATCCCCTCAGAAAAATTGACCGACCAGGGAACTCATTTTTTGTCAAACACCCTTAAGCAGGTTTACAAGTTCTTAGGGATAAAAGGTATAAGCACCACCCCCTACAACCCCCAGACTGACGGTCTGGTGGAACGGTATAACAGAACATTGAAGAGCATGTTGAAGAAAGCTGTCGCAATAAGTGGAAAAGACTGGGACAGATGGCTACCTTATCTTCTTTTTGCGTATCGTGAGGTGCCTCAAGCATCAACTGGGTTTTCGCCATTTGAACTTTTGTATGGCAGGCAAGTGAGGGGTCCTCTCGATGTACTCCAGGAGTCCTGGACAGGTAATGGAGCAGGAATGGCAACAAATGTTCTCACTTATATCCTAAAATGAGAGACAGAATGGAGAAGGCAACAAAGTTGGTGAGGACGCAAATGGAAAAAGTTCAGCATGGCCAGCAAACATGGTATGACAGGGGAGCTAGACAAAGATCCTTTGAGCCAGGCCAGCAGGTGCTTCTGCTTTTACCAACAACCGAGAATAAGCTGCTAGCCCGATAGCACGGTCCATACAGCATCAGAAGGAAGTTGGGTTCAGCCACATATGAGATTGAGATGCCTGAGAGAAGGAACCCAAGACAGACATTTCACATCAATCTGCTGAAAGAGTGGAGGATCCGGGAACCCCCGCTCAGTCAGCAGTTGTTCGTCCAAGCGGTGAAAGAGGAGGAGGATGTGGATGGTGAGTTTACACCTACCAGTAGTTCCTCATCTGCACCTGATCTGTCTCATCTTTCTCTTAACCAGCAGCAGGAGCTGGAGGCCATTGTTCCAACTGATCTTTTCCAGGAAAGGCCAGGGACAACTAAT
Organism: Valencia hispanica; assembly: GCA_963556495.2. Lineage (NCBI taxonomy): Eukaryota > Metazoa > Chordata > Actinopteri > Cyprinodontiformes > Valenciidae > Valencia > Valencia hispanica. The sequence continues at coordinate 41,813,564 of OY747720.1, read as the reverse complement.
CTGGTGGAACACGACATCCACTTAAAGGACAGCACTCCTATTAGGCAGCGGATGTATCGGATCCCCGAGAGAATGGTCCCTGTGCTGAAGGAAGAGATTGAGGTAATGTTAGAGCTGGGTGTGATAGAGCCCTCCACCAGTGAGTGGAGCAACCCAGTTGTGTTGGTAATCAAGAAGGATGGAGGCATCTGTTTCTGCATTGATTTTCGAAAGGTAAATGCACAATCAGTGTTCAACTCCTATCAACTGCCAAGACTGGATGATCTCATCGAGCAGGTTGGTCAAGCAAAGTTTATCAGCACACTTGATATCTGTAAAGGGTACTGGCAAGTCCCGCTAACTGATGCAGCAAAGCCTGTTACTGCTTTCAGAACTCCCCAGGGACTGTGGCAGTTTACCAAGATGCCCTTTAGACTTCACGGAGCACCCGCCACATTCCAGCGGCTAATGGACAAGGTCTTGAAAGGTATGGAGTCATTCTCTGCAGCTTACCTTGATGATGTTGTCATTTACAGCAACACTTGGCAGGAACATCTCATCCATCTGAAGGAGGCCCTAGAGAGTATCCAGCAGGCTGGTTTGACAATAAACCCCAAGAAAGGTACATTGGCCAAACAGGAGCTTCAATATTTGGGCCACATCTTGGGGAATGGCATAATCAAACCAGTGCAAGACAAAGGGGAAGCGGTCAGAGCTAGTGAGCTGCCAAAGACCAGGAGACAGGTAAAGTCCTTTTTGGGCTTAGTTGGATGGTACAGGTGGTTCATCAAGAACTTCTCTGCCTGAGCTGCACCTCTTTCTGATCTCACCAGTACAGCAAAGACAAAGATTGTCTGGGGAGAGGAACAGGAGAAAGCTTTCCAGGATTTGAAGGCGGCTCTGTGCCAAGAGCCGGTGCTACAGAGTCCGAACTTCAGCTTGCCCTTCACAGTGCAGACTGATGCATCTTGCAGGGGAATTGGTGGGGTGCTACTGCAAGGAGAAAGAGAGAACAGGAATCCGGTGGCTTATGTAAATCGGAAGCTCTTCCCACGGGAGACCAGATATTGTGCTGTCGAGATGGAATGCCTCGCCATGAAGTGGACGATTGACTCTTTCAAGTACTATCTACTGGGACGGGATTTCCCTCTCAAAACGGATCACAGGGCTCTCCAATGGCTGGAGTCAATGAAGGACACAAACAGCTGCATCACAAGATGGTTCCTGTCCCTTCAACCTTATCGGTTCTGCATTCGACATGTACCGGGGAAGCAGAACACAGTGGCTGACTTCCTGTCCCGCCAGGAGAACCTGGAGCCTTCCGACGGGGAGGGGAATGTGAGGGAGATGCAGATACCCCCTCACTAAGGGACTGCTCAGTTTGACGGTACACACTCAAACTTGTACATTACACCCTGATGTTGTTAGTTTATTGTTTGTTTGGGTTTTTGTTGATGTATTGATTTGCTAAAGATGGATCCTGTTTAGTAGGTTAATGCATTGAGTTTATTTTCAGTTGTTTGGTTTGCTTCTAACCATTCTCTCTCTCTCTCTCTCTCTCTGAGGTGATTTTTGGAGATCAGCACGGTCATGGAAGCGCGCCCATGAGTGTTGCTGATAAGGTCCTGGTGTGCTCAATTAGTTGGCTGGCACTAACCAAGTGGCCTGATGAGAGGGGGGAATTTGGGGGAAATAAGTCTGTTTTGGTTGCCTTTTATTAAAATTGATTATTTTGATGGTTTAAGTTAATGGTTAAAGTGGGATGTAATTTAGTCTTTTGTATAGTGTTTATATTGAGTTTATATTAAATGTGGTTTTAAGGGTTAAAACTGTACATACACTCCTGAATAGGACTGAATGGTTCTGGCCATAGGCCATATATGTGGGTGATGTCAATGTAAAGAAGAGGGGAATAAAGAACAGCTCTGCTAAAAGTGGAGTCCTTTGTTGGTTATTGGATTATACATCCCAGGGGACGCCGCCATTTTGCATCCGGTAGGGTGTTATCCCCTGGGTAAAAACCTTACAACATAACTTTTGGTTATGTATAGATAGTTTTACTATAATAAATCTACCTTCTGGATCTGTAACTGTATCTATTGCTGTAAAATTTAAATTTTTATTTATAACTATTGCTACTCCCCTTTGTCTAGAGTTATAGCATGCAGAAAACCCATTAGGAAACTCAGGGGATTTAAGATCAACTGCAGCTGAGGTAGATTTATGGGTTTCTTGTAATAAGACGACATCTGCCTTCAATCTTTTAAGCTGGTTAACTATTCTTAACTATTTTCTCTCTGGTGCCAGCTCCATAAACATTCCATGAGACAAACCTTAGAGTAGCCATAGTTTTGAGACTATAGTTGGAAAAATACATATCATCATAGAAAAAGATGAAAACAAGTGCTTTATTAGTTTGTGCTTGGGGTTGCCTGATTGAAAATCCAAAAGCCGAGATATAAGAAAGAGAAATATAGAAGAAAGTTGCAAAGTTGTTAAGGGTGAGGGTGAGAGAGAAATAAATAATAATGTTATGAAAAAATTCTGTGTGTGTGTGTGAGTGATAAAAGTAGAAAAAAGGAGTGACAAAGACATTTGGCGATAGACATGTGAAGATGAAAAATTGCCAGTATCCCAGTGCTTAGCCCTGGCCCCGCCCACCTCGAGTAATGTAAACAACTTTGCAGAGCTGTGCTAACATTAGATTATAGTTGACTGATCAAAAAACTCTTATCTGACCAGTGTTATGTGACTAATGAAGCCAAGGAGTAAGCTCGGGGTCCCTGAACAGCTCCCCATTAACATACAGTTTATCTACCGCTACTGTAGCTCTGGTGCCTTCACTGATATATTTCTTCCTGATTGGGAACAAAACGCGCCATCTATCTAGGATTTCCTATGGATATTGATCATTAACGCTGTAATTTGTTCCCCGCAGCTCCCTGCCCCGGCCTCTGACCTGTTCTCTTTGCTTGTAATGCTCGAATTTAGCAACAATTGGTCGCGGCCAGCTGTTGTTGGGCTTTTTACCTCAGAGCTGGTGAACGTGGTGAAAAGTGATGTTTTTTACCGTGTTGCTTGGGAGCTTTAACTGATGTTGGAGAAAATCTCAGACGGTGGATTCAGCGTCGTCCTCAGCCTGTTCTTGGATCCCGGAATAAACAAGATTGTCCCGCATTCCCCTGGCCTGTATATCGAAGATAGTTTCTTCCATCCTCTTACTTTCTCCGGACAGCTGCGTCATCCCCTCGGTGAGTTTCTTTACACTGTCTCTCAGCGTTTGGTTTTCTGCAGCGAGCGATGCTACCTGTTGTTGGCTGAACTCCAGGGATTCCCTTAGAGCTTGAAATTGTGGAGAACCTCAACCAGGGCCAGACGGGCGTCTAGGCTGGTTAGCTTCTTATCTATTGAGTCCAGGACATCGCTGTAGCTTTTCTCTGGCGAGATGGTGGAGGTGCTGGCCTCAGAACGGGTGCGTTTCTGTGATGGTGTGCTTGTCGGCATAGCAAAGGTGGATTTTTGTGGCTTGCCCATAACAATGTTATCAAAACACTCGTCCAAGTAGCTTTCCAGGCTGTCCAAGGTTTCCTCGTCCAGTTTGTATTATGGTGAAATACAAAATAATGGTTATTATTATTAAACGTTTGCTATATTTGGCTCGAATATTATGGTTTGTTTTTACCGGAGTTTGTTTGTTTTACCAGTTTACCGCCATATTACTTACGCACAGCTCTCGCAAGATCTCAGCAGCAGCTCATCTCTCAACACCGCTTTTGTGTAAGTGGAAGTGGAAGATAACTCTGGTGAGGATCCGAATGACACGAAGGAAAAAATCTTTCTTGGGTTTTCGTTAGGAAGTTGGCCTAGTACCACAATGCGAGAACCATCTGGCGTCAGCTTGCAGCACCCGCTCCCCTTATGAAGCTGGTAGGTGATGAGCTTCACGAGCTGCACCTGTTCAGAGCTGCCTGCCACGCCCTTCTGAAGAAGGTGAGAAACACACAGCAACCAACAGACACAGAAACCTAACAGCTTGGGCCGCCACGTGTTTTAGGCAATGAAAGCAATAACTACTCTGTTGACCAAAGGACACATGGGGGGACATAAGGCATAAGGCCGTATCAAATATTCATTTGCCAGGCCATTTAATGATTTTAAACGCCAATAAAAGGACTTTAAAACTCATCCTAAATTACTTAATAAGAAGCCAATTTAACAAGGCCAAAACCGGAGAGATGTCCATCCATCCATTTTCTGTACCCGTCCATCCTATGCAGGGTTGCGGGGGGGCTAGTGCCTATCTCCAGCAGTCAGGGGGCGAGAGGCAGGGTAACCCTGGACAGGTCGCCAGTACCGGAGAGATGTGTTGAAGTAAGGAAAAATGTGCTGCAGCATTTTGCACCAATTGCAGATGTGACAGTGGGACCTGGCCCACCCCAATTAAAGGGGGAATTGCAATAGTCTAAACGTGTGGTTATAAAAGCATGGAGAGCAATTTCCAGTTCACGTCTGGTAAGAAAGGGCTTAACCTTCGATAGGTGTCTGAGGCGGTAGAGAGAGGATTTCACCACCCCATCAATGTGGCTCTCAAACCCAAAAATCTCCCATAGTATTAACTAGATGGATTTCCCTTCTACCACAACTGGTAATAACAGACATCTGATATAAAAGTGAACTGGACATTAATTCTAGATCTATCATCTCCCAGGATGTGTCTGGCCACCCTAAAAGTAGTATTCCAGTGCTTATAAGCTTGAGAAACTATAATGTTAAAACCAAATGCTGCAATATTAAACCAAATCTCAAATTGATCACCTGTCAGAAGGATCAGTTACCCACCATAAAGCCACTTAAATTAACTTTATTAAACATTAAGTCAGGGAAGTCATTTCTAATTAATGTCCTCATCACTTAGTGCAATCTACATGCCCTATTTTCTATCACAAAACTGGTAACGTAAGTAATGAAACATCTACAATGATAGTCAACTCCTCCAAATTACAATGTTCTAAGCGAGAGCAGGAAATACAGATGAGGTGGAGGTATAGCCATACATTTTTGCAACTCACTTAACTTTAAAAAGGTATTCTTGGGCACATTTGACTCTTTTGAGTATCTAGCTCTCCAGCTAAATTATCCTAACAGAGGTTTATTTTTAATTTTGTATAAATAAATAAAAAACTTGATGCAATTTCCTTTGATGATTTTAACGACCTTTCCTTAATATGTATCGATAACAACCAAATAACAATTGTGGGGGATTTCAACATCCATAATGACAACCCCATGATAGACGAGCAAAAACATTAAAAGACACTCTTCATAACTTCGGCCTGACCTAGCATTTTAAACGACCAACACACAATTGAGGACACACTTTGGACTTAATTATCAGCAAAGGATTAAAAAAATTCCAACATCTTAATAATTGATGCTGCATTATCTGACCACTTCTGTGTTATTTTAGAAAGCACCATCTCCACTCAACACCAATCCGGAGAAAATGACTGAATTCCATAAACTAAATCAAGAAAACCTTGATAAAATCATTAATCAATTAAGCCCCTCTTGCCTCTTCGACATCTTACCCACAGTTTCTGACCCTCAGCCTGGGGTCTTCCTGCATGGAGTTTGCATGTTCTCCCTGTGCATGCTTGAGTTTCCTCTGGGTACTCCGGCTTCCTCCCACAGTCCAAAAACATGACTGTTTATTGCCCTTAGGTATCAATTCAATTCAGTTTATTTATATAGTGCCAATTCACAACAGATGTCATCTCAAGGCACTTAACAATAAGTCATTTCAATACATTTATACAAACATTCCAATCAGTTAAAAAGTTTCCTATTTAAGGAATCCCAGCAGATTGTGTCAGTCATTGACGTGAGGTTGGGCAGACTTTCCAACCACAGCAATCCTTCAGCAATCCCTCATACTGAGCAAGCATGTAGCAACGGTGGAGAGGAAAAACTCCCCTTTAACAGAAAGAAACCTCCAACAGAACCAGGCTCAGTAGGAGCGGCCATCTGCCACGACCGTCTGGGGGTTTGAGAAGACAGAGCCGAGACACAGAAGGAACAGAAGATCTGATATAAGAGAACTTTCTATGTTACAGAAAGTAAAAAGTTGATAACAGGACACAGTGGATGTTCAGTTACTGGGAGCATCATCCCAGTCGATGCCCCCCGTCCAACAGGGCATTGCAGCCAAGCAGGATACCAAACCAGGTATATCTTCTATGAAGAGAAAAACACTGAGAGAACACAAAGTTAATAGTCGAAATAACAGAATGTACTGTAATACAACTGGAGAGTAGTAGTAGAAAAGGAAGTAGAAGAGTGAAGAAAATTGGTAAGTCTGTCCTCCAACAGTCTAAGCCTATATCAGCATAACTACAAAGATAGCCCAGGATAACGTTAGTCACTCTAACTATAAGCTTTATCAAAAAGGAAAGTTTTAAGCCTGGCCTTAAAAGTAAACAGAGTGTCTGGCTCATGGACTAAATCTGGGAGCTGGTTCCACAGGAGAGAAGCCTGATAACTAAAAGATCTGCCTCCCATTCTACTTTTAGAAATCCTAGGAACTACAAGTAAACCTGCAGTCGGAGAGCGAAGTGCTCTGTTGGGAACATGAAACAATTAGATCTCTGATGTATGATGGAGCTTGATTATTAAGGGCTTTGTATGTAAGAAGAAGGATCTTAAATTCCATTCTGGATTTAACAGGGAGCCAATGAAGGGAAGCTAAAACCAGAAAAATGTGATCTCTCTTTTTAATATTCATTCCAGATGAAGTAATTGACTAATCAGTTTCTTTTTTAGAACTTCTGGTCCAAAGACAGCAATTTCTGTCTTGTCAGAATTTAAGAGCAAAAACTTTTGAGTCATCCAGGTTTTTATGTCTTCCAGACATGCCTGTAATCTACCCAACTGACAGGGTTCATCAGGACTTATGGATAAATATAGTTGTGTGTCATCGGCATAGCTGTGGAAATTTATCCCATGCTGTCTAATGATTCTACCAATTGGGAGCATATAAATGGTGAAAATAATTGGTCCAAACACAGAACCCTGTCGAACTCCACAAGTAACCCTTGAGAGTGAAGAAGATTTATCATTTAGATGAACAAACTGAAATCTATGAGACAAATATCATTTAAACAAGCCTAGTGCTGTTTCTTTGATCCCTGCAACATCTTCAAGCCTTTCTAAGAGAATATTATGATCGACTGTGTCAAAAGCAGCACTGAGATCTAACAAAACCAGAACAGACACCAGTCCATTATCTGAGGCCATGAGAGTATCATTAGTAACCTTCAACAGTGCTGTTTCAGTGCTATGATGAGCTCTAAAACCTGACTGAAACTCTTCAAACAGCTTGTTACTGTTTAGATGCTCACAGACTTGATTAGCAACTATTTTCTCAAGGACTTTGGATAAGAAAGGAAGGTTAGATATAGGTCTGTAATTAACTAAGTCATCTTGATCAAGGGAAGGTTTCTTGAGTAAAGGCTTAATTACAGCCATTTTTAAATTCTCGTGGTACGTATCCGTTTACTAAGGATAGATTCATCATATCCAAAATGGGGCCATGACCCAAATGGAACACTTCCTTAAATAACTTGGTTGGGATTGGGTCCAACGTAAAAGTTGAAGGTTTAGATGAGACTAATATTTTTGATAATTCCGAAAGCTCGACTGAATCAAAACAGCCTAAGCACAAATGAGGTTCTGCAGTTCTTTCCAATGCTGCCTCATTTACTGAGGAAGAAGTAATCAAGTACGCAACTCTGCGTTAAACCAAGGAGTCAGCCTCCTATGGCTAGCCACTTTCTTTTTTAAGGGGGTTACACTATCTAACGCCAAACGCAATGAGGAAGGAACACTGTGAACCAGACCATCAATTTCTGAAGGGTTAGAGATGGAATTGCTGCCATCCACTGTTACTCTGAGACACGGAGGAAAGTAAGAATGGAACACATTCTTTAAAAATTGTTACAGCATTGCCTGATAAAGCTCTACTATAATGACATATTCTTTCAGATTTAAGATGGTCAGTTAAAGTAAATTCAAAAGTTATCAAGAAGTGGTCAGACAGGACCGGGTTATGTGGGTGGACTGTTTTTTCCTCACACTCAATACTGTATGACAGTACAAGGTCCAGAGTGTGTTTATCCGAGTGGGTGGATCCCTGTATTTTTTGTACTTTTTGAGTAAAGCAAATTGAGTCTAAAATAGCATTAAAGGCTGCATTTAAGATATCACTTTCAGTGTCCACATGAATATTGAAGTCCCCCACTATTATGACCTTATCAGTATGTAATACTAAATCAAATAAAAAATCTGAGATCCGATCCAAGAATTGAGAGTAAGGGCCTGGTGGATGATACAGAACCACAAACAAAAATGGTCTTAATGTTTTGCAACTTGGATGAGAAAAATTAAGGGTTAGATGTTCAAAAGAACTGTAGCTATCAATTGGTCTGGGATTAAATAGTAAATTGGAATGAAAAATGGTTGCAACTCCTCCTCGTCCAGTATTTCTAGGAATGTGAAAATTTGAATAATTGGAAGGAGTTGACTCAATTATACTGACATAATCCTCATGCTGCAACCAGGTTTCTGTGAGACAAAGCAAATCAATGTGATTTTCACAAATAAAGTTAAGGCAAGGCAAGGCAATTTTATTTGTATAGCACACTTTCAACAGCAGGGCAATTCAAGGTGCTTTACATGATTTGGTGATTTAAAAAACAAAAAAACAATGGAAATTAAAAGTAAAAGAAACACACATTACACATGATACACAATAAAGCAAGAGAAAGATAAAAAAAGCAAGAGAGCGTGAACACATTTCATACATATGACATCAAGCATTTACTCGTCAAAAGTCAATTCTAGACAGATGGGTTTTTAGTCTAAATTTAAAGCAGTTCAGAGTTTCAGCAGCTCTACACTCGCCAGGAAGTCTGTTCCAGATAAGGGGAGCATAGAAACTGAAAGCTGCTTCTCCATCTTTAGTTCTGAGTCTAGGGATGTTTAGTAGGCTAGAGTTGGAGGACCTGAGTGGTCTTGGTGGTTGGTACCATGACAACAGGTCTTCAACATATTTTGGTGCTAAGCCATGTAATGATTTATAAACTAGTAGGAGTATTTTGAAGTCTATTCTCTGAGCTACAGGGAGCCAGTGTAAGGACTTTAGAACTGGGGTGATGTGCTCTACTTTCCTGGTTCTAGTGAGGACACGAGCGGCAGTGTTCTTGATCAGCTGCAGCAGTCTGATTGCCTTTTTAGGCAGACCTGTGAAGATGCTGTTGCAGTAATCAATCCGACCAAAGATAAACGCATGGATGAGTTTTTCTAGGTCGTGTTGCAACATCAGTCGTTTAATCCTAGAGATGTTCTTCAGGTGATAAAACGCTGACCTTGTTATTGCCTTTATGTGACCCTGGAGGTTCAGGTCTGAGTCCATTACTACACCTAGGTTTCGAGCCTGATCAGTAGTTTCTAGCTGTAGTAATTTAAGCTGTGTGCTGACTCTTGATCGTTACTCCTTGGGTCCAAAAATAATCACTTCAGTTTTGTTTCTATTCAGCTGGAGAAAGTTATGGCACATCCATCCATTTATTTGGCCAATGCATTGATTTAGGGTTTGAATGGGTTCAGAGTCACCTGGTGACATTGTAATGTAGAGCTGAGTGTCATCCGCATAGTTATGGTAGCTAATGTTATTGGTTGCTATAATCTTGCCTAGTGGGAGCATGTAGATATTAAATAAGAGGGGCCCCAGGATGGAGCCCTGGGGCACCCCACATGTGATTTCTGTTCGTTCTGATGAAAAGTTTCCTATTGAAACATAGAAGTTCCTGTTCTTTAGGTAAGATTCGAACCAGCCAAGTAGTGTACCAGAGAGTTCGACCCAGCTCTCCAGTCGTTCCAATAAAATATCATGATCAACAGTGTCAAATGCTGCACTGAGGTCCAACAGAACCAGCACTGTGGTTCCTCCACTGTCTGTATTTATGCGGATGTCATTGAATACTTTGACAATGGCAGTCTCGGTGCTGTGGTGAGCATGGAAACTAGACTGAAAAACATCAAAACGGTTTGTCATTGTTATGAAGCTATTCAACTGCTGAAACACAGCTTTTTCAAAAATCTTACTGATGTATGGAAGATTAGAGATCGGCCTGTAGTTCTGCATTAACGTGTTGTCCAGATTTTTCTTCTTTAGCAGTGGTTTAATAACTGCTGTTTTAAAAGCCTGAGGGAAGACACCTGATAGCAGGGATGAGTTCACTATTTGAACAAGATCAGACCCAATAATAGGAAGAACTTTCTTTAGAAAAGCTGTGGGCAGGATATCAAGACAGCAGGAGGAGGAGCTAAATTGGATAATGATTTTTTTCAAGGCTGTTCTGGTTTTAATTCGTGGAATTCAGACATTTTCTCTACATTGTTGTTGATTGGGGATGGCACTGGTTGTGGGTTCGATATTGAGGTACAGATTGACCGTCTAATTGTTAGAATCTTTTCAGTGAAAAAGCTGGCAAATTCATTGCAGGCCCTAGTTCAGGGGCTACTGTCACTAAAGGATTAGTTAGTCTTTCCACTGTTGCAAATTTCAGAAAAGAACGATTCCCTAGCATCTTTGCTAGTTAGCTGATATCTATTCAGTCTCTCTTTGTAGATCTCACAGTGAACCTGGAGTCGAGCTTTCCGCCATTTTCTCTCGGCGTGTTGACACTCTCTTTTTTCACTACATACCAGTGGATTACTTGCCCATGGAGACTTCTTTCTACATGAGACTACTTTCACTTTAGTTGGAGCAATGGAATCCATGATGGCTGAGATTTTCGCAAGGAAATTATCTACCAACTTATTTACTGAGTTTGAGTTGGGAGATGAGGGGGATGTAGTGGAAGGATAAATACGTTTAAAAGTTTCAACTGAGCTGTCCCCTAGAAAACGCTTTGTTATAGTGGTCTTACTGTGGCTGGATAATTTAGCAGAGATGGTACTTTCAAAGAAAATACAGAAATGGTCAGATAACGCAATATTAATTACAGAGATGTTTGAAATATTTAAACCTTTGCTGATAATTAAGTCCAGAGTGTGTCCTTTATTGTGTGTTGGTTGTTTGACATGCTGGATCAGGCCGAAGTTGTGGAGAATATCATCTAATGTTTTTGCTTGTCTATCTTGGGGATTGTCGGTATGGATGTTAAAATCCTCCACAATGAGTAGTTGGTCATAGTCTATACATATTACAGAAAGAAGGTCATTGAAATCATTAAAGAAGTTAGAGTTAAGTTTTGGTGGTTTATATACACTTAGAAATAAAGCTTTGTTAAGCTCATTTATCTGGGTGGCTAGGTATTCAAAAGAATCATACGTGCCCAGAGTTACCTTTTTAAAGTTCATTGAGATGTGAAAAATGGTGGCTACACCTCCACCTCGTCTGTGCTTTCTGCTCTCGCTTAAGAAATTAGAATTTGGAGGAGTAGATTCTATTAATGCAGTTGTTTGGTTATTTTCATTTAGCCAAGATTCTGATAAAAAAAGGGCATGTAAATTATGCTCAATGATGAAGTCATTGATAAGAAAAGACTTCCCGGATAGAGATCTAATGTTTAATAAAACTAACTTAAGTATTGTGATGATGGGCAGCTGAACCTTCTGACAGGTTATCAATTTGAGATTTTGTTTAATATGAGAGCGTGTGGCTAACGATTTATGTTTCCTGCTGGGAGACGGTAGGGGTGGATTTATTGCCCGGTTCCCTCAAATATCAAATTTCTGTAATAATCAGTGGGGGGAAGCTCCCAGACTTATTGACACTAGTCCCAGGCGTTTGGTGTAGTCTAAGTTTAGGTGTTAATTGTGTCCCAAATTTGATTTGCTTGTTCAGTCTGTCTGTAAAGTTTCTAAATGGAGACTCATTTGATGTGGCTGAGTCACAGGAAGATAAAGACTTAATCTCTGATGGTTGTTTATCTGTTCGGTCCTGTGGTCTCATCATAACTTGGTGTTTTTGTTCTCTGATATCCATGGGCGCCTCAAGGTCAGCTTTTGGGAGCAAGTGTTTTGCTTTCTGATTTTGATAAGAAAAAATGTTTGCTGCTAACAGCCTTACTCCGGCCCTGTTAAGATAACGTCCTGCTTTGAACAGATGATTAGCACTTCCATTCATTCATTCATTCATTCATTTTCCATACCCGTCCATCCTATGTAGGGTTGCGGGGCAGCTGGTGCCTATCTCCAGCGGTCAAGGGGCGAGAGGCAGGGTACACCCTGGACAGGTCGCCAGTCCATCGCAGGGCAACACAGAGACATACAGGACCAACAACAATGTACGCACACACTCATACCTAAGGGCAATTTAGAGCTACCAATTCACCTAACAGTCATGTTTTTGGACTGTGGGAGGAAGCCGGAGTACCCGGAGAGAACCCACGCATGCACAGGGAGAACATGCAAACTCCATGCAGAAAGACCCCAGGCTGGGATTTGAACCCAGGACCTTCTTGCTGCAAGGCAACAGTGCTACCAACTGCGCCACTGTGCAGCCGATTAGCACTTCCAAATACTTTGAAATTATTAATAAATAAGAACAACTTCTCAGATGATTGTTTCTTCAACCATTAATGGAGCATGCGGAGTCTGCTAAATCTTTCATCATTCCCTTCAGGGACTGGTCCGCTGATGAGGATGTTTACGTTAAGTCCATCAAGTCTCTGTAGGAGATCAGAAAAGTCTCTCTTCAGAATCTCTGATTGTCTCATCACGATATCTGCTGATCCAGCGGGAATGACGAGCTTTTCCAACGAAGGATGTTGGTCCAAGATTTTTGGGATTTTTTCTGATATTTCTCTCACTGTATTTTTGTAGCAGGTATATACTCTGGTGTTCTTGCTACAAAAAGCCTCAATTCCATTAATTGATCCGTCTTGTATGATAACAATCTTTGCTGGGGGGGCTCTTACTTTGTTATGTGTCCGTTTGATGCGGCTGGGTTTCTCCATCTGGCTATGGTCAATGGTGTCTCTAAAGTCACGTTTCTGACTATGGAGCTGCCAATTACCAGGGTCGGCTCCTCAGCGGGTGTGTCGCTGAGCGGGGAAAATCTGTTAGATACCCGGACCGGTTGGTGGTGGCCCATGGGCTGGGTCCTAGAACTATGCTTCCTACGTACCGTCACCCAGCCGGCCTAAGGTCCCGGCTGCGCAGGCTCTACAGGAGGACGGCTAGGGGGTTCTGTCCTTGTTGGCTCCACGCTGGCTAATGGGCCAAAGGAGTTCCTAAAACATAAAGTACACCACCGCAAAACGTGTTTTAGTGTGCTTGTGTGTTAAAATAACTTAGAAAGGCCTCAGCACAGAGAAAATAAGATCGATTCAAGAGAGTCTTAACACCAAACAGCTACAGGGAGTGCAACAGTGACAACAGAAAATGACACAATACCCCGTCACAGATCCATCCATAAAAGTGGACGGGGTTTTCTGTGAACCAGGGCCCTTTCCTGGACCTGGGAACATTGAGGGCTGAGCCCACACCCTCGTAGAGGAATCTGGGGGAACCTATGCAGTAAAAATGTACTTTTATTAAAGCTTTCTTGAGGATTGTGGCAACTTGTTTAAAGCCAAATACAGCAATATGTTCTTCAAAATCTATTTATTTTCAAACTTAAACATGGCAATGTAAACAATGTCTCTAAAATCAGTATTGATATTAAATAAGACAGGATTATAAAATTAGTCAGTAGGTAACAAATATCTTCTTTTTTATTTCCCTGACAAGCTCGCCGGTTAGTTCTGTGTTAGGATTCATGGTGGACCTCTGTGTTTACAGCTCTCTTCTCCTTATTCTCTCTCTTGACCAGGTCATCTGTAAACCAAGTATAACATCAGATTTCTTTTGTCATAATAGATGATCAAAAGATAATCATAAAAGGGAACTGACTTTTTCGACATGATTAACGTTCAAGTGTCACTTATTTGGGGAAATTATTCTAGTGGTATACTCTGGTTTTTTCCCTCCCAGACAATCATCAGTCAAAATGTTAAATGAGTCGTTAAGTGAGTGGTTTTAATCCAGACCTGCTTTCTGCAGCAGTTCTTTCTGTTCTGCATTTATGAAAATGCCTACATTATTACATAATTACATAATACATACATAATTATTTGGAATTTATAAGTTTTATGTATTTTCATTTATGCCCATCTTTAAACCCCCTGTTTATGTGTTTGATGTCTATCACTCAGTCCAGGTCCTGCTTCCTTGGTATTGCAGCCATGCTTTTATTTTGGTATGACACCCCAGGATCATCACTGGCCATCATTTAGCCCTCTTTAAAAACTTTCTAGATACACCCCTGCTCAGCAGTCTTAATTATTTTTAGGCTTAAATAAACATTATAATTTAAGCATGATTACGTATAATCTTTTTGAATACGACACTAAACTCACTTTAGAGTTAGACAGAGCAGGTCTGACCCATATAATTCAAACTCTTAGAAAAGTCTTTGTTTCTGACCTATTCTAATTTATTTTTTTGTGTTCTTCTGCTGAAAAATCTTCCTGTAGCTGAAATTCATGAAGCTGCTCTGTCGCAGTGTTTCACTGCTATGTGAACAGAGGAAATGTGTGAGCAAAGCTGCATCTGTCGTAAGTTGAGAAATGGACCCAAATGCAATACGGTATTTAGAGCGATGCATGCTTGTATTTTTTAGTTAATGCACACATAGGACAGACGGACTGTGACTACGTCTGACGACGAACCAGCGAAGACATGAGGACAAGGGGAAATATGTATAATGGGAGGAGTGATTTGTAGATGATTGAAAGCTGGGGACAGGGAATGACCAAGACAAGGAACTGATGATGATAATTAGACAAACACGGGAAGACAAGGAATGACGAAAACGAGGAATTAAATTCAGGACTAGACAGAGATGAATATTAAAGACGAATATAGACTAACTATGAACCTAAGTAAATAAAAGACGAGATCCCTAACCTAAGAGCACCTGAGGGTAAGAGAGGGTGAGAAAACGTGATGGAAGGAAAAACTCAAACACATAACAGAACACCAAGAAATAAACTAAAATGTTAATGTAAACCGAATAAGGAAATGAAATAACTGAAACTGAAAACCCAAACACCTAAGGAACCTAACAGTTTTTGCATGGCAGAACAAGCGTCTACTGCCGCACACATATTAAAATACAAGCAAGCATGTTTTAGTGCTTTGCGCAGTAAGTTCTAGAGCTGCTAAATGCAAGCCACTAGTTTCGGTCCGGGAGAAAGCTTGCAATGAGCACGTGCATTTTTTGGCTTCAGGGCTATAAAGAGCTGTATTGGGATCAATGGGGAGATGCAGACGGGCGCAACAACTGTTTTTTTCAGATTTTTTGTAATGGCAACATATTTGCAAGGTTAGAGGAGAAACACGTCAGTCAACATATCCAACAATTTTAACTTAGATCAGTAATGTCTGACTGTCCAACGTGTTTTCACAAACATTGCTGTCCGGAATGATCTGCTTAATGTTCACATAAACTCAAAGACCTAGCTACAGGATTTAAATTTAATTGTTTGCTTACTTGCTTTATGTCTTGGCCCAGAGTTTTGCTGCCCACTGTCAGCCACCACAACTGAAGAATTGTCTATTGCTGTCAAAAATATAATCTTATATCCATTTTCTGTCATGACCTCTCTAAAGAGTTTAGATTAAACACAGGGCTGTCAGCCAGTGAAACATGGAGGATTCCCCATTTACGCACAACTCTCTACCATTGTGGCTCAGTTGCATTCATCAAAGACAGGAAATTACAAAACTGCCTTCTTCGTTAATGTCATAGGGCTGCTCAGTTATTGTAGACTTATTCCTTCTGGGGCATGATGAGAAATGTTCTGGGCTAGATACGGGAATGCCCAGGCCAGGCAACACCACTTGTGTGAACCATGTCTTTTTATGAGGGATTTCTTGTTGAAAAGAAAGTGCTGTAGAAGAGAGAAATAATGCTCTGATCAAGTCACTTTTTAAACATATATTTTATTCTGTTTATATATCTCTTTGCGGCTGTAATTGCGGCAATTTTATTTTTCTTTTTTTCAATTGTGCTGTGCAAATATACCTGCATCCCCTAAGCAATGTTAGACATCAACAATCTTAAAAAATAACTGGTCTCCTTAAAATAAGTCTGTCCAACAGTGATGCTCTTGCTTTCATGTTTATGCATTGGAACTCTAATGAACACAATATGTCTGATGAAAGAAAAATGTCCAATAAGCACAAGTACAAAAATTTTCAAGCAGAAGAAAATGGTTAATTCACCGAAGATACACAGGAAAACTCTGTAGCTTTCACACCCTTTATAAAACCATAGAAAAATGGGAAGCAAAGCTAAAGACGAGGAGAGGATGTAGGATGCAAAAGAGGTATATTTAGGAGAGTGACAGATTGTCCCCATGCATTTTGGTCTCTCCATATTCTTTTTTTTAATCTGTCAACTATAATCTACACCTTTACTGACAGACAAGATTCAAGAGGAGGAGGACATATTTTTAATAACCTCTGTCATCTAAAACTTCCGGTTTTTTTTGTTTGGGTGAATATAGGTGCCATTAAAACCCCTTCTTTCTCCAATACGTATTGGGGGTAAAGAATCTCTTGAAAACTACATTATAGACTACACAAAGAGATGGGATTACCTAAGTAACTATGTAGTGTAAAACTAAACAGGTCAGCTTGCTACAAAGATGACTTTTTGACTTACACAACACAGACACATTTTATATAAATTGTATTTATTTGCTCAATCTGTATTTTGGAAGGGCTGCACAGTGGCACAGTTGGTATCACTGTTGCCTTGCAGCAAGAAGGTCCTGTATGTCTCTGTGTCCCACAGTCCAAAAACATGACTGTTAGATGAATTGATTTCTCTAAATTGCCCTTAGGTATGAGTGTGTGCGTGTATGGATGTTTGTCCTATATGTCTCTGTGTTGCCCTGCGATGGACTGGCGACCTGTCCAGGGTGTACCCCGCTTCTCGCCCCTTGACCGCTGGAGATAGGCACCAGCCCCCCCTGCAACCCTGCATTAGGATGGACGGGTATAGAAAATGGATGGATGGATGTATTTTGAAAGGATGTTGGCTATAAAAGTATGTATACATGGTTGCTAAATATGTTTTATGAAAAATTTAAGACGTTTCCAAACTCAAATCACCAGAGGTCACTTGTAGCTAATTTTAATGCATTTCTGTCAGGCAAATTTTAATACATCTTTATTAGCCATTATAGAATTATTCTGAGTTTGGCATCTAGGCCATGCTGCTCATCAGGTCCTTGAGTCATGAGCGCATCTCTTCCCCCAGAATGTATCTTCCGTGTGCTGGGAGGTGATGAGATGGTGGGGGGGGGGGGGTTGCTGTGTGGGCTGATGAATGGAAGAGGCCACAGCAGCAGGCAGGCACATAACAGTACATAAAATGCAGAGTCCAAATATATGGTTTGATGCTTTAACAGACCACCCATTTTTTCAGGGTATGCAGCATATCCGAAAGATCACATATGAAGCAGCACTGCTTGAGTTTGCTTTCTGAACAAACTCACAAGCATCACCTCATGGATACAGATCCTAATTTATCTTCCTGAGACCCACCAGGTTATTTTTGGTGGTTTAAGACCTCTAGTGCAAACACCATCATTGCAATCTATGTTAGCCCCACTGTGCTGTAAATAGGACATCCTGTGCTTTCTGCTGATGCCACATTTGTGGGGGTGTGGCTAACAGAGCACATGTACTGACCTTTCAAAGTGGTGGTATTGCCCAAATCCACATTTTGTAGCAGCAGGGGAGGTAACTCATCAACTTTCTAAATAAATCAGATATCTGTTGGCAATAATTACGTTTTCTCTTTAATGTGAAAATCTTAACTTTAACTTAGTAAACTTCAAAAAATGTAAAATAATCTCAACTCTGTCAAAACAAGTTTTATCTCATATACTTGGTAGGGGACAATAAGACTTGCTGGTGACTATTTTTAACCATTTTTCCTACTTCATGAAACAGAGGGCTGAGTTAGGCAGAAAGGGTTTTACTGAGAATTGTGGAAGAAGAGTAAGACATAGAGCTCTTAGGAGATGGAGGAGTAATGGTGCGTTCACACCAAAGCGTCAAAAATGCGCCGCACACCAAAGTTTGATGCTTGAACATTCGCAGCTCAACGTGTGTCCAAAGCGAGTTTTTTATATGTCCTGTCTGGCAGTGTGGAGCTCAGAATTTGTGTCTGAGTACCAAGTAGAAGCCTAACAGATTTACTTTAACCAGCAGAGAACAACAGCTTTTGCTATAGTACTCCACTTGATATTTATGTGTGAACAATCTTTATTATGAATTTCTGTGGGTTTTATTTCCTGATGTTATGGACATGGAGACGGAAAATATAGGGGAAGAAAGAAAGAAGATGAAGAAGAGAGGTAGGAAACACAAAGTCAAGAGAGAGGGTAAGTTGAAAATACAAGAGAGGAAGGGGAACAAAGAAAACACAGGAAAACATCAAAGTCTGCCTCCATACCCACCGGACGGCAGAGAGAGGGGATAAAACAAAAAAAACGAAATACGAACATCGACAAAACAAATATACCATTTTGACGCGCGTCAAGCCAGAAAGGAGGAGGAAGTGCCCAACGGTGTTTTTGCAAATAGCAGCTGTCGATCTAGCGCTGGAAGAAAGAGTCTGCCTTCTCTATTTACTGTGGAGAGCAGAGCAGCGGCATACAGGACCTTCTCCCCATACTTGGGTGAACCAAGACCTCCAGAAGCGTGAGCAGTTTAGTGAGTTTCACCACTTGCACCAAGAGCTGCGTCTGGATGATGGCCGCTTTCAGCAGTACCACTGTCTCTCCCTCGCCCAGTTTGAGGAGCTGTTGTCCCGCGTCACTCCAAGCATCGCCCGCCAAGACACTACAGGCGCTCAATCCCACCTGCTGAGCGCCTGTTCATCTGCCTGCGGTTAGTATAAGTGTACTAACTGCAGGCAGATGGTGGCTTTGGGTGGTGACTCTTGACAGCTGCATGTCAGGAGAGGAGGTGAAGTGGCTGGGAGACAGAAAACCAGAATGATCTTAGGAAACCTAACTAAAGACAAGACTACGGGGAAAACCAGAAAGTACAGAAATCACAGGGAAGGACACTAGGAATACTAACATGAAAAATGAAAGAAAATAAGGAAAATAACCAACAAAAGACAAACACCTAAGAACCCTGACACTCTCACATTCACACACTGGTGGAAGCAAGCTATGATTATAGCCACAGCTGCCCTGGGGCAGAATGACATAAGCGAGGCTGCCATATGGCGCCATCATGGTTGACCTACAATGAATCACACAAAAGGGTCGGAGAGAATATGGAGTCAATAAGCTCTGCAGAGGTAGATGTGGATAATCAGTTCTGCAGAGGGAGACCAGGAAAATACTATAAGGAATGAGCCAACCGTGTCTGTCTGTTCTCAGCCTCCCAGTGTCAAAGTCTCTGGTCTCTGGTCTCTGGTCTCCAAGAGCACCCCCTCTGCAGTCTCTCTTTATTTAGTCACACTTCATTAACATATTAAAAGAACAGGATGTCATGCAAATGAGCATGTGACTGAAACCAAAATGACATTTAAAAAGTACATTAGAAAGACACCCTAAGAAAATAATAATACAACATTATTATTTTACCTAACACTTTCCTTTTTGATAAAGCTTATAGTTAGAGTGGCTTAGGTCATCCTGAGCTATCTCTGTAGTTATGCTGCTATAGGCTTAGACTGCTGGAGGACAGACTTACCAATTTTCTTCACTCTGCTACTTCCTTTTCTACTACTACTCTCCAGTTGTATTACAGTACATTCTGCTATTTCGACTGTTAACTTTGGGCTGCACTGATCGGCCGCACTAACACAAAATCAAATTATTATCCTGACTGCTTACAAACTAGGTCTATCTGTAGAAAAAGCTAATACTTTTGCTGTATGTAAATCACAAAAATCATCATTGACCAAAAGTGCACTCCAAAAATTCTGTATCAAAAATGAGCAACACTGGAACAACCTAGACCATAAAGAATATTTCTTCAAAATATATAGTTGAGGTTATAATGTAAATAAAAACTTCCAATCAAAGACTAAATGCATAAACATGCCTCAAGGTAAGATGAATGGGTTGTGTGCTAAAACAACCAACCGCACAAAGGTGCCAAAACAGGATGGAAAAATGAAAACATCTGGTCTTTTTGGATTGTGGAAATGGCATCATGAGCATGACAGACCGCTCAAAAGAAAAATGTGCTGCTTTAAAGCTCAACCCGCAGAAAACGATCAGTTTAATTTTATTCATTTACACTGATAACAGCCTAAGTTCATTAAACCTATAGTCTTATAAGATTTTACCACATCACCGATCATTGTTATTCATTTTTCTGAGCTGATGAAGCCCAATACTTATAAAAGAAAACTATAATTTCAACCTATTTAACCAAAAAAGTGTTGAACCCTAAACAAAGGCTGTTTTTCATTCTGTTTTTTCATTTATCTGAAATGCTTTTAATGCAACAAATTGAAAGGCTGTTTTGTAAAAAATAATTGAAATGTAAGTTTAAATTTAAGTTCCCCTTGTGCCTAAGGATCTCCTCCCTTTTCCTGAAACAGAACTGTTTCAGAAACATCCAATTATTTAAGTCTCCTGTTAATCAGGTGTGACTAGATCTGCAGCTTGTTACGGAAAGATGTTATAGTTCAATAAACACCTGTATTGTAGATCAATCTCCATGTATACAGTATTTAAGCTCAATTCCTAGATCTCAGCTGCTATACCTTTCTGCCAGGGAAGAATTAACAAAACCACTGAATCTATAATTTAATGTTTCCAATCATAACATGACCTTACCCACCTCGGTCCATGGGAAAAAAGATACCAGAACCTTATTTCAATCACTCCATAATTTGTTTTCAGGGGGCATTTCGGAGCCCAGATGGGACCATGAGGGGCTGAAATATCACGCCTCCTCCTTCTGCTGTGTCGGATCTCCTCTGCATATACAAGAAAAGAATGCTCTTTAAGTCTCAACAGAAGCACATCCACCGGTCTCTTTTTGAGGGTAATTGTGTCAGAGCCAAAATCCGTAGAAAATCAGCAGGTCGTCCATAGAAAAGTTCCCATCACATTCACGGTATGGAGCACATACTATATACCTTTTTCCCATGTACCCAGAGTGGTATGAATGTGTGGTCAGATTTTTATCATTTTCAAAACAAATAAATCTTTGGTCAGGTTTTAAGTGTACTGGTCCAACTTTAACTATTTAGATTAATCCCATGTCGTCCCAGTCTCCAATTTACCCTTACTTTTGTCATGGAAGTATACACATTTTTACCCATATAACTTCCTGTTCGTTCATGTACTGCACGCTCAGAATTTGTCCAAATCCTGGAGAGGAGTGTAACATCTGGAAACAGATCATTAAGATTAGGGAAAGCTTCTACATCTCTGGGTAAATGTCCTACAGAATATGGCATCTGAGAACAAACAAAACAGTTAATGTTTTATTTATTTGCTAGATATCTTGCATATTGTCACCATACACTAGTTTCAAATGGGTTTCTGTGTGTCTTTCTCTGAGTAAACCAAGAAAATAAATCAGCATCCTCCTGTGCTTTGTCATTCTTCTGAGTCCTGACGTTCCTATTGAAATAACACCACCAAAAAACTGTAAAAATAAAAGTACTAGATAGCAGAAAAACCAGAAAAACCTTCATCGTCACTATCTCTCCCTTCAAACAGTCTCTATAGAAAAGTGGCTCTCCTGGTTCTCTTCACTGAGGTTGAGACAAGTGGACCATATTGTATCCACCTCCCTTTGGAATCAGTCTTTAACCCCACTTTTCTTAGACTGCTTTCCCTATATCTAGTAATGGTCACTGCTTTTTATAATGGATTAAGTGTATCCAACTCAGTCTCTACAGCCATTGGTGTGGTCAAAAATACCTGGAATGGCCCCTTCCACCTGGGTGATGACCAATTTCTGTTTACAGCTTTTAATCAGGATCCAGTCACCTACTTTCAACTCACTTCTTCCTGTAGGAATATAGGGTCATCTGGCATATGATTAGTTTGCATTTATAACTCATGTACTTATCAGTATTTTGATCATGAAAACTTCCAGATCTTAATCAAATTGTTCTTTAGAAGAGAGTAAACCAATCTAAGGAATTCTATATCTGCGCCCAAAGATTATTTCAAATAGAATGAGGCCAATATTCAAATTTGGTATCATATGCATTTATAATTTACCAAATCAAGACTATCCAATTTTGTCCCGTTTCTTCCATCGCTTTTTTTTTTCAATTTACAACATTTTATCATAAAGTCATAAATCAGTTTGTAATTGTTCCTCTTATTTTAATATACCAAACTGTAGGAAGGATAAGGTCTCATCAAATTCATTCAATTACTTGGTGTTATATTCATATATAACTTTATCATAACCAAACAGTATCTCCAATTCTTTTTAGTCTTATCCATGGCCTTTCTTAATCTGCTTTAATAATCCAAATGTCTCTTAAAAATGATCTATAATCTTTGTCCTATTTTATCAATTATTTCATTCACAAAATGTGTTCCGTTACCACTATAGATCATTTGTGGATATCAAATCTAGGCATTATTTCTCTAAACAACATTTCTGCAACAGTTAGTGTATCTAAATGTTTCACTGTTAACATTACAAATCCATTAGGAGAAATTATCTTTTCCTTACTAAATAGAGCTTCTTCAATACAGCCTTCGTTTGCTCAAAGCTGTTTCTTTATTTTATATGAGAAGCTTTTCTTTTTTTCCATGTCTGACACACTTCTTGTCCATGAACCAATCAGTTTGATAATTGAATTGTCCGTAAGAAATGCTTTTAATTAGTTCGCCACTAGAGGTCACCATACCCCTGTTCCCCATTGTTGGCCAAATGCCAAAAACATGTAAAGTTCAATTTGAATCTTCTGTTAGCAATAATATGATTATTTTATCTTCATCTGATTACAAACTTCAGTTAAAACTTTTATTTTTCTCTTTCCAAGTAGAACAATTCTTTGGTAGCTGTCCCGTTTCAAGAATTTTATGAAAATCTAAAATTTGGATTGTTAATTTATCCCCTACAGAGAATATGCCCAACTTCAAGTGAAATAGGAAATCTCTTCCTAATAAATTAGAAAATAATCTCTAGATTTTATGATTATCACAACAGGTTTTTCCTGTAGCAAAATTAATTTTTTTTATTTAATTTTTTTTATATGTGAAAGAGGGGTGTGTTCCTTCTCTACTGCCTTCCGGCAGTTGGATAACCTTTAACAATTTTGAAACGCATGATCAATTTGGTTTCAAACAAGTCTTTCTCAGGAAGTCCATTTTACCGATTTCTGTCACAACCCATCACAGTTGGTTTGTTTATTAAGAGAAAAACTAACAACCCATTGTTGAGGGAACGAGGGGGGGGGGTCGCTTGTTTATTATCAGAACAGCCCTTCGTTGAGGGACAGAGGGGGGGGTCGCTTGTTTATTATAATTCATTTAGATCACGGTAAGGTTGACCTTACTCTTGATAGGATTTTTTAAAATATGTTAGTGAGTTTTCTCTTTTATTTTATTTTTCTTTCGGCGGAACTTTAGGAGACAACAAAGTTTACAACGTTTTTTATCCTCCCGGGTGCTAAAAAACATCTGTTTTACGCATTAACCCCCCTTTTTTCCCTGTTTGTTTGAGACGCCAAATGTCTAATTCTTCAATTTTGATCTTTTTAGTTTTATTTTAGATCGCAACTGCCAAGAAGTGCGCGAAAGTACTCAGTCAATCGTCGTTTCAATTCAATTCTATTCAATTCAATTCAGTTTATTTATATAGCGCCAATTCACAACAGATGTCATCTCAAGGCACTTAACAAGAAGTCATTTCAATACGTTTATACAAACATTCCAATCAGTTAAAAAGTTTCCTACTTAAGGAATCCCAGCAGGTTGCGTCAGTCATTGGCGTGAGGTTGGGCCCCGTTGATGCAGACTTTCCAACCACAGCAATCCTTCAGCAATCCCTCATACTGAGCAAGCATGTAGCGACGGTGGAGAGGAAAAACTCCCCTTTAACAGGAAGAAACCTCCAACAGAACCAGGCTCAGTAGGAGCGACCATCTGCCACGACCGTCTGGGGGTTTGAGAAGACAGAGCAGAGACACAGAAGGAACAGAAGATCTGATATAAGAGAACTTTCTATGTTACAGAAAGTAAAAAGTTAATAACAGGACACAGTGGATGTTCAGTTACTGGGAGGATCATCCCAGTCGATGCCCCCCGTCCAACAGGGCATTGCAGCCAAGCAGGATATTCATAATCTTTATTTTAAAGAAATGTATTGTCTTTTCTCTTACATTATTTTGGATCTCCTTTAAAATCTTCTTTGCTATTTTTCCCCCATATTTCGATAAGTTACATTTTGCTGTTTTTATTGTTCATTTTTAAATATTCATCATTCTCATGTTAATGAAGTAAATTCAGCTTTTATTTCTCTTTTATGTGATCTATTTATCTTATCGCAGTGTATCGCATTTACTCAATTTTCTAACCATGAGACTCTGTTCAGCCTACAGCTGTTTCACCATAGAAATCTCCATTCATTCACACACACACACACACACATTCACACAACCGGTTTATCACACATTAATATAATTATGTATTTATTATCATGCTTTTTCATTACTAGTATTATTATTTAGATATTATTTATCATTAGTCCTATTTCTAATTGAGATCCCAAACCTCTGCGCGCTTTTGGAGTCCAACTCCTTTAACATGAATATTCACGCAAAGATCCCCGATCTTTATTTGCAAAAGACAAACTTGCATTACATAGGTCCCGGACCTAGTTATTTTTTCTTCTTTCACGCATCAAATTTTTGCTCACTGGCTGTTGTCCCTGTGAAGGAAGACCCCATCCAACTGTTGCTCCGGGAGAAACCCGGGATCTGCCGGCCTCTTTTTTTTCTTTTACCTAACGGTGGGGTGGAGGACTTTGATACTGGTTCCGAACCAGGTTATGCACGGACTCTCAGCAGCCTGCGGTTCCTCCCGGAGATCCAGTTCGATCTGAGATCCTGGTCAAAGGAACAAGAAATGCCAGGGTTAAAATCGCTCTCTGATCTCAGAGTTTTCTTTTTTTAGACATTCCGTGGTTTCTCAATCCACGAGCTGCTCCACACTCAGCCTTCTTCATGTCCAACACGCAAGCTTTCAGTAAGAAGCGTCCTAGCTTACCTTAGGGCCGGCCACACCCTGAGTTTACTGACCCGGTCGGCTCTATTTAACTCAGCAGAAACAGATAACATCTACTGGAGAACAACAGACAGAACATACTTTTAGATTAGTCAATTTTGCGCCTCGTGTGTCCGCGCTTACCAAATAACTTCAGGCCTTGGTCACTTCCGTCCTCCGATCTCCAGTATCTGTTAATCACAACAATTTCCAAACTCACGTTTTTCTTTGCTACTTCCAGAAATCACGTCGGGGTCACCAAATTGTTGAGAAGGTGTTTTCACTCTAATTTAAAGCCTATTTTAAAGGAACAGACACACATTTAATTTATGACCCTGGGCTCTCTGAGCTCTCATTTCACCTTCCCGCGTGCTCGTTCATTTCTGTAAAAAGGAGCAATAAGAACAACAAACAACAATTATATCTTTTAACAGTGAGACGTCGTTCACTGGACTCAGTTCTAGTAACTGAGTACAGCTTTATCTCAGCATAAGGTTTTTATTTGAAACAAGAGTTAAAAAGGAAAATCCTCCCACATAGATCTTCCTTCACAGAATGGTCACAGCTTCTTCACCAAAAGGCACACAGGATGTGCCACATTCCTCTTGATTATTCACGGTTTCTAAGTGTTTCCACATGCACTACAAAATTAAACCCTCATACAACATTAACAGAATTTATATCTCTTCACATGGCAGTTCATGCTGGAAAACCCTCAAATGTAGCTGAACTACAACAATCCTGCAGGGATGAGGGGGCCAAAGTTCCTCCAGAGCTGGAAAAGGTTCATGAGTTATCGCAAATGCTTGATTGCAGTTGTTGCTAAAGGTGGCTCAACCGGTTATTAGGTATAGGGGGCAATCCCATTGTCACACAGGGCCATATAGGTTTAGATATTTTTTTCTCCTTTAATAATAAAAGCCTTCAATAAAAACTGCATTTTGTATTTACTTGTGTTGTCTTTGACTGATAATAAATTTGTTTGCTGATCTGAGACCAGTGTTACCAGCTGTCCCCAACAGAAAGTAGCTGAAGTTGTCCCAGAAAGTTGCTAGATGTCTCCAGATGACGTCATACACTAATTTGCATAATTATGATGTCATCACGTGATGACGAATGAAACAGAAAGGAAGAAACAATTATATTTAGATTAGGATTTGGTCATACAGGGTTAAACAATACATTATTTAAACAGGGGAAACATGCTGCAGGGAATTGTGACTTTTGTCTTCAAGAACAGCCTGTGGAACATGTTATATTATTTTATCTGAAGTATGTTGTTGAGAAAACTGTTACAGAATTTACAAGATATCAAATTGGAACTGGACATCAAAGACCTTTTAAACAAAATTTAAAATTCTGGAAAGAAAATACATTTGCTGAGATATCTCAAGAAGAGGAAATTAATAAGAGAGAATATAGTTGTTTCTTTTTTAGTACTTTGTAAAAAATAAGTAGGGCATATTTAGCAAGCATCAAATGCTTCTTGCCAACCGCCATTAAACAGAAGTTTATTGCTTATTGTATTATTTTCAGTGGGGGTTTTTTTTGTTATGTTTTTCATGTCTTATGTTTTTGAACTCACCATACATTTTGAACTTTCCTTGAATGCACCACAGGTGTGAGATGCAGTGTAGTACAGACAAGCTTCTTCCTTAATTCCCGTAGAAAGATCGCTCTTATACATGCAGATTTATTTTTTACTTTTGAAATAACATCAACTACAAAACAACTTTGTTTGTGAGTGGGTGAAATGAACCGAAAAAGGTTTATGACTGGTCAGTCAACATACTATGATCATGCTGCATACACATGCGCAGATCATTCCCTTTCTGAGTATCAGGAAGGAGCAAGCTGGGTCTCTAAAATGCAGGAAATATTGGCAACAAAGTTTAACAGAAAGTAGCTAAGGACATAGACATTTTAACCAGGAACATGTCCCCACCACTTTTCTAAACCTGATGCGGAATTTCTTACCAGCTCTAACATCTACTTGTGGTCCCAGCACAATTTCCACATAATCAGTATCTGAACAGACTATTTAAATTACTCCGTTGCACTTTCTTATACAGTCATGGTTTCTTTCTGCGCAGATGTTGCAGCGTTCTTTGCAGTGGAAACATCAAGGTTTTAACACTAGTCCGTATGCAAACACGTTCAGGTCAGAGTCCTGCACTGCAGCTGGTACCCGTTTTAAGATGGAAAAAAACATGAATTAAATTTCATGGGTCTGGCTGAAGTTTCTTTACTGCGGGTGAAAAATATTTATGTAATACTATTGTTTGTTTAAGACTCCTAAAGAGAATCGTGTTGATATAATGTGTTTGTGGAGAGAGCATAAATATTCCCCCAGCTTTGCCCTGACAGCGGAATGTTCCCGCTATCTAGGCATCCTGCGCTGCCAGAGAGAGATTTATCTGCGACTGAATTTGTGATTCAGGAACAGAGAGCTCAGATAAAGCCAGGGACTGTGGACAATATTTTGTTTCTGCACAGCGATCTCTGCATCAAATGAATTTCAGCTGTACATTGTTTCAAAGAAATAAAAGGGACATAATTCATTGTAATATAATTTACAATCAATTGGGGATTGTGTTATTTCCGTCTTTGATCGGTTTTTAAAAACTGTAATGTAAAAATGTAAAGGCCGTTGTTAGCAGGACTCTGTACGGTGCGGCAATAAAATCGAGTGAGAAAATGAAGCAGGACATCACACAAAAGTTCACTTTCTGATGAGTGGCTCAACCACTCCACTACTCCATCAAGTAGTGAGTGCGTTCACAAAAAGGAACAGCATCTGAAGAGTGTTTGTGTGATTAGCTTTTGCTGTCACTTTATTATGACACAACCTCTATTCATCAGTACAATAATCAGAAACACCTGTGGACGCAAACTAACAGCCGTCCTTCATTGCGAAAGTTTACAATTTCCGCCACTGACCACTTGATGCAGACGCACAGTTATTTTCAACTTTACGCACGGAGTTTAGGAAACTGAATCAATCAAAAACGATTCTTATGAGAGTATCTGAGCATCATCATCTCAGACCTGGACACCGTACTCAATGCAACGGTATTTCCTCCTGCTGAGGCAATAAGGAAAGTCCCCGTTGCAAAAGAAGTGGCTCTTGCTACTCCAGTTTGACGTGTGCAAGCGGACCGGATTCAGCCTACCTTACGCACAAGCAGGTGAATAATTCACATCCATAGACCATGAGAAAGTTGTGAGACTGCAGGTAAAATGTTCATATTTAGAACATGTTTTCATCTGCTCCATGTGTGATGGCAAGATGGAGATTCTTTGTTCAGATTTTTCGGGCTGAACGTTAACTAAAATGAATGAAGAATTAAATAATATTAAATATGTTTAAGATTTTTTCAAAGTTTAAAAAACTCTCGGAACAGAAAATAACGGGATCCATGATTTAATGTAAATTATAGTAGAATTAATAATTTCTCTTTTATTGCTTTGGAATATTCATCTCGCGGGTTGCCGCCCCATTGCAGGACTCTGAACTGCTAGTTAAAGTTTCCCCGCACAGAACGGCAAGAGTTGTAAAGGGAACACACGGGGCCCAACCTCACGCCAATGACTGACGCAATCTGCTGGGATTCCTTCAATAGGAAACTTTTTAACTGATTGGAATGTTTGTATAAATGTATTGAAATGACTTCTTGTTAAGTGCCTTGAGATGACATCTGTTGTGAATTGGCGCTATATAAATAAACTGCATTGAATTGAACACATTTTATTTGCATATAGCCGATATAGCCAACATTGTTCTTTGTGATGATGATTCTTGCAGACCAACAGCCTGATGGTGGTTTTCAGTGCCTTTTGAAAAACAAAACACATAATCTTATGGCTTTCAACTTTTATTGATTGAAAAAAGATACAATTTTCAACACCTGTTTATACACTGCAGTGCACGTTGTAATGAAACCTAAAATGGCTGAATAATTATAGGCTATAATAATAATTAATAATTGTCCCCAGCAATTTTTAAACCACACTCAAGTTTATGGTTATTGTCCCCAGCAGTTTTAAAAACAAACTGACCGCCTTGGCTAAGGACGGTCAGAAATGTCGCTAGACACTTTATTTTGTGTCTTTTCGCATAGTGTGTGTAAATATCTGGTTTTACATGTAGCTTTATGAAACATTTTCCTTTAAGAGGATAATATTTTTTTCCAAAATATACTGCAATTATTTAATAGAAGAGATTTTTCTAGAGAGTTTGTTGGTTTAATTTAGACAGCTTGGTAAGGGTGATAAGAGCATAACTAGGGTAATTGCAAATAGAAACTACATATGATATTATGAGTATTACCTAAAACATCAATCCATCCCTTTCTGTACTTGCCTGACCTGAGAAGGGACTGACACTTATATTCAGCAGTCAGTGGGTGAACGGTCTGGTAAACAGTACAGATTACAAGGCCATCACAGGAATACACAGAGAAACACAGGACAAACAACCATAAAAGCACATCTAAGCTATGTTCGTTCTAAGCTGCGCGCGTGTGCAATTGTGCACTCCTGACACATGCTTCGCGCACAGAAAATCTGCTCTGGGCACCAAAAAAAAAATAAAAATCTAACCTGAACTGAAAAAACAAAACAACAAACAAATCATTCATTCTGTGCTATTTTGCAGTATGAATTAATGAGCATATGTACCGATTTACAGTTCCAGCGGTGCCCCTGCACCGGTCCAATTAGAAAAAACACACTCGCCCGAACCCGTTGTCCATGGTTATTGCCATATCAATGTGGCAGAGACCCGCACACTGACACAACACAGTAACTATATAGCTGTCATGGCCTTCCTGCTGTGTGTCGGTTTGTTAAAATTTGAGACACCTTCTTTTACAGATAGACGTTCACGCTGGAGGCAAATGTGCATCCAATCTGACATTTTTGCCCATATCTGATTTTTAGGACTGTTTGAACAGCACAATTCTATCTTTTTTTCAAACCCGATAGATAACCTAAGTATTTTCCAGGGTCAAGATTAAAGATAGACACGGGTATGCAAATAAGACTAAGGTACAAAAATAAATAAATGAATACAGACTAAACTCAGATCCTCCTTTTAATGTAGGAGCGCAGCGCTTTCGTCCATGCACAGAGTGGCTGACAACGCCAAGTTCCTGCGGTGTGGAATGTGCTTGAATTATTTAGAAAGTCTGTAGTGTTTTGGTGGAATTTTCTTTAACGAAAAGGGGATTATGGAATGTTCTGAAAACATCAGAAGTTTTCGTTTTATTCCTCTCAGAAACGGGCTTATTATTGTCAGTCTTAGTTTGTAACTTTATCACTGGATTCTTTCAGGCGCCACAAAAGAAAAAAACTTTGAATAGGAAAATGGATTTTTAACAACAAATCAGAATTGAGCATTTAACCTGCAATGGGAACATAGCAGTGCTGCTTCTGCTCCTGTCAGTCAGCAGGGCTAGAGTTGACCTGGTCATACTATGTGAATAAATCTTTTAGTGTTTGGTCTTGCTGTTTGATTCTGCATTTGGGTTAAAAGATTTCACTTCAAGACAAAAACTTTTATGTCACTGAGTGACCAGTGGCTGGCTGCTCCAGCCAATGATGCGAATCACATACGTTTTTACGCACCTAATCAATCGATATTTGTGCTACATTTCAAGCATCCAGCGCAGATTGTGAAAGAGGTTTTAGTTTAATGAATCGTATCAAAACAGCATTGAGAAATCTTCTTGAAGTGGATTTGGATCAGCTAATGCTCATAAAGTCAAAGCTGCATGCAGATGAGGCCATCAACCTGAACAACTGGTACAACCAACCACTGGGTGGATGAGAAGGACAGACGAAAAAAATAAGGTGAAATTGAAGTCCTCAATCAGATTTGTGCTTATCTAGTGTCATTTATTTACAATGTTCATTTATGAAAAATGAACATTAAATACTGTCACCAGTTTATGAGTAGCAGAAATACAAATAATCGTATGATTATATACTGTATTCTGCAGAGAAAGAGTTACAGGACCCTCTCCTAGACCACAGGAGGACTCTTACCCAGTGCTCAGCGAGAGCTTCACACAATAGCTCATGCTTATAATACAAGTCAGACCTTTATGATAAAAATGTTAAGTGTGTTTCTCCACAGTTACAATGAAATATTTATACTTACAATAGTGTTAACACAATGCACAGGTCATGAATAAGGTCTTTGTCATTTTCATTGTAAGTGGGATAATGTACTTAATTAAAAAGTATTCTCACAGAAATTTAAATGCTGTAATTTGATTATTTTAATAAACTATGTAAACTGGATGGATGCGATGCTGGCATGACCACAGTGCACACATCTGATGTAGCTCACATTGGTCAAAGGGACTGCAGACAAGTTTTTTTTTCAGTAATGCGAAGGTCTCAGGTGCCAAACATACTTACAGAAAGAGACAGGAAGAGACAGGCAAAAACTGAGTTACAGTTACATGCAGCATTGTTAAACTCCACAGACAGAGGAGAGACTAATTGCTATTTTGAAATTAATAAAATCAACTCGTAACCCCAACAGGCATTATTGACATTGAATACATCAAATTAGCAGTTATTTCCCAACACTTTACATATCAAACTAACAAGTAGTTTGCTTGCTGTTCAGAAGTGAACAAAGCTTTCTAGCACATTGAAAACTAATATTTGTTCCTCAAATCTGTGGAAGATGGTGTCTTGAAGAGTCCCACAACTGCCTCAAACACAATGATTTTTTTTTAAATGAAACAAAAACTGGAACAGTCATGCATAGCTTTTGTCAAGAGAACAAAGAAAGTTCTATCTCTGTTGTCACCTAGCAACAGCTTTCCTATGACTTATGGTAAAATTAACTGCCCTCATGAGTCATTTTAGGGCCCCCTCCCAAAAGTCTGAAATGAGAGTTAATCTATAGTTAACATTTGCATTATACTGGCCATTGAGAGCCTCTCTGGTATCCATCCATCCATCTGCTGGTACCTACCTCCAGCAGTCATTGGGTGACAGCCAGGGAACACCCTGAACAGGTCGCCAGATCATCACAGGGCAACATAGAAACAGATAGAACAAACAATCACACACATACACACTTAAACCTAAGGACAATGTAAGGAGACCGATTAAGCTGAGATACAACCTAAACTAGAACCACTCCAGTTTGCATACAGGCAGGGGACGAATACAGAAGATTAATTTAATACCATTACTCATTTATCCCTTAAACATCTTGAAAAACCCCAGTTTTATGCTCATCTTTTATTTATTCATTTTAGCTTGGCTTTTAAAACACTTTAACATTTGCTGCTACAAAGATTGATTCAGTTGACTGTTAATCCTTCTATCATTAAATTGTTTTATTCTTTTTTTAACAAGTAGAACTCAGAATGTTAAAAACAATAGTAAAGTCTCCAGCTGGTGCTTGACCAGTACCGGTGTACCTCAGGGATGTGTCAGCTCACCAGTCCTCCTCACTATTTACACTAATTATTCTACCAGCATGAACATGGTAAGTAACAAGTAGCAAGTAACATGAATTTCAGTATGCTATATAAACAAACACAACGCTGGACCTGTAAAAGAAGATCATGCCTTGCCGCAGCAGAGGGTGATTTCATGACGATGTATGGAATGTGTGCTGAGTCCTGGCTTGCAACAGTATTTAAAATGCAAGTGTACATGGGGAGTTCATTTAGCATTTTTTAAAAAGTATCAGCTAAAATGGCAAACTGGAGTGATGCAGAGGTCCAGGAGCTTTTGGCCTTTAGAGCTGAAGACCAGATTGCCAGACAGTTCATGGAGACTGTGAAGGACAGCCACCTTTTGGAGCGGCTCGCAAAAAGACTTGTGGAGCAGGGCTTCAATCGGGATAAAAAATAAGTTACATCCAAGTTATTTTCTCTGTTTACCACAGACTATTTCGTCTCATGGTTTATACTTAACCCTGCATGTCGACAGCCATGACACCACCCTCACACTCCCCTTTATCCCACCATCGCGTAATCTTTTATGAAAAACACCTGATCGTGCTACAGGCTGGCCACTTATGAATGACCAAAAGGCTCAGTGATGTCAGCATTGATGCCAGCACTCATGGCAGCATTGTCTTTTGAAATAGCCTTTAGAGTTCCAAGATGCAGACTGAACCATTTAAAAACTAATTTGTCCCAGTTTCTACGAAGCTGCTAAATAACTAAAATAAGGACAACTTTCTCTGTCTTTTTCTTACCTTATTTATTTAATATATCCTATGTTTTATGATGGATTGATACTATGTAGATTTACTGGTTTATGTTGTGTCATGCCGTGTGTAAAATTTTCAAGGCAGTAGATGTAACAGCCCCAGGGCCCAAGAAGAATTTCCCTATTGGGAACAATAAAGTGTGATGTGATTTGAACCTAACAGTCATAAGAACCCAAACATGCACAGGAAGATCAATGTCCATGCAGAAAGACCCCTGGCTGGGATTTGAACCCTTGACCTTCTTGCGGCAAGGCAATAGTGCTACAAAATGAGATTCCAAATCAAATAATATTTTACATTTTAGAAGGAAAACTCTTCCTCTTTTTGTTGTAAAGCCATGACATCCATTCCTGGTCTTAGATGATCCCAAAGTGGGGCACAGAGGTAACAGGGGAAGGGTGGCGACATCCTTGAGGGGTAAACCAAGGTGTTGCCAGAAAGGATTATTGTCCCTACAGTCAGTTCTTGATCTGTGTCTTGCTCTCCTTCCAGTGGCACTTTTCCATACTGAACATTTTTACTGGAAACTCAGTTGGATTAGGATGAGATTAGAAGAATTCGGTGAAATTCGGTGAAATTGGATAACTAAGAGGAAATCCAGACATCGCTCTCCCCAGTGACACACTAGCTCATTCTGTGGATCCTAAGGTGTTCCCAGGTGGATCTGCCCTGGGATTCCCTCCTAGTTGGTTTTGCCTGGAAAACTTAAATGTGGGGTAGGAGATTATAGAAAAGCTTTTAGACCAAACTACATTTTGAAAACAAAGTCCAACCCTCTTTCTTCAGCCCAAAACCACGCCTCCAGAATACAAGAACGCACAATGCTTCTACTGAGGGTTCATGTGTGCACTTGTGCTGTGCAGCTTCGATTAACTAACAGTTTCATGGCTCCTTCACAGGTAATAAAATATCTGACATTATTATCAACATAAACAAGAATGTGATTGTTGTTTAAAGTTATATTGACATATATATAGCATTACAAGATCAAATTCAATTCAAAAATACTTTGTGTACAATGTGTTCTGCGTAATCTTGGGTCAGCAAAAACATTTGGTTGCAGTCAGACTGATGTCAAGCTAAAACAATGGTATGATTTGTTCTACCTGATGAAGTAAGTCTTGCTATTGAGAAACCACTGTCAAATAAAGCATGTGGTCTTGACCAATTATCAGCAAAACCCAGAAGTATGCTAGGTAAAGAGCCCATAGCCCTTCCACTTCTACAAAGCTGGTTGTTTGGCAACTTTCTGAGCACATACCCCAAGACTGGTACTCGACAGATTCCTGAAATGGCCCCAGAAATGGTCCTGTAAAATCCATGCTAGTGGAGAAACACGCATACTGTGAAGGTCGAGTAAAATTACCCTGAAGTTCCGATAGTGGAAACGTGCCTCCTGTTACTTTCATGTGCTTTACAGGTTTTCCACAACAAGGCATTTTACCTGATTCCATGTTATCAATTCTTTAAGTGCAGGTAGTAACAGAAAAAAGTGGGAAGATACTTTCCATTGATAATGACAGAACAAAGTGTGTTGTCTAGAGTAGAGTTGACCATCATAAGTTGTTTGTTGAATTATAAAGGAGATGGGTCCCGGCTTACTTAATAAGGATTCTACATTTTCGGTTCTCATCAATAAATGCTGCAATTAAATAAAAGTTAATTGGGGTATGGGGTTTTCTGAAAGTTCTCTGTATTTAATGGAGTCAGACAAGGTAGAATTTTGTATCCTGTTCTCTTTAACTTGTACCTTGACAGTTTGTCTGTTGAACTAATTGCCTGTAAGGCTTGGTATATAGTGGGTAATTGTCTTGTGAATTATTTAATGTATGCATACGATTTGGTCATCCTGTCTCCCACAGTGCTGGGCTGCACTAGCTACTCAGGATCTGTGCTAGATTGGGGCGACTGTGGCTCAGTAAGTATAGTGGTTGCCCTTGGGCAAGGCACTTAACCCCAAATTACCTACCGAGCTCTGAATCAGTGTGTAATTGTGAGTGTGTTTGTGAGCGTGAATGGGTGAATGTGTCTCCAGTGTAAAGTGCTTTGAGTGGCCAGTATGAAATAGTTGAAAATATCAGATCACTTCCACACCTGGAGTACTCTGTGATGATGGATGGGACACGAGACGTGTCTGGAAAAGAGTGCGGATGGAACTGGTGCAGACTGTCCACCTTCTTGGACACAGAGGTCTTATAGTGTGACAGGGACCCTCACCCTTCTCAGACCTTGCAGTTCCCTTAAATATCTGCCCAAATAACACTCCCAACTCATTGACCTAACCCAGATAGTTCCGGATAAATATTGAGGCAGTTCAGGACCTCTGTGTAATTAGGTTAACACAGGGGGGGAGCACAATGAACATAGGGAGCATGAGTTTCTCTTCTTACAATGGCCTTTGCACCATTGTATTTGACAGCCATATTTGCGGCCCCATCGTATGCTTGGCCACGCAACCCATTGATGGGCAAGTTTAGATGCTTCAAAACATCCATGACTGTTTTTGCTAGATTTTATCCTGCTGTCAAAGAAAGCTCATAAAGACCAATAAATTCTTCATGAGGGACTAAATAATTGTCAGCATATCTGAAACACATTGCCTCTTGCTCTTTTCCAGACACGTCTCCTGTCCCATCCATCATCACATAGTACTCTAGGTGTGGAAGTAATCTGATATTTTCAATTATTTCACGTAAGATCATGCTGCTGAACAAAGTCAGAATTTCATTTTGAACAGTAGCTGAAGTATATACATCCTTACTACCACATGTCAACCACTTACTTAGAGAGGGATCATCCTCTGATTTGTACTTCAGTACCTGTTGAAAATTTCCCTCACCACATTCTTGCCCCCTAAAAGGTAAGCACTGCCTAGCCAACATCTGCACAGCACCAATGATTTTGAGAAGACATCCCCTTGCTTCCTTATTCTGTTTCACACTCACACTAGATAGCTTAACCTGTACTGATCGATCTTCATAGATGTGGATTGGCAAGGGTAAATCGCTCAAGGGCTTTTTTCCAATTTTTAAACCCAGATTAAATTAATGCTGAATCAGCATTCTTGGCCAGAGGTGATGTATCAGCGTTAAAGGCTTTTGAGCTGTAAAAGTACACCCTCGACACCAGGACTTACATGGAGCCATGGAAATTTCTGGTACTACTGAGTTTGAAAACTCAGAGTATATTTCGGCAAAGACTATTTAGAAATTAATTTTGGATCTGGTTGATTGGGCTTACTGAACTGATGGCAAGTAACAGCCAGGTTTGAGTTCTCTGCTCCTCTCTCTACCATTTGTCTTGTCTGTCTGCTTTTTGTCTTTCCGCTTGTTGTGCTTCTTGTCTGCCCGCTTCTTGTCTGTCTGCTGCTTGTCTGCCTAATTCTTGTCTGCCTGCTTCTTGTCTGCCCACTTGGTGTCTGCCTTTACCTCCTTCTTCATCTCTGTCTTCCTCACTCCTGGCCACATCCTCACATACACCCTAATCAAAACATTTGAAATGATATTGTGAATTTGATATAAAAACACAAGACACATGCGTGCACCTGGGATGGAAATAAGCACCACCCATGACACAAACACCTATACATGGTCTCTCTTCCTTCATAGACCTCTCAACTTCACTTACAGGATTTCTATCGAACAGGGTGTCAACCCTCTCCTGCCTTTTTCTGCATCCTAATGATCTTTTGTGACAAAAAGACAGCGTTAAGCTTGATAGTGAGAGAAAGTATAGACCACTAGTTGTCAAAATGCAAATGAGACCACGCCCCTTCCGGCCACGCCCCCTGACCACGCCCACTTCCGGTCACGCCCACTTCCGGGTACGCCCACTTCCGGGTACGCCCTTCCGGGTACGCCCCTTCCGGGTACACCCACTTCCGGGTATGCCCACTTCCGGGTACGCCCATTTCCGGGTACGCCCCTTCCGGTTACGCCCCTTCCGGTTACGCCCACTTTTGCAGGCTCCCTGGCTGCCGTGACAAGCTCCGCCCTGTCACAATAAGCTCCGCCACCTGATGGCCACGCCCACCTGTCACAATAAGCCCCGCCCCCTGATGGCCCCGCCCACCTGTCAAAACGGGATACGCCCCCTGGTGGGCACGCCCACCTGTCAAGATAGGACACACCCACCTGTCAAAATGGGGTACGCCCCCTGGTGGCGACGCCCACCTGTCAAAATAGGGTACGCCCCCTGATGGTCACGCCCACCTGTCAAAATATGGCACTAAATGGCTCCCTCTAGTGGTTCTACAATTAAACTAAATGCAAAAAATGAAAATACCTCCCCCTAGTGGCCCAATAAATACTATTACACCAAAACTTATAAATGCCTCCCTCTAGTGGTTCAAAATTAATATAACAGGCTATTGTATAATTGGCCCCCTCTAGTGGATCAAAGTAACATTACATGCAAATCTAAAAATACCTCCCCCTAGTGGCTCTAAAATTAAATGACATGCAAATATGAAAATACCTCCCCCTAGTGGCCCAATAAATAGTATTACACCCAAATGTGAAAATACCTCCCTCTAGTGGTTCAAAATTAATATAACAGCCTATTGTATAATTGGCCCCCTCTAGTGGATCAAAGTAACATTACACCCAAATGTGAAAATACCTCCCCCTAGTGGCTCAAAAATTAAATTACAGCCTATAGTATATACAGCGCCCCCAATGGTTTGAATCTAACTCCTCAGTGTCATCAGAACATGTCCGAACAAGTCCCTTTAATATTATACGGTCTGGGCTCTGTCTCAACATGACTCCTTGAGCATTCCATTTTATTTTAAACAGTTAAAAGGTGCTTTTTAGCTTCCTGACTTTAATTTAAAACCACATTAGCTCCAACACTCTAGAGACACCATTACATCTGATTCTAACAATTCAACCATGATAAATTAAACTTGTAAGAGCACTAAAAAGAGAATTTATTCACCCACAGCTATGTTGAAGCAGATGCTCATCCTTTTGTTGATTTTAAAAATGCACCATTACACAGTCTTTAAAAACAGATAAGGATTTTAAAAAACATCACTTTAAACCTGGGTGCTTTAAGCTGGAAATAAGAAATCTATCAAACTACTAAAGTTACTGATAAAAAACAGTCCACCAATCAGCGTTTGACACGCCCCTGCTCTGCTTTGTATTCGCTGTATTTATCACGCCCCTGTCTTCACCTACGTCCGCAAGTCGGGTAAACCGGTTTGGGCGGTGCTCACCGGGCGGCATTTACCTGTATAAAAGGCTGTCGGAAAACGGTTAATCTCTACAGCATGCTGGAAGGACCTCATTCAACAATCCGACCTTAAGGACACGGAGCGCGGTGCTGCGACGAACAAAGAAAACAGCGGTTTCACGAAGACTGTATCACCGGCTTCATTCGAGGGGAATCCCAGAAGCCCGCGTCATTGTCAGACCGCGTCAGAGCTGAGTCCAGGCGGGATTCCCGAGCTTCCCCTGCTAAGAGCTGGAGTTACGGGTTCAGCGAGGAAATCAACTTCACATCGACTACAGGAAGTCTTCACATCGGCGACCTGTATTATCGGTTTGGAGCGAGGTGAGTAAATGTTTTTTTTAGCTCGCAATTGTGCGGTCGTCTACGGATGTTTGATAGCACCAAGATGGATTCGGTGCTGGCTTATCGATAGATTCACCGTAGCATACATACTCTGTTACAGCTAGAAGCATCGCTCAACTGCAGTTACTGCTCTGAGCTGGTTTTGGGCTGGAGCGGGAAAAAGGCGGTGGAGATTGTTACAAAGCGAAACTCCACTCTGAGGTGAGTTTACTTTTTTTAAAATTATGTTGACTGTTTAGATAAGGGTATTACCGTATTTTTATTTATTTTATTATATTCCTGACTTTTACCTGCGTTTTATCATAGATCGTGATCGAAGCGCGGAGCTGTTTTCAATTGGATCTCAGCGGATCTGCCCAACGCCCGCCTCGCTACTTCAATTAACAGTGAGACTGTCTGGAGCTTTCTCCAACTTGTGTATTGTCTGACTCTGGTTTCGGGCTGGAGCGGGAAAAAGGCACTGGGGTTGTTACAAAGCGAAACTCCGCTCTGAGGTGAGTTTACTGTTTTTAAAATTATGTTGACTGTTTAGATACGGGTATTACCGTATTTTTATTTATTTTATTATATTCCTGACTTTTACCTGCGCTTTATCATAGATCGTGATCGAAGCGCGGAGCTGTTTGCAATTGGACCTCAGCGGATCTGCCCAACGCCAGCCTTGCTACTTCAGTTAACAGTGAGACTGTCTGGAGCTTTCTCCAACTTGTGTATTGTCTGACTCTGAATGTTTTTTCATGTCCTTTTTTTTCTGATCGTGTGTTTAAATAGCAACATCAACCAGTCACTATGAATGTCTCACAGGAGCTAAATAGTCCTCAACCGTCTAGTCAGGAAGATGAAGAATTTCAGATCAATGTACGTGACGAATTCAATAACATAGAGATCCGACACAACTTTGTCCGGCCTGAGGGTGATCATCCGTGTCCGTATGAATTTCATAATCACATAATGAATATGCTCAGGGGTTTATCAGACCGGGTGACACCGCTGGTTAACACTAACGATATTGTGCAGATAGAGGTTAATGGACCCGGCGTGTCTCGCAGCGTGACTTTCTCTGTCGATGAAGGGGGGAGTAACGTCATGCACCAGTTCGAAACGTTTTTAGATGATCTGATGCAATCCAATGCTGAAATAGCCTCAACAGAGCGTTTGGAGTTTGTAATTCAAACAGTGCGTGATCTTAGCGGGGGAGCTAGACGAAAAGCTGAAATGTCTCTCGATTGCGAGCTTATACACAAGAAGAGACGCCACCTATACATTGTGAACAATGATCGAGATGATAAACTGTGTTTTGCTATTAGCTTAGCCTGTGTTGCAGACCCTAGCCTCGGCTCCGATGCGGCTATACAGCTCGGTAGAGAGTTGCAACAGCGTGCAGGCCTTTCAGAACACACCCCCGTCAGATCAGGCGATATCCACAAATTTGAGAAGTTGTTGAACAGAAAAATAGTTGTTTTTATCAGAAGTGAGGGAGAGAGAGCTCTAGGGAAGATTCAGACCGACTTTGAGGACCGAAGCAGGACTGTTTTTCTATTGCACTTCCGAGACCATTACTACGGGATCAAAAACTTGAAGGGTTTTATAGGGGCTCGGGATATTTGTCACTACTGTTTCGATCCTATAGGGCATAAATACAATCATGTATGCAAAGGTTCGTGCGCTGTCTGCAATGATGCAGCGTGTGCTCAGGGGGTTACAAATCCGATTCTTTGTCGTGACTGTAACAGATATTGCAAGAACCAGACGTGTTACGATAGACATAAAGTACCTGAGCTAAAACCCAGGGCGCGTGTGATGGTCAGTCATTGTGATCAGGTGAAGAAATGTCCCAACTGTGGGTTAAACTATAACCAGAGTCTCACAACAGGCAAGAAGCATGTGTGTCAAGGGAAGAAGTGTAGGATTTGTGGGGGTAAGCTTGACAAGGACCAGCCAGCATCGGACCATAAATGTTATATCCAAACATGCTCTGTCGATACCGAAATAAGTGACAAGGTGATTTTTTACGATATTGAAACTTTCCCTGGTGCGCAGGGTGAGCATGTTCCATTTCTGATCTGTTCAAAGTCCACATCTGGCGAGGAGTGGTCAGCCTACGGTAGTGATTGTATTCGGGAGTTTATTCGTGAAATCAGGAGGCCGGGCCGTCGGAATTACACATGTGTAGCCCATAATGCTAGAGCTTTTGATTCCTACCTTGTTCTGAATTCAATGACGGAGATGGGTTTAAATCCTGACATCATTATGCAAGGGTGTAAAATTCTGAGCATCACTGATCCTGATTACGGTTTGAGGTTCATTGACAGCCTATCTTTCCTTGCCATGAAGCTTAGTAAAATGCCTGAAGCCCTCGGTTTTCCTGACCATAGCAAGGGCTATTTCCCACACCGTTTCTCATCCTCTGATAATCTGAGCTATGTAGGTTCTTACCCGCTGCCATCATTTTACGGTGTTGAGCGAATGAATCGTGCTGAGCAGGAGGAATTCTATACATGGTACGCTGAGGTTAGCAAGGGCGTGTTTGACTTTAAAAAGGAGGCTCTCTTTTACTGTAAGAATGATGTGGAGATACTCCTACAAGGATGTACAAGGTTTCGTCAGGAGTTTTTTAACGACAGTCAGATTGACCCTTTTAACAGGATCACCATCGCAAGTGCTTGTATGAAAGTGTTTCAAAGCAATCATTTGAAGGCAGACACTCTCGCTGTGCCTTCACCTACAGACTACAGCGAACAGTTTAAAAAGTTTTCCACAGCTTCCGTTGAATGGTTGGAATATGTTTCACATACATGGAGGGTTGGAATACAGCATGCTCTAAGAGGTGGTGAGAAAAAGATTGGATCATACTTTTTAGACGGTTACCTGGAGGTAGGGGAGCGTAAAATAGGGTTTGAGTTCCATGGGTGTGAGCATCATGGCTGCAGCACCTGTCGCTATCCAACAGCTGAGAGTCCATTGACCGGTGTGCCTTATGGGCAGCTCTACGCTGCCACCATGGAGAGGGAGCATGTGCTGAGGACTGTGTACGGTATAGAGCTCGAGGTGATGTGGGAACATGTGTGGGAAGAAATGAAGAAGAGTAACGCTGATGTGAAGCAGTTCATGATGACCTACCAGGCTCCTGCACCACTTACCCCCCGTGAAGCGCTTTTTGGAGGGCGTACATGTGCAGTCAGGTTGAGGTACTCTGCAGCCCCCGGTGAGCAGGTTCTTTACCAGGACGTGTGTAGTCTTTACCCATTTGTTCAGAAGACAAAAAGCTTTCCTGTAGGGCACCCGATCATAATCAGGGAAAACTTTGATGATCCTAGAAATTATTATGGATTTATCAAAGCAGTCATTTCACCACCTCGTGGTCTTTATTTCCCCATTCTACCATTCAGAACAGATCATGGAAAGCTTGTATTCACCCTCTGTCGCACATGTGCATTGGAGAACAATCAGACACATAGTTGCACCCACACTGACACTGAGAGAGCCTTAACAGGTGTATGGGTGTCTGAAGAGGTTAAAGAAGCCCTTTCACACGGCTACAGAATCGATCAGATCGTTGAGGTGTGGCACTTTGAGCAGCATAGTGATCAGATCTTTGCAAAGTATGTCAACTCCTTTTTGAAGACCAAGCAGGAAGCTTCAGGTTATCCTGAGGGTGTAGAGAGCGAGGAGGACAAACAGAAATACATCCAGGATTTCATGATGAATCAGGGTGTAGAG
Source organism: Valencia hispanica (assembly GCA_963556495.2). Classification (NCBI taxonomy): domain Eukaryota; kingdom Metazoa; phylum Chordata; class Actinopteri; order Cyprinodontiformes; family Valenciidae; genus Valencia; species Valencia hispanica. Next base: position 41,770,694 of record OY747720.1, on the reverse strand, counting down.
TTAGACCCTGAAAAAATTAAAGTAAACCCGGCAAAACGTCAAGTAGCCAAACTGTGTTTGAATTCGCTTTGGGGGAAGTTTGCTCAAAAAAATGACCAAACCCAAACCTCAATCATTAAACACCCTGACAAGTTTTTTGAGTTCCTGTTTTCAGGGAAGTTCGTTGTGACATACTTCAGCTTTCTGAACCCCAAGATGGTCATGATTCAATGGAAGTACAACAAAAACTGTGTAACGCCCCCTAACAAAACCACCAATGTCTTCGTTGCCGCATTTACAACAGCTTACGCACGACTAGAGTTATTCAGATACCTACACCAACTCCAAGAACGGGTACTCTACCTTGACACAGACAGTGTGATCTATGTTGTGCGTGAAGGCGAGAGCTCTCTGCCGACAGGTAGCTATTTAGGTGACTTGACAAACGAGCTCCCACCAGGGGACACCATTCAGGAGTTTGTTGCCGCAGGGCCAAAGAGTTACTCGTATCAGACAAAGCACAGGGGGAAGGTCGTGATGAGGGCAAAGGGGATATCGCGAACCATAGAATGCTGTGAAAGGGTGAATTTTGATACAATGACAGGACTTGTTGACGGTTACCTGGGTGGTGAGAGAGGCGAGGTACTCAAAGCACCGCAGCATTCCATCAAACGTGATAAAAACGGGTTCCATCTGAGGAATCACTCATTTACCAAAACTTTCAGGGTGGTCTATGACAAGCGGAGGTTGTTCCCAGACGGAACGACGCTACCATTTGGTTTTTGAGGGGGAAAATGCAGCATCAGGGTGAACTGGAAGCGATTAACTTTGATCCAAGATTTAAAACTCCTTTTTCAAGTCTTGTGGTAGGCCCGAGTGGCTGTGGGAAGTCTTTTTTTGTAAAAAATGTTTTGATTAATTGTCTACATGTGATGGATTCTGTACCTGAAAATATTGTTTGGATCTACACTTCATTCCAACCATTGTATACGGAATTGATGAAGATTAATAAATCAATTAAATTCATCGAAGGATTGCCTCATTCCTTTGAAGATGATGTTTTATTCCCCCCAGATCAATCGCATCTATTGATTCTCGATGATGTACTCTTTCAAGCAGCTGAGCATCCAGAGGTCGTGAAAATATTTACACAATATCGACACCATAGAAACATGAGCGTTATGATGTTGACTCAGAATGTGTTTCTCAAGGGGAAACATACTCGAACTATCAGTCTTAATTGTAATTATATGGTCTTGTTTAAAAACCCACGTGACAGATTGCAGGTAGCAAATTTAGCACGTCAAATTTTCCCTGGACAGAAACCCTTTTTCATGGAGAGTTTTGAAGATGCTACGAGCCAACCACACGGCTATTTATGTGTAGACCTAACCCCTGACACACCAGACCAATACAGGCTCAGGACAGGTTTACTTCCTGGACAGTGGCCGGCTGTTTACATAGCTAAGAACAAGTGACCAACATGTCGGCACGCATAAAAAGAAATGCACCGTTACTAGGGGCTCTTTTTCATTCCACACCCCAGAAACGTAAAGATATCCTAACTCATTGTTCTCCCGACTTTCTACAAACCTTGTGCGAGATTGCTTTAAATGTGCTGAAAGGGAACATCAAGCTGTCCACAACACAATACAACAGACTTAAGAAGCAGAAAAAAATCCTCAGGCTGTTGGCTGATCGGAAGGTGGGGTTAAAGCGCAAACGACAGACATTGAAAACCCAGACAGGAGGAATTCTCCCACTGATTGCAGCTGTAATACCGTTTCTCGGAGAATTGGTGGCTGGAATATTCCGCCGGTAGAGGTGTATTATGACACTGAGAGCATCACAGAAAATGTTTCTAGTCTCACCGCATCAATTAAATCGTCTGAAGCAACGGGATAACTCCGGAACCATACGACAGAAGGCTCAGGATGACACTGATGAGGACATGCAGGCAATATTGGATGACCCAAACAGTGCATCGTACGAGAAAATTAAACGCTACCACGCATTACTTCAGAAATACCTAACCCTCCTTAAGCAAGGAGAGAACGAAGAGCCGCGTGTCACCCTATCGCTGCAGAGAGACCGTGCGAATGATGACCCCCCGAAGGACAACCAGATCGTTAGTGGGTATAGCCGAGGTTTAGACGGTCTAGACTCCTTAGAGACCTCTTCTACACCTGCCGTTGAGAGTGTCGTGGATGAGAGAGCAGGCAGGAAATCAAAAAATAAAAAGCGCGTATTGATGTCACCAGTTTGGCCGTCTTTAAAGGCTCCAACTGCTACAAAACGGCGGGAAAGAAGGAGGTCGTTCATGATGTCACCAGTTTGGCCTCAGAATGCGCAGGTACCACGCAGAAAGCGTAAGAGTGTTACCTTATCACCCCTCTGGACCAGAGCGGAAGATCATTTCAGTAAAAAGTCTCTTCGTAAGGCAACCCGAGCCCCCAGCTGGCTCACATTCTCCCCCTAGCTGCATTACTACTGAATAAGCGTTGTTTCTTTTCATAATAAACGATATGCGTTCACATAATTTCATGCGTACAGGTTTATTTCATTCCATGTTAAACATCATAAGTCTAATACATTTGATGCATATTCTCTTACATATCAAAACCCGTAACAATCTTTAAACACATCTAGAGAACAGGTTCTATGCATGAAAAACGTTGTGTTTCGCTTCATAGCACATTTCACATACTTTTTGACAAAGTTAGATACAAGCTCATCATTTGATTCAGGAATTTGACAATACTTTGATAAAACTTGTTGCATGGAGAGACCACAGGCTCTATGGCATAAATAAAAAATACAGTGATGCCCACAAACAGAAGATTGAACGCTCTGAAATTGTTGGTTATGGTACATTATCACAGACGAACGATCTTTCAAAAAATCCAAAATGGATGAAGGGTAATAGACAAATTCTGGTGAGTACCCGTAAGAGTCAAAAAACGTTGCTTTACCACCCTCTTCCAGAGTGAGGGCTAGCCAGTGTTCCCCAGGCATGTTAGAAGGGTGTGTATTGACGATAAAATAAGCCGGTCTGGGGAATGTTAGTGGTAGCAGCTCCAGTTGGTCGCTGGCCCATACACCGCAGAAAAGCTTCCCAAGCAGATGACTGAGTATTGCATCGAGTTCGTGATTATTCATGTTTCCAAGTGGTTAATAATAATCCACCAAAACTCTTCTTTTAGAGTCTATTTCCAGGATGGAGTCGTAGCACGCGTATACAATCAGCGTTGTTGTGTGCGGTAACGGTGTTCTGAATCTCATTTCTAGCCTAATGTTACCACTGCGTACTGGTGATAGTGCTTCAGATTCAGCACATGGGTCGAGATTAAAAGCAAATAATGCGTAACCCGTGTTAAAGTCCTCCCTAGTTATGCTTAGGGGGAGATCCTTTAAATGCCTCCCTGTGGATGTAAACAGGTTGTAATATTCTCGTACAGAATTACCCTGATCGAAGTTGGGTTGGAAGGCCTTAGCAGGAATCTGTCTACCATCACGGGACAGAGCTAGATACTCCATATTATAATGGTTGAATGAAAACGGATTCAAATTGCGCGCTCCTGTGAAGGCCTGGTGATTAACCATCGAAATAACCACATATTTAGGTGTCATACCCAAGAACAGGTTCTCCTGAGTGCATATTCTTGAATGTTCAGGTATAGAGTATGTTTTTACATTCACACGCGATACCGGGTACAAAGCATTTCCTTTCATTAATGCGGTCTCATGACCGAGCCGTACGGCGGGAGATACAGTCACCTTTTTGACAAAGAGAGCTGCACCTAAAATCCATAGTTTGAAAGTAGAATCTGCAGCCCCCATAAGACAGAACGCATCGCTTGCTCGTGTTAGCTTAATTCTTATGTCAACAGAGTTCAAAAGTAGTCTTTCACAGAATAATATGTCAGCATGAAGCGGTCCTAGCAGGTGCACCTCTCGAGATTGGGCTGTAAAGGAGGCACGTTGGTTTAATCCTTCATTCGGTCCATCAATAGTCTCTGTAGAATCCATTTCATCGGCTGTATCTTTATAAAAAAGCCCTGCACTGAACTGGCTTTTAAGGGTTTGATCTGAATAATTAAGCAATGTTTTGATCATAGCTCTATAAGGATGCGTAGCGCTGGACTGCGATATTAAACGGTCTCCAAGGGTTACATCACATTGGGAAAAAATTGTGTTCAGAGGGTAGTTAATTAAGCCGACCTTAGCGTCACGAGCCATGGGCGAACCGTTAGCATTGCTAATTTTAACTCTGAGATGGATCAACATGTCATTTAAATCGGTATACGACTCGCCCCCACCAGGGATAAAAAATTCTATCGGTCCTCCATCGGTGATGGCTGAAAGGGGTGAAATCTCAGTGTACAGCTTATCCTCTACCGATAGTTGAGTCATAGGCGCTGAAAATAAGTCAAGCTCACCGAGCGTACACTCTCCCGATTTGACATGTAGTAGAGCCATATTCCTATTCGGTTAAAATATGTCAGAGCCTCTGCCGGACTTCCTTCCCCTCTGCCTGCTCACCCTGAGTGGTTTCTTTTTCTTTGTCTTGGCTTGTTTTCTAGTCATCCAAACACGCTCTCCAGGGGGTCTCTTTCGACCTCGTCTTGATAAGATCATTATTCCTGAACCTTCCTGAGCATCAGAATTCTGACCGATCTTGCTCTTGATTTTATTGACCGCCCTCCCAAAGACGTCCGAAGCTATATTCGATGCCGCAGCTTTAAGGTGCGGTTTAGCAATAGACACTCCTTTCTTAACAAATGGGGATATAAATCGGAAGAGGCGGGCAAACACAGATCCAAATCCACGACCATACATGACAGGCTGTCCTGAAAACCCGGGTAGCTCTCCACCCGTCTGGTTCACATAATATTGTACAAACCGCGTTGGTTCTGGTCTGTGTGTTAAATATGCCATTTTACCGCAGGTGTCAAAACCGGTTTAAAGTGCAGCTTCACGATCGTCTTCCCGTATACAAAGTTCACACACTCGTTACGATCTGTTTTTACCTGTATGCAGATTGTCTTAATATAGCTTTTTGAAACGGGGAGGTAATGCACTGTGTTATACCTCACACCAATCACGTCACCGAATTTACCATTTATGTTTACGACACCGAGCAGAGGTGAGTGACTGTCACCAACAGTTTGGAAATGGATTATGTCTGTGTAGACAAACAGGTTATATACACCAGTGCCGAGATCCGCTGGGTGGGGCGCAGGTCTGTTGGAGATGGTCCACCATTCGTCAGCGTTCAAACCGAGCATGATGGAGAGAGGGTTGCTAGCTCGAATTTTGTATCTTCCATCCCCCTTGAAGTCAAACTTTTTCGAGACATTATTGTAGGTTAGATCGATGCTCCTGTCATATTTCTTCACGGCTGGGACTAGAGCATCTGAGAGGTCTTGAGGTCTCTCAAAATATCCCCCTCCGGAAAACTTGGACCTGGCGTATTCTATACGGGGTGTATTCCTCTCATCTTTAGATTTGTCTCCCACCTCATAAACAACCTTCTTTAAATCAATGTACGAATGCTGATCCGACAGGTTATACCATGTATGAGGGTAGACAATTTCACACAGTCCCACTACCCAGTCTCCACTTAGCTCAATAGCCTTTGGAAGGTCTGTAGTATAATTTGAGCTCGTGTTATCTTTAAATACCTCTCCGCTGGCGTTGGAAGGTAGAGTTACATAGAACCCCTCATCAGACATTGTGAATTTGATGGAGCAAAAAAAGTCATCTAAAGGCTTTGGAGGGTAAGGTTTACTAATTAATCATAGTCTGTAGAACCCACGCTTTATAGTGAATCGACGATGTGTTACACGGTTTTGTGGGCGATATTATTTGACACTTTTAACATCTGAGGCTCTGACCCAACTGTTGAATTTTTCGGGCCAATTTCTCCACCTCACAAAGACTTGGTCCTCCCCGTTGACTCTCCGCCGCTTTAAAATCTTGTCCACGTTATACACCCGCTCACCATTAATTTTTACTTTCTGCAATTCGGCCTCATAAAACGATCCGTGTATTCGATCCTGATCATAATCAACTAACTCGTACACTGGGGGGTAGCGGAGTATGCAACGGTCAACCGTAAATATTTCATCTGTGAAGCTGTTCTCATATTTCTTATCAAATACCCCACGTAGCTTTGATATTCTGACCAGATCCCCTTTCTTAAACTTTGTCTTTATTTTACCAGAGTCTATCGATGGGGTGATGCAATAGAGGTTTTTCATGACTTGAAGAGTATTCTCTGACGTCACTTGCATAGGTGTCATCTTAATGCTTGAGTGGAAGCTGTGGTTGTAACTCTCCACTAGCTTTTGAAGGACGTCGATGTACCGGAAGGTGTTATTAGCGGTGAAATATCTCCACATTCTACCCTTCAGAGTGCGATTGAAGCGCTCAACAACAGATGCCTTTAGATCACTGGCTGTACTAAAGTGGGTAATACCATATTTCTTCATCATTAACTTAAATTGTTTATTATAAAACTCTTTACCAGCATCCGTCTGTAATTTTTGTGGAATTTGACTCTCTTGAAAAACTGATTCAAACCCCTTAACGACCTCACACCCCGTCTTTCTCTTTAAAGCACGCACATACGCCTTTTTTGAAAAGACATCAATCACTGTTAGTAAATAGTTGAATCCGTCGTTATGTGTCGCCAAGGCTTGCATGTCACATAAGTCGGCCTGGAATTGCTTCAAGGGTTTGGTTACAAAAACACGATTCCGGGGAAACTTTACTCGTGCAGGTTTATGCAACGTGTAGGTGTCCTCGCCTGAAAGAAAGTCTTTTACTTTTTCGACACCGATCACACGTCCTTCTCTGTCCTTTAAACCCCTTCTCAATCTGTCAACACCCCCATAGCTCCCCGGATGGGCGGGGTCATAGTATGCATTGGTCAACACCCTCTGTTCTGACATTTTACTATCGAATGATAGTACAGGAGAACGGCTAGTGTAATTTAACCCTTGTATTAATCAGATAGATGAACCATATGATTGGATCAAAGTTTTTTTTATTACAAGTTTAAAACCATAGCATTACACAATTATAAAAACAAATGAATAAAAAACAAAACACGTCAGGATTAAACTAGAGCATTTATATCAGAGGAGATATAACCAACATTAGTACACATCAGATTTCATAGCCATAGCATCGGGAGACAGTCCTGAGTTCTTCCAGGATGGCTTCATCATCCCTATCACCATACACAGCTTGAATCGCGTTGTAGAACCCCTGCATACTCCTCAGCTCATGTAGAACGGTTTCAGCTACTGTTTTCACCTTCAGATCATCATCATCATGTATGCTCCGATTTACCAGCAGAATTCGAATAGCTGGAATGAATCGCGGGGTAAGAAGTTGTCGCATGACTGATTGAAAGTGGAGTTGGTAATAATCCTCATCCATTAGCTCTAGGCATTGATGCTGCAACTGACTGGGATGGCTAATTTGACATCCATAACAGTTATCTTTCTGATAAGCAGCACTGGTCATGTGAAATAGATGCAGAACAGCAGTCTTTACAGCCTTGATGAACCTGGATGACATCAAACCGTCCACCAGGTCCCATTTGTCAACCTCAGTCAGAGTCGGAGAATCACCCCCCTCATCCTGAGACGCACACCCGTGTTCCGGTGTCGCGCATTCCGGCGCATCGGGGGTCCCACCATCGCTGGGCGCTGAAGGTCCATCACACTCTCCCTCGAGATCGGGCATAGGCACCGGGGTTAAAGTAGATAGAGGGGGTCTTACACGGCGATGTTTCGTTGTAGGCGGCCGATAATAGTTGAAATAAGGGTGACCCGCTCCCCCAGCTTCAGGGTTGTATGATCCCTCGACCCAAGCGTCGGGCTGGGCATCTGCAGGCAGAATCTCCGAAAGAGAGAACACAGGGGATGGTGGAGAGTAGCATGGCGAGAGCGATGAAATTGACGGTGGATGATACGGGTTAGCGTAGCCGAACCCCACAGGTGATGGCGGAGTGCTCATCGGCTCATACGGCTGGCCGATCCCCCAGTATGACGGTAGAGTGGTCTGCTTGACGAATCCTCCCATATCCATCGTCTCGGAGCGAAGATTACGGCGGCCTGGAAGTCCTGGATGTAATGCCGAAGACCAGGAGGTTTATATAGGAACCTAGCGTACGGGGCGGGGCCTGTAGACTTGTCTGGACATGTTCGGCATGAGGGGCGTGATAAATACAACGAATACAAAGCAGAGCAGGGGCAAGTCGAGCGCCGATTGGTGGACTGTTTTTTATCTACAACTTTAGTAGTTTGATAGATTTCTTATTTCCAGCTTAAAGCAACCAGGGTAAGCTACTAAAAGAGGGTAGGACCTGTTTGTAACAAATTTTGCTGGGAATAAAACATATTTTGCTTTATAGCATCTACACCTAAACACTGGTGCTCCTGCTGACTGCCTCCCATTTTGCAAGAGTTACATTGTTTCCGCAGTAAAGATATGCAGGCATAACCCATAAAATGGCTTAGAGCAGTTTTAATAGCACTGTTGACTGCGGTAGGTATCCAGTTCTCAATTTCCTCCATTTGATTCTCTTGATCCAGGAAGGAAATCGGAGTCTCGCTTAAAAGAGGAAAGTCTTCTGTAAAAGCCAATGTCGGATTTTTGTCCAGAGTTGTAGAGGTTGATTTATCGCACATTGAGCGTGTCGTCACGGATGGAATCCCATTTGACAATTCAGATAAAAGAACAGACGTTTCCTCATCAAGTTCTTCATTTTTAAATTCAACTCTTTTTAGGTCCATGGTTGGAGTTGAGGCAGAAGAGGCTATATGCTTGGACTCAGCTCTGACGCGGTCTGAAAATGACGCGGGCTTCTGGGATTCCCCTCGAATGAAGCCGGTGATACAGTCTTCGTGAAACCGCTGTTTTCTTTGTTCGTCGCAGCACCGCGCTCCGTGTCCTTAAGGTCGGATTGTTGAATGAGGTCCTTCCAGCATGCTGTAGAGATTAACCGTTTTCCGACAGCCTTTTATACAGGTAAATGCCGCCCGGTGAGCACCGCCCAAACCGGTTTACCCGACTTGCGGACGTAGGTGAAGACAGGGGCGTGATAAATACAGCGAATACAAAGCAGAGCAGGGGCGTGTCAAACGCTGATTGGTGGACTGTTTTTTATCAGTAACTTTAGTAGTTTGATAGATTTCTTATTTCCAGCTTAAAGCACCCAGGTTTAAAGTGATGTTTTTTAAAATCCTTATCTGTTTTTAAAGACTGTGTAATGGTGCATTTTTAAAATCAACAAAAGGATGAGCATCTGCTTCAACATAGCTGTGGGTGAATAAATTCTCTTTTTAGTGCTCTTACAAGTTTAATTTATCATGGTTGAATTGTTAGAATCAGATGTAATGGTGTCTCTAGAGTGTTGGAGCTAATGTGGTTTTAAATTAAAGTCAGGAAGCTAAAAAGCACCTTTTAACTGTTTAAAATAAAATGGAATGCTCAAGGAGTCATGTTGAGACAGAGCCCAGACCGTATAATATTAAAGGGACTTGTTCGGACATGTTCTGATGACACTGAGGAGTTAGATTCAAACCATTGGGGGCGCTATATATACTATAGGCTGTAATTTAATTTTTGAGCCACTAGGGGGAGGTATTTTCACATTTGGGTGTAATGTTACTTTGATCCACTAGAGGGGGCCAATTATACAATAGGCTGTTATATTAATTTTGAACCACTAGAGGGAGGTATTTTCACATTTGGGTGTAATACTATTTATTGGGCCACTAGGGGGAGGTATTTTCATATTTGCATGTCATTTAATTTTAGAGCCACTAGGGGGAGGTATTTTTAGATTTGCATGTAATGTTACTTTGATCCACTAGAGGGGGCCAATTATACAATAGCCTGTTATATTAATTTTGAACCACTAGAGGGAGGCATTTATAAGTTTTGGTGTAATAGTATTTATTGGGCCACTAGGGGGAGGTATTTTCATTTTTTGCATTTAGTTTAATTGTAGAACCACTAGAGGGAGCCATTTAGTGCCATATTTTGACAGGTGGGCGTGACCATCAGGGGGCGTACCCTATTTCGACAGGTGGGCGTGTCCTATTTTGACAGATGGGCGTGGTCACCAGGGGGCGTACCCTATTTTGACAGGTGGGCGTGTCCTATTTTGACAGGTAGGCGTGGCCACCAGGGGGCGTACCCCATTTTGACAGGTGGGTGTGTCCTATCTTGACAGGTGGGCGTGCCCACCAGGGGGCGTATCCCGTTTTGACAGGTGGGCGGGGCCATCAGGGGACGGGGCTTATTGTGACAGGTGGGCGTGGCCATCAGGGGGCGGAGCTTATTGTGACAGGGCGGAGCTTGTCACGGCAGCCAGGGAGCCTGCAAAAGTGGGCGTAACCGGAAGGGGCGTAACCGGAAGGGGCGTAACCGGAAGGGGCGTACCCGGAAGTGGGCGTACCCGGAAGTGGGCGTACCCGGAAGTGGGCGTACCCGGAAGTGGGCGCACCTGGAAGTGGGCGTGGCCGGAAGGGGCGTGGTCTCATTTGCATTTTGACAGCTAGTGGTCTATACTTTCTCTATAGTGACATGGGTCTGACAGGACTGTGACTAAGACTGCTAAATTTTGCTTACTTGCGCCTTGAAAAGAGGAGATATAAAAAACAACAACCCCCCCCCCCCCACACACACACACACACACAAACACACACACAAAGCTTTATGTCTGGTGGTGTAAATAACGTAACAATTGACTGTTTTTAAAGATTAAAACAACATAACTTTCTTTCATTGTTTGCATACATGTTGAAGAACTATGACATAGTTTCTCACTTTTTTCTTCTCAACAGGAACAATCAAACACAATGGGTAAGTATCCACAAAAGTATTCAGCTACTCAACAAGCTCAAAATATCAAATAAACCCATAAATACACTGCTTAACAATGACAATTTGTCTCTCCTCCTTGTCAGTGCCTGCCTACTTCATCACAGTTACTTTATACATTGCATGTCACATACATAACCCAATTTAGCTAACTTAGCTGCAGAACAACATTCCAATTAACAGTCTAAAAAACGAAATATAATACAGGAAACACTCGACATGTTAACAAAACATAAACAGAACATCTTCCCAAACAAATTTCAAGCTTATTTAAAAACCTCGAAAGCATAAACACTCATTCAAAGTACCTGGAAAAGGGAAATGTAAATATTCATAACCATAAGTTCCCGCCTTCCCGCAGTTCAAAACCGCAGGTGTTGAACCCTCTCCGCAGCCGAATAGATATTCCATTCTCCTCTGACCCACAGCTCTCCTGTCACACCTTGGATGTGTTATCCTTCACCTCAGTCATGAACTCTTCTGATTCCACAAGTTTGTCTTCAACCAAGTCAGGACATACTGCTTCCCTCTTTGCCTCCCCCTCCCACTTGTCTATCTCTAAAAGTCAGGTGAAGAGGCAGTTGGAGAAACTGAACCGGAACAAGGCTGCAGTTCCAGATGGTGTCAGCCCAGAGTCCTGAAGGCCTGTGCAGAGCAGCTCTGTGGGATTCTGCATCACGTCTTCAACCTTAGCCTAACCCAGGAGAAGGTTCGAGTGTTGTGGAAGACATCTTGCCTTGTTCCAGTTCCGAAGACCACATCATGAAGGTCCAGAGAGACTCTTATTGGCCCCCCTTAGTAAGCAAACTAGAACATGTCAAGATCTGCTACAGTTTGCTAATCGCTAAGGAGTTGGAGTAGAAGATGTCGTCATCCACCTGCTTCAACCAACCCACTGTCACCTGGACAACACAGGCAGCACTGTGAGGATCATGTTCTTTGATTTCTCCAGTGCATTAAACACAATTTAGCCTAGTTTACTTTGTCAGAAACGCCAGAAGACACAGGTGGAGCCCTCAACAATCGCCTGGATCAATGACTACCTGACAAACAGACCACCATTTGTGAGACTGAAGAATTGTGTGTACAACCAGGTGGTCAGCAGCACAGGAGCACCACAGGGGACCGTACTCTCCCATTTCTTATCACTCAAGACACCTCATACTTCCAACACAAATCAGTCATCTGGAGAAATACTCAGATGACTCTGCAATTGTTGGGTGTATTCAATTCAATTCAAAAATACTTTATTGATCCCAGAGGGAAATTAAGTGTTGGTATTGCTCATATAATTAATTCTTTAAGGAGTAGTTGTAGATGATGATGGCTGTGGGCAGGAATGATTTCCTGTAGTGGTCTGTATTGCAGCGAAACTGAAGAAGCCTCCAACTGAAGACGCTCTGTTGTTGTATGACTGTCTCATGAAGAGGATGCTCAGGGTTGTCCATAATTTTTTTGATTTTATGAAGAATCCTTCTTTGCATTATCATCTCCACATTTTCCACAGTTGTCCCAAGAACAGAACCAGCCTTCTATATCAGGTTGTTTAGCCTATTTAAGTCCCTGGCTCTGATGGTGCTACCCCAACAGATGACGGCTGAAGAGATTCCACTCTTCACAACAGACTTGTAGAAGATCTCCAGCATCTTGCTGCAAACCGTGAAGGACCTAAGCTTCCTCAAGAAGTACAGTCTGCTCTGTCCCTTCTTGTAGACAGTTTCACTGTTGCGCCTCCAGTCCAGTCTGTTGGCAAGGTGAACTCCAAGGTATTTATATTCCTCAACCACCTCCACTTCTTCTCCCATGATGGAAACAGTGTTTGACTTATCCCTGTTTCTTCTGAAATCTACAATCATCTCCTTTGTTTTGTTCACATTCAAGGTGAGACGATTGTTTCCATGTCCATGACCATGTCACAAAGCGGTCCACCAGCTCTCTGTATTCAGCTTCTTGTCCATCTCTGATACACCCGACAATTGCAGAGTCATCTGAGTATTTCTGCAGATGACAGGTCTCTGATTTGTACTGGAAGTCTGAGGTGTACAGAGTGAAAAGGAATGGTGAGAGTTCGGTCCCCTGTGGTGCTCCTGTGCTCCTGATCACCTGGTTTGACACAGAATTCTTCAGTCTCACAAACTGTGGTCTGTTGGTCAGGTAGTCATTGATCCAGGTAATTGTTGAGGGCTCCAACTGTGTCTTCTGGCGTTTCTGACAAAGTAAACTAGGCTAAATTGTGTTTAATGCACTGGAGAAATCAAAGAACATGATCCTCACAGTGCTGCCTGCTTTGTCCAGATGACAGTGGGTTGGTTGAAGTAGGTGGATGATGGCATCTTCAACTCCAACTCCACAGCGATAAGCAAACTGCAGTGGATCCTGATACGTTCTTGTTTGCTTACTCAGGGGTGCCAACAGGAGTCTCTCCAGGACCTTCATGATGTGGGATGTCAGGGCAACGGGTCTATAGTCATTGATGACTGATGGGTGAGTTCTTTTGGGTACTGGAACAAGGCAGGATGTCTTCCACAACACTGGAACCTTCTCTTAAGTTAGGCTAAGGTTGAAGATGTGCTGCAGAATCCCACAGAGCTGCTCTGCACAGGCCTTCAGGACTCTGGGGCTGACACCATCTGGACCTGCAGCCTTGTTCCGGTTCAGTTGCTCCAGCTGCCTCTTCACCTGAATTTTGGAGACAGACAAATGGGAGGGGGAGGCAAAGGGGGTAGCAGCCTTTCCTGACTTGGTTGAAGTCAAACTTGTGGAATTAGAAGAGTCCATGGCTGAGGTGAAGGATAAAACATCTGAGGTGTAACAGGAAAGCTGTGGATCAGAGGAGAGTGGGATGTCTGTTTGGCTGGGAACAGGAGAGGGGGATGCTGAGCTAGTTCCTGGACTGAACCTGTTGAAGAATATGTTCAGTTCATTGGCTCTGTCCAGACTTCCATCTATCCAATCCTTCCTGTCCTTAAAACCTGTGATCTTTCTCATTCCTAACCAGACATCTCTGATATTGTTCCTCTGTAGTTTGTTCTCCAGCTTCTTCCTGTATGCCTCTTTGCTGTCTCTGATCTTGACTTGCTTCTGTATACTCCTCAGTAATTCCTTGTCTCCCTCCCTGAAGGCTCTTTTTTCCTTGTTTAGCAGTTCATTCAGGTCACTGGTGATCCAGGGTTTGTTATTAGGGAAGCATCACACTGTTCTGGTGGGGATGATGTTGTCCACACAGAAGTTTATATAGTCAGTCACTCACTCAGTCATGGCATTGTTGTCCTCTCCATGTGCTTGGCAAAGAGTCATCCAGTCTGTGGTTGCAAAACAACCCTGCAGGGCTTCTTCAGCTTCCTGTGGCCATTTTCTCACAGTTCGTTTTGTCACAGGTTGCCTCTGAACAAGGGGTTAATATTCTGAACAGAGAAAAACAAGATTGTGATATGATTGTCCCAGAGAGGTCTTGGTTTGGACATGTATGAATCCTTCATATTTGCATAAAACAAATCCAAGGTCCTCATTTCTCTTGTAGAGCAGCTGACAAACTGTTGAAATGTTGGAAGTGTAGTAGAGAGCGAGGCATCATTAAAATCACCAGATATCGCCACAAATGCATTGAGGTGCTGTGTCTGTAGCTTAGCAACAACGGAACTGATGACATCACATGCAGTGTCGGCAACGGCTGAAGGTGGAATGTAAACAACTGCCAAAATTACACTGGTGAACACTCTTGGTAAATAATATGGACGAAAACTAACTGCCAAGAGTTCGACATCTGGGCTGCAGAGACAACACTTCACGGTAACATGTCCTGGATGACACCATCTGTTGTTGACAAGCACTGCTACTCCACCACCTTTTCTTTTTCTGCTCGTCTTCAGATCTCTGTCTGCTTGTTGTCGGCTTCTTTTCATAATGTGCTCTGCAACTCACTTCCTGCTCAGAGAGGTGGGGGCGCCGAACTCCAAAACCCCAGCGGGAACTGTTTCAAAATAAGACCCAGAACTGAGAGACAGAGAGTAAAAAACAACACACACAAACAACAGATATCTGTTTTTAAGACACATCTGCAGATGGGAGCCAGACAAGATCTGACTCCTTCTCTTACAAGGCTGTATCATTTTTATTTCAAAAAGAACAAAGAACGTATCACATGACTCCTCTCTCCTCCTCCTACATCTTGACAGGTCATTTATTTTCTCCAGGTCTCCTAACCGTACCATGAGTACCATTTACTGGGTTGTAACATGAACTAGAGTTATAGCTGATCCTCCCTGCTTTCAGTTCATATCTTTACTCAAGAGTTTGTTTACTTAAAACCTTAAACCCTATAAAATACTGGTAACAGAGTCATGTTTTACTACCCTGAATAATATAAACAGGCCTATTACTTCTAAAGCTTAAAAAAGATATAATTAAAACTTATGTACTGCATAATAAAAAATAGCCTCAAAAAAGTAGAATACAACATTGTACAGTCAGGAAGCCTGGCAGACAGACGTTGGAGTCGGGGATATGATCCAGCAGCCACGTCTCAGTAAAACACATAACACTGCATTCACGGTACTCTGGCTGAGCCCTTGTAAGGGCTTGGAGTTCATCGATCTTGTTAGCCAGTGATCTTACGTTGCCAAATATGATCGATGGAAGAGATGGCTTGAACTTTATCTTTCTCTGTCTCCTTTTCGCTCTTGCTCTGCATCCACGTCTTCTCCTTATCAACTCATGAGGGATTTGTGGCTTCAGTTGAGGTATTATTTCAGCTTTTGCGGTATTATCCCGTCTTCTCGGCTGTGACAGTGGCAGCAGCTGACAATGGCACACAGCTGCTCCACATCAAGCCTCAATCAAGGGAGTTTATCGTTGGCTGTCCTTGTCAGATGGCTGCAGCAACTTGTCGGTGTCAGCTCGGTCTCTTTTGTCTTCGGTTCTGCGGTTCGGAACGAGGGGGTTCGGGTCGAAGCCCACCTGTTCCTTTCCCCTAATTGAGGCAGAGCGGTGCCTGCCGGTGAACGTCTTTTGTCGGTGGCAGGCTTTCCTTGTCCGTGGCAGGTTGGTGGACTTTCTGTTCGGTTTTGGTGGTGGGATAGAGGGGGTCTGGGCCAAAGCCCACCCGGTTGACAGGTGGTTGGTAAAGTGGAACAAATGTTGTCTTGTTCCCCCTCCTCCAAGGAAACCATGAATCCAGGAAGCAAGGCTCGGTGCTGTCCCCTTTGCAACAACAGCTTCGCCTCATTGCCAAGCCACCTGAAAAGATCACACTTTGTTAACAATCTGGAGGAAAGAAGACTTTTGCTCAACCTCTCCTCAGGCCGGGTCAATGTAAGAGACTACCCGTGTAATGTGAATGGGTGTTTGTACAAGAATTCCCGCTTTGACTACCACATGCGACGCAGCCATCAGGAGCTTTCCATTGAGCAGAGGGAGCGCAACATCACTGCTGCGAAAAAATCAAGAACCATCTCCCTGCTCCGGAGCCTCAGGGAAAGCAACCCCAATCCTCCCCTTGTCTCACAGCTTGATATTGGGGTTGAACCCTGTCTTGAACAAGAGCTCTCCTCAGCTCTAGCACCACTGTCGGATCCAGGGCCCGCGGTTGTCCTCTCTCCATGTCCGGTGTCTCTCTCAGGGGAGGCAGCAGTCGGAGTGACCCTCCCTTCAGCTCCGGCACCACCGCGGGGTGCAGGGCGAGCAGCGGCCGGGGTTGGCCTCTCCCCAGTGGTGGTGCTGGAGAGACTGGACCCCTATGTGTTGGTTCCAGCAGGAGCAGCAAGAACAACAGCAGCAGCAGCAGCCGGAGTGGACCTGTCCGAGGACAGACCCACAGACCCGGGGACCAAGGGCAACGTTTTCCCTAAATCCATCAGTAGGTGACTTGGAGATTTGATGTGTCGTACGGTATGGTATGGTTTGGTATGGTGCTTCAGGTGACCATGCTTTTCTTGTCTGGTTGTTTTCACAGCAAAGTACTTGGGAGCTTACCAGGCTTACATCAAAGGTTTCAACCCGTCACGAATGAAGTTGAAAAACTCATGCTCACAGCTTTCGAGGGTGAAGGAGTTCCTGTCCTACATGGCAGAGGGAGCCCAGCAAACATACGACTGGCTCTTCCTAGACGATGTTCACCGGATCCATGGGTAATCCTCGCTCGCCTGATGTGCAGGTCTGCTGTGAAAATGCTTGGATGTCAGGTTCTTTTTATGCATGTTTGCAGATGGGCTTCGCACCTGCTCGGGAATGGAAGGAAGCTGTCCACAGTCCACAACTATCTGGGTCAACTCTAAAAGTTCCTTCGGTACCTGACTGACACAGTGCAGGCTCTCCAAGAGACAGATCTTTTCAGTGCGTCGTACCATCCAGAACTGTCTTAAGGAGATCCGTGGAGGCCTTCTCACCTACCAGGTCGAGCTGAAGGCCAAGAAATCAGAGCGGGCAATTTCCCTGCAGACCCTCACCAGATGTCGGGAGCGTGCCAGCAGAAAGATCCCTGAGCTTCTGGAGGAAATCGCCAAACAGCCCTCGCGCCGCTTAACTTATCTTTTCTTTGGTTACTTTGCTGCGTATCTCTCGTGCATTTATGGCCACAGAAAGGGGGTCCTTGTAAACATGACTGTGGAAGAGGTTGCGGCGGCCAGGGAGAACTGCAAGTCCCCCGAGCAAGGTTACCTGATTAACGTGCATGAGCACAAGACAAAAGGATCATACGGAACTGCCCAGATCTTCCTGAAGCCGGAAGAGTTCGACTGGCTGGATCGATGGTTGAAGATCCGGGCCGGTCTCCGTCCCCCAACAAACCAGGTCCTTTGCCACCTTTGGAGGTCTGTCGGCCACAGCGTTGATCAGTACTTACGGGTGGCATGGGGAGAGATGGGTTTGCCAGGGAGACCTACTTTCACGGACATCAGGAGCGCAGTGGCAACCCATGTGAAGAACCATAACTCTGTGAGACAGCGCGAGCGAATGTCTGAATTCATGTGTCACAGCCCTGGCACAGCTGACCGGTTCGATGTTTTCCACCTGGACGTAGATCAAGCAAGGGAAATCAGACAACACTTTGACCGACTCTTGGTGTAGGAGGGGTAGTAAAGTAGACTATGGACTGACTTGTTGAAATAAAGTCAAAAACTTCCAACTAAATGTGTCTTGTGTAATGAAAAAAATATTCTAAGTGTCGTTATCTGCCTTACAGGAGGCACCAGATGCGTAAAAACGACTAAGTGTCGGCCCGCTGCCTTACCAGAGGCACCAGATGCGTAAAAACGACTAAGTGTCGGCCCGCTGCCTTACCAGAGGCAGGAACTGAGCGTATGGTTCTATACTGCGTAGCATGGGTTGCCCATTGGACATGGTCTCTCATGGTAGTCGCCAGGAGCCCAGTCGAGAAAAACACCTCCCGCAGGATAGTAAGAGCGAGTCTTTTAGGAGCGTGGCAAGGAAAAAAAGTCTAAGTCTTGGGAGTAAGGCCCGTTGCCCTGGAGCCGGATCCCCAAGTCCTCTCCCTCCGGCCTGTGAGCAGCATGCCCTGGGTGAGTCTTGGGGTCGGGTCCTGTGTCCTGGATCCAGCCTCGAGCTCCTCTCCCTCCGGCCTGTGAGCAGCATGCCCTGGGTGAGTCTTGGGGTCGGGTCCTGGATCCTGTATCCAGCCTCGAGCTCCTCTCCCTTCGGCCTGTGAGCAGCATGCCCTGGGTGAGTCTTGGGGTCGGGTCCTGGTTCCTGGATCCAGCCTCGAGCTCCTCTCCCTCCGGCCTGTGAGCAGCATGCCCTGGGTGAGTCTTGGGGTCGGGTCCTGTGTCCTGGATCCAGCCTCGAGCTCCTCTCCCTCCGGCCTGTGAGCAGCATGCCCTGGGTGAGTCTTGGGGTCGGCTCCTGGGTCCTGGGTCCTGTGTCCTGGATCCAGCCTCGAGCTCCTCTCCCTCCGGCCTGTGAGCAGCATGCCCTGGGTGAGTCTTGGGGTCGGGTCCTGTGTCCTGGATCCAGCCTCGAGCTCCTCTCCCTCCGGACTGTGAGCAGCATGCCCTGGGTGAGTCTTGGGGTCGGCTCCTGGGTCCTGGGTCCTGTGTCCTGGATCCAGCCTCGAGCTCCTCTCCCTTCGGCCTGTGAGCAGCATGCCCTGGGTGAGTCTTGGGGTCGGGTCCTGTGTCCTGGATCCAGCCTCGAGCTCCTCTCCCTCCGGCCTGTGAGCAGCATGCCCTGGGTGAGTCTTGGGGTCGGGTCCTGGGTCCTGGGACCTGTGTCCTGGATCCAGCCTCGAGCTCCTCTCCCTCCGGCCTGTGCGTAGCAGGCCCTGGGTGAGTCTTGGGGTCGGGTTCTGGGTCCTGGAGCCAGGGCAGGCCGTGTCTGACGAAGGAGCAGGCTGGCTGGAGGCACGGAGCAAGGCAGAGGAACCCAGATGCGTAAAAACGACTAAGTGTCGGCCCGCTGCCTTACCAGAGGCACCAGATGTGGAAAAATGACTAAGTGTCAGCCCCTGCCTTACCAGAGGCACGAACTGAGCGTATGGTTCCATACTGCGTAGCATGGGTTGCCCATTGGACATGGTCTCTCATGGTAGTCGCCAGAAGCCCACTCGAGAAAAACACCTCCCGCAGGATAGTAGGAAGGTGTTTTTGGATCCAGCCCGGCCGGTTCCATGCCCGGGAAGATGCTTGGTTCCCGGGTAAAAAGAACCAGCCTAAGTCCCTTGTCTTTCCAGTCTCACCGGATGCGTGAAAATGACTAAGTGTCGGCCCCAGGCTGTGGGGATCCGCAGGGTTTACATGCCCAGGAAGAAGCCCGTTCCTGGGTAAAAAGAACCAGCCTAAGTCCCTTGTCTTTCCAGTCTCAACAGATGCGTAAAAATGACTAAATGTCGGCCCGCTGCCTTACCAGAGGCACGAACTGAGCGTATGGTTCTATACTGCGTAGCATGGGTTG